>JAEBUN010000046.1:0-304757 GCA_023014365.1 Lepiota brunneoincarnata
GGCGCCCTTTCACGTCCCCCACCCCCTTTCCCATACCATCTCCGATGTCGTAAACCAGCCCTTCCTTATCAATCATCCAAAACTTGGCATTTGCTTCCTCCTTCGAGATTTTATCAGTTGCCACCATCGCATCTCGGACTTGTGTTGCTATACCAAGACCGGCCGCGCCAGCTCCCAACACAACGTAACGCTGATCTGATAATGAGCCCTTCTTGCCAAGTGCATGTCGGCCCGCGACACCAATGGCTGCCACAAGACCTGCAAGCGTGACTGCACCAGTACCCTGACTGCTAGGGATTAGCGGTCCTCTATTCAAATCATTTATGTGTGGAAAACGTACATATCGTCGTTGAAAACTGCGTGCTCTTTCTTGTAGCGCATCAATAAGTTGTATGCATTCTTGGCTGCGAAATCCTCGAAATGGAGGAGACTATGGGGAAAGTGCTTGTGCACCAGTCGGACAAACCTGTTGAGCCCTGGTTTATTTTCTGTGGGTTCAAGACAACCGAGACGCACTTGTCAACGAATTCATCATACTCCTTGCCGCGAATTCGTTTATGCCTCCATCCCTACTCAAAACGGCCGTTACCTGGATACTCTATGCGAGGAAAGTAACGGACGTACAACGTAGAGCTCGTCATTGAGTAATGTCTCATTATCCGTCCCGACGTCCAGCATCACGCTTAAAGACTTGGCAGGGTCCAAACCGCCAATCAGTCTACAGTTTCCCAGTGTCAGAAGCAACCGACCGAAACGTCAAACCGGAAACGCACGTATACATGACGGACTTTGCTGTTGAGATCTTTTTTCATCACAAGTAAATAATTGTCTGTCAGATGAGTGGGGAGACGCCCACCGCAATGCCCTGTATAATTTTAGCAAGTCAGATCTCATCAAAGCTCATAGGAGACTACTTACACCAACACCCTGATCCCCAATCCCCAGAATAGCTTCTGCATCCGTACAAACGATAAGCTCAATCTCCCTATCCTTGGTTTGTTCCAGAAACTCCTCTTCCATGGTGTCTTGATCGGTGAAGGTCAGGTATAAACCTTCGCTTCTCCTAAACAGGTGCGAATACTCGGCAATCGCATCTGCCTGCACGTGGGCGCATATAATCAACAAGCGAGGTTAACCAACCCATCTCGGCGCATTCGTAACATACCTGAGTGGGCGTGTAAATAATAGGCACCAATTCTTTGAGATGCCTCGAAACGAGAGCGTAGTACAAAACCCAGTTCTGATCCTTGAGACTTTGCAAGAAAGTGTTCTTCCTGATCGGCGCCGCTCGCGAGCTTAGCTGTCCATAAGCCCTTTCAACTTGCTCGTCTAGCGTGTTCACGCGTGAAGGAAGCCGTCCGTTGAGCCCAAGTTCTTTCCTCTCCTGCAGGGAGAAGGATGTGCCCTTGTTGAGCCTTGGGTTGGTGAGGAGAGCATCGCCGCGCAGGGCGACACGAAGGGTGGGTATTGCATGTCTTCGAGCCTCTGTCCAAGCAGCCATGATGACGTTGAGTTGTAGCCCCTAATTATATATGCCGGCGGAAGCCGATATGACGCAACACGGTGGTGCGTAGGACATATCATGGAATTAGAAACTAACAGACGACAGCACATATTTCACAGAGAAATCAAGGTAATAAATCGTACAAGCACTAAAATCAAGCATCGATCAAGCTCCCACCATATCCATCTCCGCGCTTAGATGCCCGGATACCGAGCAGAAGAACGATAAACAGCGCGATAGTGAGTAAAATCCTGTAGATATCGATTAGTTCGCCCCCAGCCACGTTTGCACGGAGATCGGTGGAGCGTACCAGGTAATCCACCCAAAGGCCACTAGCGCGTTTAGTTGACCACAGTACGCAAATACGTCCTGGGTAGAGCAGTTCAATCCTCCACCAATCGCGTCTGTCACTGCAGCGGCAGCAGCTAGCCAGAATACCCAAGTCAAGGAGAGCCTTGAAGACACGATTAAAGCCCCGTACTCTGTAGCCAAGATAGCCAACGTACAAGATAAGATGCGTTGAAATGCTCGCTAGGGCCGAGCTGCGGGCAGTGAAGAAGAACGTCATCATCATGGGAAGTAAAGCAACGGTCCATGCGGAGGTGAATAGCGTGTAGCGCACTCGATCGCGCTGGCTAACGCTCTGGTAATTGTTGTGGGCATTATAACGAGATACTAGCCAGGCTGAAATAGACAACTGCAAAATGTGTCAGGTTAACTGCGGTGATAGCTTGGGGGACATATACCTCGATGATGGCAGATACAAGGGTCAGGCCAAAGAGAACTGCGGATGGTAGTTCGAGAGCTGTGGCAATAAAAGAGGGAAAAGGGTTACGCACCGGGATATCCTCTCTTCACAAGATTATCCACTGTCATTGTTTTCGGGGGAAATGGTCGTTGAGCGTGGAGTAGCAGAGGTCAATATATACTCGTTTCGGTCGTGAAAGGAGCGCAGCAAAGGTGGTTCGATCGACGATGCATTGTTCAAAATGACATCACTCTGGCCCGGTCACGTGATCAAAGGAGATATCACACAGTCGTTAAATCCGCAGTCCAAACTTGCGGGCATTTTACATACCGTACTATCGTACAGCCTTTGACCCCTACACCTTTCTGCCCCTTGACTTTTGGCCCGGCGTTCATCTCCCAGTTTCTTTCGAGCTCTCAGACACCTTCTGATCGCTAGCAGCCTTCGTCTCCGACTTACTGATCCCCAGATCTCGCTATCAGCACTTCAGCAGTCGCACAAAACATAATCTTCAGGACATCACATACCTTTCTTCTTTGAGTTCTAACAAGATATATGTGTGATAAGCGAAGAACAGTCAAGGCGTAGAAAGCCTAGATGAGGTGTTCGCGACTTACTGGGCAGCCAGGGCCTCTGGACTGGCCCGAAGAAACGGCCTTCCCGCTGGACTCGCCGCCTGCCGCCGTGGCGCCTCCGGAATTGTTAAGTCTAATGATTGGAAGTCAAAGGTTATTGATGGATGGCCCCATCATGTCCAATTGTGAAGCTGGAAAGTCTGGAAAGAAGGCAGGACTTACTGCGCATCGCTGTTTATCCTTGTCTTTAGTAGCAGACAAGTGTACAAAACACATTGTGGAACCTGAGTTTTGCACGAAATTCACGATTATGCGTGCTGCTCACCTAAAGTCGAGGAATGAAATTAGGGCTCCAGATTTCCTAGAAAACTTAAGTCTTAAATAACATTGGCATCGCCCACAGTCGATTGTTTGACTATTTGGCCCCCTACTCCCGCATCAAGCTGACTCCGCCGAGGCTGACAAATGACCCATCATCAGGTCAAGATTTGATCGGCGACTCGTGTCCTGAAACCGCGTGACGCTTAATCCGCTTATTTTGCCACAAGCACTCATCAAATGGTCTGGTGGGTGTCGCCAAAATAGCCACCGCCACCCCTCACGAAGTAATGCTAAGTGAGTCAAAACAAACTCGCACATATTCCTCGCAGTCTCGTTCGTTGACCCATAGCGAGGTCACACTTCGAGCAGAGTCCTGTGTTGGGGTGTGAATATCATGGTGGTATCACTGTGCCATTGATGTCCCTTTTGTCTGCCCTTAGTCATAACAAGCAACGACGCGCCATCTCTGGTGCGCATCTGCTCGGACATCACTTTGGCAAGGACGCGACTATGATGTGGTGAGTTAATCGGTGAAATACAGTCCCTATATATGACACGCATAGTACAGCCAGTCTTTGACCCCTACGCCTTTCCACGCCTTGACTTTCGGCCCGACTTTCGCCTCTCAGTTTCTTTCGAGCTCTCGGGCACCTTCTGATCGCTAGCAGCTTTTGACTTGTTCGGCCACCTCGAATTCGTCTCCAACTCATTGATCCCCAGATCAAGCTATCAGTGCCTCAGCAGTCGCACAGTAACGTGATCTTCAGGACATCACATACCTTTCTTCTTTGAGTTCTAACAAGATCTATGTGTGATAAGCGAAGAACAGTCAAGGCGTAGAAAGCCTAGATGAGGTGTTCGCGACTTACCGGGCGGCCATGATATGTGGGCTGGCCGAAAGAAGATACCTTTTCACTGCATTCTTCGCCTGCTGCTTCGAAGCCGCTTTGTCTAATGATTGGAAGTCAGGGGTTATTAGTGGATGGGCCATCATGTTTAATTGTGAAGCTGGAAAATCTGGAAAGAAGGCAGGACTTACTGCTGTTGCCCATCCCTGTTTATGTTAGAATACGAGTGTCGTTAGCCTCAGAGACTCGTATGCGCGAGAACTCAGTATATTCTATACCTGTTAGAATACGAGTGTCATTCTACAGGCATTGTAAGCAACAGTCATAAAAGAGAAAGTAACATAGGCTACTCACAGCCTCAGAGACTCGTATGCGCGAGAACTGAGGCTGCCGGTCATTCGAGCTACGTTATTTAAGGTAAATACGGAACAATAAGAAAGCGAGTAATTGTCCTAGAAAAAAAGATCGGGAGCCGAAACACCGGAAAGTGGGTCCAAGTAGTCAACGTTTGGACCCCCCGGCATTCCGTGAAACTCGCGACGAGTTTGCATTTCCAACAGTTTATCCCTGTCTTAATAGCAGACAGGTGTACAAAACACATTGTGGAACCTGAGTTTTGCACGAAATTCATGTTTATGCGTGCTTACTTACCCAAAGTCGAGGAATGAAATCTGGACTCCAGAGAACCTAGAAAACTTACTTAAATACCAAAGAACAACGCCGATATCGATTGTTGGTCATTTGACCCCCTACTCCACATCAAGCCGACCTGAGTCACCAATTGGGTCTTGGCCTGGTGCTGGTGGGCAACATTAATGACCTAGGGTCATCTTGTCAGCCCTGGAAGAGTCCTGGAATCGCGTGACACTTAATCTGCTTATCGTGCCACAAACACCCATCAAATGGTTTGGTGGGTGTCGTCAAAATAGCCACCGTCACCGTAATGGAAGCTTACATATCATGATACTATCGATCATATGCCATTGACAGTGAACTTTGAACCATATTTTTACTATTGGATTATATTCACAAGTTGACCTCTAGGTCAGTGTTCTATTCATCAACATGATACTATGGTTCTTCAATCTAGCAATGCCCACCAACACCCTCTCAGCACATTTGCATATGGAGTTGATCATCACTTCGCCATTTTAGACCTTTGGATGCCTTTGATTTTTCTCATAGCCATCATCTAACAGATATCAAAATGACCTAAATAACCCGTCTAGCATCTAAGTGAGTCAAAACAAACTTGCACATACTCTTTGCAGTCTCGTTTTTTGACCCATAGCAAGGTCACACCTCGAGCAGAGTCCTGTGTTGGGGTGTGAATATCACGATGATATCACTGTGCCATTGATGTCCCTTTTGTCTGCTCTTAGTCATAACAAGCAACGACATGCCATCGCCAGTGCGCATCTGCTCGAACGATGTGACTGTGATATGGTGATATGGTGAGTTAATCAGGGGGGGGACCCTCAATCAAGGGTGAAGTATAGTAATGAAATACAATCCCTATACATGACATGCATAGTACAGCCCAGCCTTTGACCCATACGCCTTTCTGCCCCTTCACTTTTGGCCCAACGTTCATCTCTCAGTTCTTTCAAGCTCTCAGACACATTCTTCTGATCACTAACAGCCTTCATCTCCAACTCCAGATCTTGCTATCAGCGCTTCAGCAGTCACACAATAACATGATCTTCAGGACATCACATGCCTTCTTTGTTTGAGTTCTAACAAGGTATATGTGAGTTATAAGCAAAGAACAGTTCAGGCACAGAAAGCCTAGATGAGGTGTTCGCAACTTACTGGGTGGCCAGGGCCCATTGTTTGCCCAAAAGAAAGTGTTTTTTCACTGCGTTCTCTGCCTGGGGCCTGGGCTCCTCCACAAACCTTACTTTTTCTAATAATTGGAAATCAAAGGTTATTACTGGATGGTGCCATCATGTTTAATTATGAAGCTGGAAGGTCTGGAAAGAAGACAGGACTTACTGTCACTTCCCATTGCTGTTTATCCTTGTCTTCAATAGCAGACAGGTGTACAAAAAACATTGTGGAACCTGAGTTTTGCACAGAATTCATGATTATGTGTGCTTACTCACCTAAAGTCGGGGAATGAAATCTGGACTCCAGATATCCTAGAAAATTTACTTGAATACAAAAGAAAAATTTTCATAACATCAACATCACCTACAGTCAATTGTTGGTCATTTAGCCCTCTACTAGGTGGCTTCCTGTCACATTTAAAATTCTATATCCCATTCTAAACCTTATCCGACAAGTTGTTTAGAACAATAGATTTAGAATTTCAAACCATTGCTGTGTCGCTGTTATGAACAGTCCAGACCGGGAGGAACAAGAGCTATTGTTCGACTTCACAAGATGGGTACAGGAGACTACAGACCAATTATGGGCACAAGAATATGAAGACGAGGAAGGGGAATATTACACCGCCATGCAGGACCTGGCGAGAGAAGCAGGAATGGAGATAACCTTGGAGGATATATTGGAATACCCCGAGGACGAGGAAGATAACCATGGATCAACCGACCCAACCTCCGATACGGATGGAAGCACCGAGAGAATGGAGAACGAGAACGGAGAGGACTCCATGGAGATACAATCGGGAGAAGAAGATTATGAGTCAGAGGAAAGCGATGGAACATCGCACAGCAGTAGCGAGAGTACTGACTCATTGTAATATAAATAATGCCAGGATGCCATCAGCCAGGATGTGCATCATGGTCAGGACTGCGCACGACCAGTAGAACAGCCAAGTAACCTATAACGAGTATATAGCACCTCATAGGTATATAAGGCCTGTACAAGTAGAGATTAAAGCCCTAAGCTTTAATCTTGTTAACAGCGGTCGTTTACCTCTCTGCCCTAACTTGGCGTCTTCCCTCGTTATCTCATTGAGCGCGATCCACTAAGCTCTATAAGGCCAACCGTCTCGGACACCTTGTAGAGTGATTGAAGGCCGTCTCCAGTTATCCTCGGATACAGAAGGAGCACGGATCGTAACAGTCGCAGATCAGCTACAAGTAAATCATATTGGCAGTTGCCAGCCTTTCAGACTTATTGTCTTATTGTGTCTGCAGTGGAGACTACTTATCTCAATGTAGAGTCCAATAATGAAGGCATTTGCCACTGAGGAGCTGGAGTAGTTTATGCTCCAGCAGTGGAATTCACAAGCTGTAGAACTTCTACAGGATGAAGAAGAAAAGAAAAATGTATCACTCCATAATGATAGCCCATCATGATTATACCCCCTTCTCACTGTGTCTTTACTATGGGGTGAACTTGAGAGGTGGAAGGAGGAGTGATAGTGGCAACTTGAACAATGGGAACCAGGGGGGTGACCTCCCAAGTTCCAAATCAGGTGTGGAGTTTGAAATTGAGGTTTAGACCACATCTTTACATCTAGAAGAGTACCTGAGACCCTTCTAGATTAAGGTTTGGAAAGGGGGTGACTTCGGGGTCTGCAGCAAGCACATTTGGAGGAATAATCTGGAATCCTGGGCCCCATGGGAAGTCATCCACTCCCACATCAAGCTAACTCTGCTGAGGCTGACAGAATGACCTGTTAATGTTGCTCAGGTCCTGGAACTGCATGACAACACTCATCAAATGGTCATGAATTTTGTCGAAATAACCAGTCATTGAGTAATGTGAGCATGATATCTTTTTTTTCTTTTTTAAATTATTCTATTCTGGAAGAACCCAGACATGGTTATGGGGTAAGGAGGCACCCAAGATCTGCAGGCAGTGTCTACACTACCTATTCACCAGTGTTTGATTGCAGTCCATCGAGGGAGGCTACTGTTATGATCCGTGCTCCTTCTGTATCCGAGGATAACTTGTTATGATCCATGCTCCTTCTGTATCCGAGGATAACTGGAGACGGCCTTCAATCACTCTACAAGGTGTCCGAGACGGTTGGCCTTATAGAGCTTAGTGGATCGCGCTCAATGAGATAATGAGGGAAGACGCCAAGTTAAGGCAGAGAGGTAAACGACCGCTGTTAACAAGATTAAAGCTTAGGGCTTTAATCTCTACTTGTACAGGCCTTATATACCTATGAGGTGCTATATACTCGTTATAGGTTACTTGGCTGTTCTACTGGTCGTGCGCAGTCCTGACCATGATGCACATCCTGGCTGATGGCATCCTAGCGTTATTTATATTACAATGAGTCAGTACTCTCGCTACTGCTGTGCGATGTTCCATCGCTTTCCTCTGACTCATAATCTTCTTCTCCCGATTGTATCTCCATGGAGTCTTCTTCATTCTCGTTCTCCACTCTCTCGGTGCTTCCATCCGTATCGGAGGTTGGGTCGGTTGATCCATGGTTATCTTCCTCTTCCTCGGGGTATTCCAATATATCCTCCAAGGTTATCTCCATTCCTGCTTCTCTTGCCAGGTCCTGCATGGCGGTGTAATATTCCCCTTCCTCGTCTTCGTATTCTTGTGCCCATAATTGGTCTGTAGTCTCCTGTACCCATCTTGTAAAGTCGAACAGTAATTCTTGTTCCTCCCGGTCTGGACTGTTCATAACATTATCCCCTTCGCAAGGTCTGATGTCCTCATCAGACATATCCTCAGTATAATCCGACAGGCTCTCCTGTAATGTTTGATTCGGCGATGGGGTCCCAGTCGAAGTATGGGTCAGGTTCTGGGGAGTCGCTTCGGTAGCTTGGTGGTCTGGGGATGGCGGGTCTTGGGTGAGGTCGATGACGATGGGTTCTCTGGAGTGAATGGTGGCGGGTGCGCCGAAGGATCGATTCAGGAAGTCGGTGGCTTCCGCTAGCAGATGTGGTGGTGGCGTTGGTGGTCGGAATGACGACAGGGGCATTTTGAATTCGGGTGCGGAGGGGTCTGGCTGAAGCGGGGCGCTGCTCGGTGCTTGCAACAATGTGTCGAATATTGTTGTTCGTGGTTTCGCGTGTGAGGGATCGAGCTCTGCTTGGTATTCCTCGTGGGCGGCGATACAGGCCAGGTACCATACTTGCGGGTTGATGTTGGTAAGGATTTCTCTCGCAGTGCTTCTCGTAATGGCCTGGGGCAATCTTTCGACAATATCGACATTGGTAGCGCGGGCATCCTGCTTTGATATGGCCAAATCAACGGCAGCAATTGCAGCGAGTTCGGGTGGTGGATAAGTGAGTGGTGGTAGTCCCGATGGGGGCGTCATTAGAAGCAGATATAGCTTGTACAACACTTGATGGTTGGTTACTCGTATCCACCATGGGAGGGTTGGAAGGTTGGGTGGTGGTCCCGATAGGTAGGATAGGGCGGTCCTGACTTCTGCTTCCATTGCTCGGGCTTGGGATCGGACTCTCGAACGGGAATTCGGTGAGAGCGGTTGATAGCATGGCAGAAATGGTATTGCGGTCCTGTTCCTCTGTTGCGCTAGAAAGAATAGTGGCGCATAGTTTTTCGAATTCTGTTGCTCGGTCGTGGACGAGGCGCTTGTGATACAGAAGAGCAGTAAATGTCTTCCAGCAGGTGTCGACCAGGGGTACCATCGCTGGACTGCGTTTAAGATGGGTTCCGGTAATATGAAAGGGAACTTCGTGTAAAAGGATGGATCGTATCTCGGGTTGGTTGGAGGGAAGGAAGGTATGCCGGATGATATAAGGACTGTTGGTCCTGTCTGGTTGGTCGTCAACGGTATTGGTGGCAGGGTTAGGTTGGCTATTTCCCGTGACGTGGTTCGCCAGGGATACGATTCTTTCCCGGATGAGAAGGCGTCCATCATTGTCTGGCTCTGGGAGGTCTGGAGTGGTTGCTCGAGTGTTGGGTGGTTGGGTCATTGGTGGGGTTGTCTAGTTTGTGGGCCCTTTTATATTCTTCAATGACTTCCTTGGCGTTCTCCAGGTTTGCTTCTGGCTCCCAGGAATCCTCAGTGGGAAGGTATCCTTTCCATCTGACTAGGAATTGATACTTGTTCCGGAATTTTCTGTGGCGCAGTATTGACTCAACCTCGTATTCTTCTTCTCCATTTACAAGGTCGGGTGGTGGGGCTGTGTTGTATTCCCCATGTGTGTCGTTCTCTTCTGCAGGCATTAGGAGGCTCGCATGAAACTTGTTGTGGATCTTCCATTTGATGGGTAATTTTAGTTCATAGGTAACAGGTCCGAGTTTTCTTGTTATGGTGAAGGGACCTTCTCGGCGTTGGGCCAGTTTCTTTGAGGCGTACTGAATTGGGAGGTTGCGGTTGTCGAGCCAAACCTTCTGTCCAACTTTTAGATTGATATCTGGCCGGTTATATCTTGCAGCCATTTTTAGTCTGGCTTGTTCATGCGCAGCTTGGGCTTCTTGGCGTATCTTGGCGAGGTATTTAAACTTCTCTCCTATTGCTGGAATGTTCGTTGGCTCCTCGGAGGTTGGAAATCCTTTGGGGCTTGATCCATAGAGGAGTTCAAATGGGGTATGTTGGTGTTCGGCATGTGTTTTCGAGTTGTGGACATATTCCAGGAGTGGGAGTGCCTTTACCCATTTGTTTGGGTTCGATGAGCAATAAATGCCAAGGTAGAGTTCTATTTCTTGATTGAATCGCTCTGTTTGTCCGTCTGTCTGGGGGTGGTAGGCGGTAGAGAGTGCTTGTTCGATTCCGAGTTGTTTGTAGAATTCTTTCATGGATTTGGCAGCGAATCTGGGGTCGCGATCACTGAGAACTTTCTCGGGAAGGCCAAATCTAGAGAATAGCCGTTTGATAAGAATTTCGGCGATCTTGTCCGCGTTGGCGGTTTTCGCAGTAGGTTCTAGAATTATCCCCTTCGTAAGCTGGTCGACCACGACCAGTATAGAATCATGGGGTCCGTCCGGGGGTAGGTCTGTGATAAGATCCATTGAGATGTTCGAGAATGGACGGGTAGAACGGGGTCCAGGGATAGGTTGAAGCGGTGGTTTTAGGGGGTGGCAATTGATCTTGTATTGTTGGCAGGCACCACATCCTTTGACGTAGTTTTTGACAAATGATCGCATCCCGGGCCAGTAGGCGTATTCCTGGAGTTTTCTAGTTGTTTCTGCGATTCCAGGGTGTCCTGCGGTGGGTGAGTCGTGTACTCTTTGCAGTAAGCGGCGTCTGAGATGTAAATCTTGTGGTATAAATAGTTTTCCTTGAACACGTGGGTGTCCTGAGTCATCTTCTTGGGCGATGTCGGTCTGTTTCTTTTTCTTCCACAGCTCTTTTATTTCCTGTTTAGTATTTTCGTCGATAATATGGATATGTTGTGGCTGTTTTGAGGTGAAGAATTTGTCAGGGAGTGCAACGACCTGTTTGTTGTCTCTTGTCTTGGGTTCATGATCGGGTCGTCTGGAAAGGGCATCTGCTGGTCCATTTTTCTTTCCAGGGATATGTCGGATTTCGATGTCAAATCGTTGCATGTAGGCAATCCATCGGGCTTGTCTTCTGCTGAGGTCTTCAGGTTTTCTCCAGCGGCGAAGGTTGTCGTGATCTGACCATACGATGGTCTTGTGTGATGATCCTTCTATGTGGTGACGCCATTCTTTGAGTGCTCGGATAATGGCGAAGAGTTCCTGTTCGGAGCAATGATAGTTGCGTTCGGCTGGTGAGAATCCTTTCGAGAAGTATGCGACTGGGTGTTTAACTCCATTGTTGTCGCGTTGAAGTAGGACTGCTCCTGATGCAAATAGTGATGCGTCGCATTCGATTTCGAAGGGTTTGTCTCGGTCGGGAACCATTAATACCGGTTCGCTTTGGAATTTTCTCTTGAGGGTATCGAAGGCGTTCTGGCATTCTTCTGTCCATTCGAATTTCTTGGTTTTGGACATTAGGGCATTGAGAGGTTTTGCCCATGTGGCGTATTGGTGTATGAATTTTCGATAGAAGTTGCAAAATCCTATGAATTTTCGTACGTCGCACGGGGTAGTTGGTGTTGGCCATTCAGCGATGCCTTTGAGCTTTGCTGGGTCCATCGAAACTGAGTTGGGAGTGATGATAACTCCTAGATATTCGAGTCGTTGTCGTTCGAATTCGCATTTCTCGGTTTTGAGGTATAGATCGTTGTCCTTGAGTATCTTGAGTACTTCTCTTGTGAGGCGTCGGAGTTCTTGTTTTGTTTTTGCGTGAATGAGGATGTCGTCCATGTAAACGATTACTCCTCCATTGTCGATGAGTTTTCGGAATAATGAGTCCATCATGGTTTGGAATGTTGCTGGGGAGTTACACATTCCAAAGAACATAACCGTGGGTTCGAATAATCCTCGGGGTGTCCTGAAGGCTCCTTTCCATTCATCTCCTTTGCGTATGCGGATGTTGTTGTATCCTGCTCGTACGTCGAGTTTGGTAAAGTATTTTGATCCTCGGAGTTTGTCGAGAATATGAGAGATGAGGGGGAGGTTGTATGCATTTTTGATGGTATGCTCGTTGAGGTACCTGTAGTCTTGACAGGGGCGTAGTTTTCCGTCTTTCTTTCCTACGAAGAAGAAGGGTGATGCCATTGGCGATTCGGATGGTCGAATGTATCCCTTTTGAAGGTTTTCTTCTAGGAACGTGTCGAGTTCCTTTTCTTCATTGAGGGAGAGTCGGTAGGACTTCATGGCAATTGGTTTGAATGATTCCTTGAGTTCAATTTTGTGATCCCATGGTCGTTGTGGGGGGAATCGTTCGGCTTGTTTCTTGCTAAATACTGGGAGGTATTCGTGGAATTCCGTGGGTACGACTTTTCTTGGGTCGTCGTTTTTCTTTTCTCCGTGTTGTACGGCGAGGAATTGTGATGCGGAGGCTTTGAAGTTGATTTCTTCGAAGCTTGTGGGCTCTAGTGTGGAGATGTGGTTGAGTTGGTCGTTGTAGATCCAATCGGGTTCCATGGATTGGATGAGTTCTCGGAATATAGTGTTGTCCCAACGTTTGTTTCTCCAGCGTAGTTGTTTGGCATCCCAGTCGATGTCTGGGTTGTGTTCTGCAAGCCAAGGGAATCCAAGGATGAGTCTTGGGCTTCCGAGGGAGACTACTTTTGGTTTGATCTCCATATTCTTCCCGTTAACCGTTAGGTTGAGGGTCGTGTAGTGGGTGGCTGTTCCATTTTCGTTAACAGATCCATCGGCATTTCGTACTTCGATGGGTCGATCGAGGGGTGTTGTCTTGAATGAGTGTTGTTTGACCATTCCGGGGTCAATGAAGTTTCCTGCTGCTCCTGAGTCGAGTAGGGCGAGTAGTTCCACGCTTTCGGGTCCTTCCTTAGTGAATTTGTGTTTTCGGATTCGGCAGGGTAGATGTATTACGCGTGCTGACGATTCCTGTAACTTTACAACATTAATATCATTCTGTGAATAGGAAAGGGAAGGAGGTCTTTGTGGAAGGCTAGACGTGGTGGCTAGTCTCCTTAGGCAAAATCCTTAACCAGAGGGGCATCTGGGTGGTTGGATTCATTTGCGAAATGTTCGTAGATGTCCTCGACTTCTTCGTCGGTTGCATCTTCTAGTATGTTGTATAGCGAGTTCTTTTTCCTGTAGCTTGCTTGTCTTCTTCTGGATATCGCATTTGACCGGTTTCTGGCATCCAAATTGCGGGGTAGTTCGGATCGGCGATATATTGTCTTCTTGGTGGGGCATTTGCGGGCGAAGTGTCCAGTCTTGCGGCAGTTGAAGCATCTCTTTTCTTTGAGATCCTTTCTTTGGGCGTCCGTGAGGATTGCATTGAGGGCTTCGCGGGTGCGTTCTTGTACCAACTGGTGGAGTCTGTCTTCTTCGGTCTCCTCGTCTTCATCAGCTTCCTCGGCGAGTAGATCTGGCTCGTCCTCAAAGTCGAGGTTGTAGACTGCTTCGGCGAGTTGGTCAATATCCATTGCATTAGGGTCTGTTGCTTGATAGGGCAGTGGGACATGGCGCATAAAAGCATTTCTTTTCCCTTTAAATGGGCGAGTGCGCGAAGTCGTTGAAAACGAGGGAGTTCCTCGAGTTTGCATATAGTCGCGTTGAGTTTGTAGTATTTGATATGCTGTTCAAGCTTGCTTGAACCAGTCGCTGAGTTTGTTTCCTGGATTGAGGCTAATTGTCTTGATTGCGACGGGGCGATCCAGCCCGTTCTTGAAATAGTTGACCGCCGCCACTCCATCTCCAAGGTCGGCCTGATAGGCGAGTATCTGGAACTGGGATATGTAATCATCGATATATCGTCCATTCTGTTTGAGGTGGCAGATTCTGTCCATTGCATTGGCGGGGACATTGTTTGGGGCGAAGGATGTATCGAGTCCTTCGAGAAATTTCTTCCATGTCGGAAGGGTCTGGCTTCCATCAAGTTCTTTGTTTGATTCCAAGAATGCTCCTCTCCATGTTGCGGCGGGGCCGGTGGACATGTATGAAAGGGCGAATTGTATCTTGGTCTTGTCATCGGGAAAGGCTCCTGGCTTTGCATCGATGTATAGTTGTACTGCATCCTTCCAGAGGCGGGAGTAGTCGGTCTCTCCGTTAAAGGTTGGGGGTGTATTGATTTTTGCGGAGGAGGCCATATTGTTAATGTCAGAGGTTGTGGATTCCTCGTCGGAAGTGTGAATAGACCCGGTAGTGGGGCTAACTTCGGATGGTTCGGATTGTACAGGGGAACTGGATCGAGGTGGTGAGTGTACCGGTGATCCAAGTGGTGATGTGAGGGGTGAGAATGTTCTTGGGGGTTTCTGTTGCGAAGTGTTGTCGCTAGTTCTTGTACTTGTTGAGGGTTGAGGACCGGAGGATGGGGTAGATGTTCTATGAATCGGCTCCCCGAGCTTTGAGCGGGTAGAGGTGGCAGTTCTTTCAGGTGGTGGTTGTTTAGGTAGGGATTGAAGAACTGATGCTGGGGGTGCTGGGTATCCTGGGTCTTCTGTTCGACGTTGAACTCTCTCGGTAGGTTGTGTAGGGTACGGTGCGGAACCAGAGGGTGAACGAGTGAGGGGTATAGGTTTTGTTTTCTTTTTAGGGTCCGTGGTGGAGGGGGTGTGAAGTCGGGTTCGGAGTCGGTTGTCGACCAGTCAGAACTGTTGGATTCTTCGTAGTCGGTGGCAAGGGGGTCGTTTCGGTTTGTAGACAGGGTGAAGAGGGAAGAAGTCGAAGGTGAAGGTGAGGGTGAATAAACAACGCTTGCGGGTGCATTATCCCAATCAACGCTTGAAGGTGCGGATGACCTGTATACAACGCTTACGGGTGCGTTATCCCAATCAACACTTAAAGGTGTGGATGACCTATCAACGCTTTCGGTGCGTCTGACCAAGGGTGCAGAGGGTATGGTGGCCTGCTCTACGGGGGTGTATCACTGGACAGCGACAAGGCGTGTCGTCAGATACGGTTGGCACTCGGATAGCGATAAAGCGTATCGTCTGCCGGTGTGGAAGGGTAGCGACAAGGCGTACCGATACCACGGGGTGTACGATGGAGGTTGTCCAAAGGAAGCTTTAATCTAATGTTATGATCCGTGCTCCTTCTGTATCCGAGGATAACTGGAGACGGCCTTCAATCACTCTACAAGGTGTCCGAGACGGTTGGCCTTATAGAGCTTAGTGGATCGCGCTCAATGAGATAACGAGGGAAGACGCCAAGTTAAGGCAGAGAGGTAAACGACCGCTGTTAACAAGATTAAAGCTTAGGGCTTTAATCTCTACTTGTACAGGCCTTATATACCTATGAGGTGCTATATACTCGTTATAGGTTACTTGGCTGTTCTACTGGTTGTGCGCAGTCCTGACCATGATGCACATCCTGGCTGATGGCATCCTGGTGTTATTTATATTACAATGAGTCAGTACTCTTGCTACTGCTGTGCGATGTTCCATCGCTTTCCTCTGACTCATAATCTTCTTCTCCCGATTGTATCTCCATGGAGTCCTCTCCGTTCTCGCTCTCCATTCTCTCGGTGCTTCCATCCGTATCGGAGGTTGGGTCGGTTGATCCATGGTTATCTTCCTCGTCCTCGGGGTATTCCAATATATCCTCCAAGGTTATCTCCATTCCTGCTTCTCTCGCCAGGTCCTGCATGGCGGTGTAATATTCCCCTTCCTCGTCTTCATATTCTTGTGCCCGTAATTGGTCTGTAGTCTCCTGTACCCATCTTGTAAAGTCGAACAATAGTTCTTGTTCCTCCCGGTCTGGACTGTTCATAACAGCTACACCTAAAGTACCCCAATGCATAACCTTCCCATCAGCCTATTGCACAGACTGTTGCCCCTGCCTGTTGCCAGGGTCGTGAGCATGACATGTGCCATTGACAGTGCCCCATTCTTGTGTCTGGACGATGGTCAGCGGTGAGGGTGGTGGAGGTTCAGCTAAGAAAAATGGGCCTTCTGTGAAACAGGCTTGCAGGGAATCCAGGTTAGTCTCCATCTTATCAGTGGAGCTCACCACTCACCCCTCTTCCCCACCAAACACATCTGTGATGCCAGCAGCCTTATTCTGTTCTCCCAGAACATGCCATAAGTCCCAGGACATCTCAAAAAGTGTGCTTGTCCCAAACCTGCTGGCTAACTACAGGTCCCACAGTCCCAGACCACCCTCTCCCAACAACTTCCCTATTGCCACATCACTAGACCAAACCGCCGCCTACACCATCTTTTCAAGGCAATAGTTAACCGATTATCACAGTGGAGTTGAAATATACAGTATTTTATTTGCTGCATGACCATAGAATGCAGGCAGTAGGACCCCAAAATACAAAAGAGGAAGGTGGCAGGGCCAATTGTCTGGTGGGCAACGGAGCCCATCCTGAAAGTAAGTTATGGAGGAAAGTGCTGGCCCCTGACCCTCGTCTAAATCGAATCCGGCTTCCGGTGGTCCTATCCTAGATTTTGTCCAAGCTTGGCGGCAGATTCAGCCTCTAAAAATTTGCAAATAAATGTCACCCAGCCCCGAGTGCCGCTGGCGTGTCCAACATGGGATCCAGCCTATGGGAGGACTATCAGGGGTTCTTCTAGGATCGGCTCCAGCCATCTCACACAGTCGTCAAATCCGCAGGTCCGAACTTGTGGGCATTTGTGGCCAATACATACCAGGGTGCAGCCAACTTGACGAGGTTATACAGAAATACGTGTCATACGACCGCTTTTATGGCTCTCACTGAGAGAGAGGCTCGAACAAGTTCCTGCCTTGAGACTCTGTCTGTCCACTGGATTAGGTTTTGTCCAGATACTCCATTGACTCGGAACCCATTATCTAGCTATCTAGTGCTGTGCTTTATTACAAGAGGTATAAATGCGTCCCAGTGAAGAGGTATCGACTCTCCTACAGGTGGGTCATGTCGAGGCAGGCGCGGCCGAGTGAAACGAACCGAAACACGCCGAAGCGAAGGGAAACACACCGAAACAAGGGGTGAATGTGACCAGAGAAATGATCACAGGGCTTCAAAAATTGAGGAGACACGTAGGATCAGAGAGCGAGATCAAGAGAAAGTTTCTGGGTCCTTTATTGACTGGAGAACTCATCTCCGAGGTCTGTACTTTTATATACAAGATAACTATGATTAATTATATGTTTCCTACACCAAGACGGAGAGGAAACTAAGAGATCCTAAAGCTAAGTCATATCTGGGAGATGGGGAAAGTGAAACAGGGGAGAACGTGAAGTTTTCACAACTACGTTAGCAGAAAATTAGGAAAGGGAAAGGAAGATAAAAGGGATGGTGTGCAAGACGCAGAAAAACCTATAAACAGAGAGAAGACTTATTGTATGATCGCGCTCAGGAAACAAGATGGAGAATGAATAAAAATTTAGCTGTCCTTGAATATATGAGGTTGCCGACGGAGCGGAAAGGTCATCAAATGATAACTTTCCCTTTGGCACGGGCGCTCCGAGATACTTGATCCGAGAGTTCGTTCCGGGTTTGTCAGGGTCCATCTTCCGAGCTCTATGAGAGGTGGCATGGGGCAGCCGCGTGCCCACCTCTACACCAGTACCATACGTAACCACAATCAAGTTTGTGATATTTATAATTTGTGCCGTGGTAACGTACTCAAGGACTTGTTGCAAACCGAAGTTCCTTACTTCGACATAAAGAGACACAGGATGATTCCGGGCTCGAAGGAACCGCACCATCATCTGTCAAGTATCCAGACGGCCTAAATATAACCTGCCCAGCATCTGAGTGAGTCAAAACGAACTTGCGCATGCTCTTCATGGTCTCGTTCGTTGATCTATAGCGAGCCGGCTACACCCATAATACGGCCTCCACTAGCCCAGCAACTGCTGCAACCTTAGGTATTTTCCCTCTCTTGGAGTTCGCAGGTCATAAGGAAATTTAATCCCTATATGTGTCGTGCATCGTACAGCCCAGCCTCTAACCCCTACACCCTTCGACCCCCTGACTTTTGGCCCAGCGTTCATTTCCGAGCTTTTGTCGAGTTTGGAGGATTTTTCTTCTGCCTGGATCCCTTCTTCCGTGGACGCGACCTGGTTGCCACCGGGGATCCGCCGTCCTGTCCGAGGTTCAAGCTATCAGCAGCTGCACAATAACGTGATCACCAGGGCATCACCTCAGAACTAGGACTAGAAGTTTTACTAACAAGGTATATGAGTTATGAGCGAAGAACAGCTCAGGCGTAGAAAGCTTAGGTGAGGTAGTCGCGACTTACGGACAGTAGTCTGAGTCATCATCCTCCGTAGATTTCTGCTTTTTCACTCTACCTGTGTCCACCTTTTGATCTTCTAATGACCGGAAGTCAAGGGTTATTAGTGGATCGTATCATCATGCTCAATTGTGAAGCAAGAAAGTCTGGAAAGGAGGCAAGGCTTACCGGGCATCGCTGTTGTCTTTAATAGCAAACAGGTGCAAAAAAGAAACAACATTGTGGAACTTGAGTTGCGCACAAAATTCGCGATTATGCCGTGCTACTCACCTAAAGTCGGGGGGAGGAAATATGGACTCCAGATATCCAAGAAAACTTACTTAAATACAAAAAAATAAATCATAACATCGACATCGCCCACAATCTATCGTTGCTCATTTAACCCCCCTGCTCCCACATCAAGCTCACTCTGCTCAGGCTGACAGAAGGGGCCATCCTGGGAGTGTGGTAGACATGTTATGGAGGAAAGCTTCATCAGAAAACGGAGCAGGGCCGACTTGTAACGTGTATCCAGGGGTGTTCCGTGATCGACTCTATCCAGTCCTGGGCTTAGGGCGAGACATGTAATTATTCTTCAGAGGTGTGCGATTACTGGACGACTGCCCGCAGGATTCGTGGGAAAATCTCGGGATACAGATCTTTCTTGAAATCCCGGCTTGGGTAGATCTAGGGTAAATCTAATCCTAAAATTTGGCAGCGTAGTGGTGCAACATATAATAACAATGTCTCCACCGGCCTGCATGACTTGGCGCACGTTTGTGCCTCCAAACACACCACCGGGCCCTCAATCTAGATAATGATGCTGTAAGGGAGGAAACTCGCCTACGTGCAGAACCCGTCCCTGCATCATTTTTTTCATTTAGGTATTTAAGTAGCACATTTGTACTTAGATACCTTAGCTCCCAAAGACGAGGATGTCTCCGCTGCCATAAGACCTCCGATAGGCTACAGCGTAACCAGCCTGAAGTTTCTTTCCCTCAGTTTCGCTGTCTCTCTGTCTCTCTTTCTCTCGCTCTCTCAAGTTTCCCTACGATCCCTCACTCAACTGGAGTTGTACTTGTACCCAGTTTCACGAGGTCGGGAAGACGAGCCTGTGGTCGTTTCGCCAACCACACCTCGCCCTTACAATTGTCTTGGAGGATGATTCTCTTTCCTACAATGCATCAGTGTGTAGTTATATGTGGAACGCATGTCGCCAGGTATAATGGGCGAGTCCCCAATATCCAAACTCGTGACGATGTTGCCTAACCAGAAAAACCTTCGTGACAAACGAGAACAGGAGGTTATTCCAGGGTGGTGGACCTACACCATGGTCCCAGCAATCCTCGATCCATACAGTCCCAAAACACAAAAGATTAATGCGGGCGCACCAACGACGTTCTCCTTCTCCATCTTCGCGGTCGGCGTGACTGTCTTCTCTGAAAAGATTCTCTCTGGTGGAAAATGCAGCTTGGGTCCCAGAGGTGTCGTGAATGTGGCTACACAAACCATTGTATACAGTGCAAATGTCGCATGCCACAATCCAGGAAGTCCTTCGTCACACTCTCCCAGAGCGGTGGCGGTCGCTGGCTGTGTGCTCAACAGGATCTCTGGGGCTCCAGACCGTGTAGCGGCTACAGTTAAGAGGGGGTCACAAAATGCAACACGGCATTGGTATCCGAGTGCACGTCACGCTGGTTCACTGACTGGCCAGTGGGTATAAGGGGGTAGACACAAAACGCGGTTTATGGAGTATCGCCAATGGAATGATGCCTGTCACGAGTTGCGGCAGACTAACAGAGACTCGGGATGTTAGTAGCCAAGATTACTGTCATAGCCAGCTTTCGTCGCCGAACTCAGATTGTATATCCCGGATACAGCCACTTACAGGGAGTAAGTAACACCACCGACAGCGTTTGCGGCATCACCTTTTTTATCAAAGTCGCCGATACTAGTCAATCATATCTTCTGGTGCATCATCAGAAGGATGATCTTGACCCATGAACCCATCCCCCCGAAAATTTGAAGTCGAAAGGTCCTTTTATGAGAATTCGATACGAATTCCATCCGGGCAAGCAGTTTTTAACGATTTGGATGCTTTACCCCGTCTGGAGTTGATTCAGGTGAGGAGATTTGATCAGCCACCTGCATTTTCCGCCTCGGTAAAACGGTGGTCAAATCATCAAGGTCATGCATCCACTGTGACCCAGCAAGGCCTCCAACGACGCCTGCGTCGATACGCACCCAGCGTCGCGGCAAACCTGGCCATTTTTCTGGAGTTATTGTCAACGAACTGTCAGCACATCGCAAGCATTGTTGCCTCTAAGCAGTTAGAAAGCAAAGACGATAGACTCTCGAGCTACACCTTAGCGTGATCTATAGTAACGGTCACGGTAGTTACACCTTTTGTCTTATCTCTCAACGAAGAGACTGCTCAGATCTACTCTGGCTTGTGTAATCTACCTCGGAACGCGAACGCGTTTCACATCAAAGGCTCCTGAAAACAACAAACACATGCTCGAGCCGAGTTACTCGCTTTTCCCACCATTGCAATCTCCTCGTGCCCTCGTAACGCAGCAGCGCTGTTGTGCGTGGATTCGTACCGTTGTCTACCAGCATCACGTCAAGGTTTGATGGCCATCGGCCCTGCCATCTTCATCTTCTGTATTTCCAGGTCCTACTACCTGCATTCTAACGAATATCTTGATTTTAACAAGGAGCTGTTGCTTCTGCAGTCCTGGACCACCTCCCTCAATCAACCAGATGTGTGCCAGCCACGACTCACACCCTCCTCCTCAGCTCCCAGTGTCGTGCCCGAATGAACTTGACAACACCAGAGATCCTGGAATTGGATGAGGATGAAGCCGGCGACGGTAATCGGTAGTATTGGTTCACCCGTTCGTGCGGGTTGCCGGGGCCTGAGCTTCGTCATGTCTAATTCTTTAGTTCCCCAATAAGATAAGCATGAGTATCAAAGGCGACAGAAGATAAGGATGGTTTACTACCGAGGGGATCGCTAGCAGAAGGGGGAACCATCATCCACTCTTCGCGCTTCGAAGGCTTGGGTTTTTTTTGCCTCTTGTTCGTTTTTGCGCCCGCAGTTCCTCGCGTTCCATGAATTCTGCCGCGGAGTCTTCCCCGGCGTGGTGCACTCCTGCTGGGAGGGGTTTCGGACTTACGTCGTCATCCGAGTCATCGTTGGCTGCGTTAGAAGGATCATATGTTGAACCATAGGATAGGAAGGAGGGTCGGATAGGACTACGGAGTGGTAGTGTAGATGTCGGTTGAGTTGAAGGCGGGGGGGATTTTAGGATGGAGGCGGGGGCTTGTGCGCCTTCAGCAGCGAGTTCTGGGGGGCAGCGCGGGTATGCAACCCCCTTCCTCCTCCTGTTGCTGCTGGTCATGATGTTGGGTATTCTGCAAGAGATGTGCTGGGATATTGGGCTCATCTGCACTCGCAACCACTGACCAGTGACTTAGTCCCAATGGTTTTTCTTTCGTTTTCAACAGTCCTAAACAAAGTCGAATGCCATGGAGCTGAAGACGATACGAGTCGCTTCAGCGTAACCAAAACTAAGAAGGCCAAGTGGAGAGTGTGGATAAGGCACGAAAGTGAATAGGGATGAATTGGTAGAGGGGTTAGAAGAAACAAAGAGGTATAGGGAATGGGGTAGTGCAATCATGTGTTGTAGATGCCCTGTTGGACAGGAAAATAGTGCATGTCGCTTTTTGTTGGTTCGCCTGCCTACCGCACCCCTGGTGGCTCCAGGTGCCACCAAGCGATTGCATGAGTACTAGGAATGTGAAAATCACAAGTATTCGTGCGGATAATCGTCCATTGAGAGTGTGGCCAGGAGAGAGGTAGGTCCTGGTAAGTTGCGCGAGACGTCCCCGAATGCAACAACTGAGTCACCCTTCCACGTCTTCTGTGTTCCACCTGGGCTTCCATAACTCAATGTATCACTCCCGACGATGGGCTCTCTTCTCCGACGTCGGGGAACAGCCCACATCTGACTGCCCGCCCTCATGGGGAGCGGTGAGGTGAGTCAAGAACTTACCTTGTCTGTGTAGGAATTAGTGATTTCGGCAAACTGATGGAATGCTGACTTCCTAGGTCACCTGACTGCCTCGTGTCGCAGGTGAGATATATGCACGTATTCTACACTTAGCTACCCCTGTCCATTTACTCCCCACCCTGTTGTTGTCTCCCTCTCGCGAATATACGTCGTCTTTGTTCACCCTCCTGAGCAGATTTCAACAGTCTGATCATCAGTACTGAGCAACCCCCATATATCCGTTCTGTCGCCAATGGAAGACTCCTGTCACGACTGGCAACGGAATAACGGAGACTCGAGACGTTGATAGTCAAGATTATTGTCATAACCAGCTTTCGTCGTCGAACTCGGATTGAATACCATTATCAGCAGGCAGTAGTAACACCACCTACAACGTTTGCGGCCTCACCTGTTTCCAAAAGTCGATATCAATAGCGTACCCGTCAATCATATCTTCTGGTGCATCAAAAGATCATCTCGACCCTTGGACCCATTCCCCCAGGAATTTCAAGTCGAAATACAGCATTTTTTTTTGGGGGGGGGGAGAATCTTTTTGCGAGAATTCGATACGAATTTCATCCACACAAGCAGTGTTTAATGATATAGATGCTTGAACCCCAAGAGAGATGAGAGTTTTACCTCACCCGGAATTGATTCAGGTGCACGATATTTGATCGGCCACCTGCATTTTTCACCTCAATAACACAAGGATGATCGAATCATCGACATCATGGATCTTCTGTGATCCGCCATGGCCTTCAACGACGCTGTGTCGACGTACCCAGTGTTTCATTGGGTACAACTATTTTCCCAAAAAGGAAACAATATGTTTCAGACCAAAATACTCCCTCCACACGAGCGCCACACAGCCTCTAGAGTATATAGACTCATGTATTCTCTATAGGCACGTCAGTTAACAACAAATTTTACTCACATTTGAAGTCTCTCTCTCTCTCTCTCTCTCTGTTGTTGGAATTAGCAATTCCGGCAAACTGGCGGAATGCCCCTGACCGCCTCATGGAGGCCATGTTGTAGGTAGATTATATACACCTGTAGTTTACCAGTAGTACCTTGTCTGTTTACCTCCCTCCCCTTCCTCTTGTCGCCCCGTCGTTGTCCACCTTCTTGAGTTGATTTCGACATCTGTTTTGCATTATCTCACTTTGTTTCACCTCGTCCCGACACCTCGGCTATCCGAAATCATTCAGTTTGTCTCCTCATCGTCCCACACCGTCTCAAGTCCATGCGTTGAGGGGTTTCATTTTAATTGCTCATTTCCAGTTTGTTTTCACTGTACTGACTAAAGGATCTGAGTAGGAGTCCTCAACGACAGACGGACGCTATTGTGCTCGCTTGTACAAAATCCGTAACACCTCAATTGTCTTCCTTTCATTAGACCGTTCTGCCCGCTCTAGCAGATGCCGTAACACGTCAACTGTCTTCCTTTCATTCACAGCTACTTCCTCATTGGAGGTCTGCTTTGACCGTGACCTGGTGTTCATCCGCAGAGGTCCAGGGATGTCCTGATCAGGGACCCAAGTTATCAGCAGTCGCACAATAACGTGGTCTCCAGGATATCACATACAAGTCTGCTCTTGTGCCTGACAAGGTATATGAGTTATGAGCGAAGAACAGCTCAGGCGTAGAAAGCTTAGGTGAGGTAGTCGCGACCTACGGGTTGTACTTGCTTGAGTCACGGCGCGTAGGTTTCCGCTTTTTCGCTGCATCTGTCAAAGGTTATTAGTGGATTGCATCATCGTGAAGCAAGAAAGTCTGGAAAGAAGGCAGGACTTACCGGGCATCGCTGTTTATCCTTGTCTTTGATAGCAAATAGGTGTAAAAATTAAAAAAAAAAAAACCATCGTAAAATCGCACGAAATTCACGATTATGCCGTGCTACTCACCTAGAGTTGGGGAAGGAAATCTGGACTCAAAATATCCAAGAAAAATTCCTTAAATACAAAATAATAAATTCCATAACATCAACATCGCCCACAGTCGATCATTGTTCATTTAACCCCCTACTTCCCCACCAAGCCCACTCTGCGGAGGCTGACAAAATGCGCCACCCCGGCAGTTGCGTAGACATGTTATAGAGGAAAGTTTCATCACAAAACGGAGCAGGGTATAATGTATATCCAGGGGTGTTCGGGGATCCACTCCAACCAGTCCTGGGCTTATTAGGGCAAGACATGTAATCATTTCTTCAGAAGTGGATGCAGGTGTTTCTGAAATCCCGGCTTGTGAAGATGTAGGGTAAGTCTGATCCTAAAATTTGGCAGCGTAGTGGTGCAACATATAATAAAAATGTCTCCACCGGCCTGCATGTCTTGGCACGCGTTTGTGCCTCCATACACTCCCCCCCGATCTAGATACCAATGCATCAGTGTGTAGTTATCCGTGGAACGCATGTCGCCAGGTACAATGGGCAAGTCCCCGATATCCAAACTCGCGGCGACGTTGCCTAACCAGCCAACCTTCGTGATAAACGAGAACAGGAGGTTATCCCAAAGTGGTGGACCTACAACATGGTCCCAGCAACCCTCGATCCATACAGTCCCAAAACGCGGTTTGTAGAGTGTCGCCAATGGAATGGCGCCTGTCACGACTTGCAACGAACTAACAGAGACTCGAGACATTGGTAGCCAAGATTATTGCCATAGCCAGCTTTCGTCGTCGAACCCGGATCGAATACCCCCTGGAATAGTAGTAACACCACTTACAACGTTTGCGGCCTCACCTGTTTCCAAAAGTCGTGGATATCAATAGCGTACCCGTCAATCATATCTTCCGGTGTGTCGTCAAAAGGATCATCTCGACGCATGGACCCATCCCCCATAAATTCCAAGTCGAAATTGCAACACTTTTGGGGGTCTTTTTATGGGAATTCGATACGGATTTCGTCCGGGCAGGCAGTTTTTGACGATTTGGATGCGTTACCCCACCCGGAACCGATCCAGGCGGGTAGATTTGATCGGCCACCTGCATTTTTCACCTCAGTAACACGGTGATCAAATCATCGACGTCGTGCATCCACTGTGACCCAACAAACCTGGCCGTCTTTCTGGAGTTATTGTCAGCGCACTGTCAGCACATCGCAAGCCTTTTTGCCTCTAAACGGTTGAGAGCAGAGACGATAGACTCTCGATGTTTCCAATTTCAATCCCTGTGTAGCTACATCTTAGCGTGACCTATAGTAACGGTCTTGTCTCTCTTTTTTGTTTTTTATATCATCAATTTATAGCATGTGGTGCCTCGATCGCAGTCCAGAAGGACTACAACAATAAGAACTAAGAGAGACCATGACTATAGGATGAGGGAAAATACCAGGCTACCCTCTAGCGTAGCCTCTCTGCCTGATCCTTCATACACACTGACAAACCTGCCAGCTCCGAGATTGGTGTGCAATAAAGCAGCGACTGCAATGGCATGAGCGAAAGTCTTCCAGCTGTCAGTTTCCTGCATAATTGGTGTACCCCAGCCTCCCAAAATGGTGATTCCAGACCAAAAGCATGGCACGCAGAACTACTTAATCCCCCACCCCATAGCTCTCGAGGATACTAGCGTCCTTCCGCCATGGGTCCTTCTCCCCGAAGGTTGAACGTCTACACGCCATCAAGTAGTAGGTTGCGCCCCTAAAGGGTTTGCGCGAAGCGGAACAGGGGATGTATCGTCGGAGTCCCGACAACGGCGCCCGATGGCGCATCGAGGGTGTTGTAAACAGGGCCTTTCAGCCTCCGGCTTGGCGATGTGTGAGCCGACCACACAGTGATGGTGGTGATTAGCTCGGATAATGAAGAAAGTGTGTACGATTGGATGACAAGATAAAGGGGGAAGTGATGCAGGCAGCAAGAATGGCCTGATGTAGAATGATGTCGATTAATGGGAGTTGCTAGGTAGAGTAGGGCCGAACCATAGTAGGAAAGACGAGTGCCCACGGTCGGATGGTGGTGGTGGTAAATCAAGAAGCGTCGTCGACGGACTTGTCTCTCAACGAAGAGACCGCTCAGATCTACTCTGGCTTGTATAATCTACCTCGGAACGCGAACGCGTTCCACATCAAAGAGCCGAGTTACTCGCTTTTCCCACCATTGCAATCTCCTCGTGCCCTCGTAACGCAGCAGTGCTGTTGTGCGTGGATTCATACCGTTGCCTACCAGCGTCGCGTCAGGGTTTGATGGCCATCGACCCTACCATCTTCCTCTTCTATATTTCCAAATCCTACTACCTACATTCTAACAAATATCTTGATTTGAACAAGGAGCCGTTGCTTCTGCAGTCCTGGACCACCTCCCTCAACCAACCAGATGTGTGCCAGCCACGACTCACATCCTCCTCCTCGGCCCCCGCTGTCGCGTCCGAATGAACTTGACAACACGAGGGTGAAGCTGGCGACGGTAATCAGTAGTATTGATTCACCCGTTAGTGCGAATTGACGAGGCCTGAGCTTCGTCGTGTCTAATTCTTTAGTCCCCCAATAATATAAGCATGAGTATCAAAGGCGACAGATAATAAGGATGGCTTACTACCAAGGAGATCGCTAGCAGAAGGGGGAACCAACGCCCACTCTTCGCTCGCTTCAAAGGCTTGGGTTTTTTGCCTCTTGTTCGTTTTTGCGCCCGCCGCTCCTCGCGTTCCATGAATTCTGCCGCGGAGTCTTCCCTGACGTGGTGCGCTCCTGCTAGAAGGGGTTTCGGGCTTATGTCGTAACTCAATGTATCACTCCCAGCGATGGGCCCTGTTCTCCGACGTCAGGAAACAGCGCACACCTGACTGCCCGCCCTCGTGGGGAGCGGTGAGGTGAGTCAAGAACTTGCCTTGTCTGATCGTGAGCGACTGAGCTACCCCCATATATCCGTTCCGAATTTCCATCACGTAGATCACCTCGTGGTACATAGTTCGCAAGGATAACCCAATTTTCCGGTGCACTTGTTTGCTTGTTCTTCGAATGGGCAAATATGGCCGTGGTGTATAGCCGTGTGTAACCGTTTGGTGTCCGAGTAACAAGGGATTGGCGTTAGGTAGGTGTAAACAGTGTGAGAGTCGACTTTCGACTCGGCACTCACTCAGGCAGTGGAATCGAGGAAGGAAATGTAATGACTCGATACCGGCCAATATAGCTTTCATGGGTACTCTTAAATACTCTGGCACAAAAGTCCTCCATCACAAAGAATCGGTATACAGCTCACATCCTCTCATCATGATCTTCATTAGCGTTCTCGCGAGTCTCACTGTTGCTGTGACCATCGTGGTGGCACTACCTTCTAGGCGCCTTGCCCTTACCCGGGAGGCATTGCAACGTGCGATTATGTCTTTATCCCGAACAACCCAGTAGACTCCTCCACTGTTAATTGCGTCGCGGACTTCAATTACAGTGAGCAGTAATTCATGTTTTGCTTGCGCTCTAACGCTGATATTGGTTGGTCTAGTTACCGGGTGTTCTTTAGCGGGAGCTTCACCCTCTCATACTGTCTCCGTAAGGATGTTTTCCTTTGAGGAATATCCCAAAAATCCCAAGCCAAGCTGAAGGTTTTAAACGGCAGAATGGTGCCGGATCGACGTTCGTTGAACAGCCAGATGATGTGTTTCATGTTCACAACTTGTTGGCTTCACCAGGATGGACGTGTGAGGAAACTGGAGCGTTTATAGAGAGTCTGGCGGGACACACGCGGCTCGGACCGTCTGGCGTCACTTGGCTGATTGATTCGGTTACCTGTAGTTGTGAGTATTAGATATGCAGGAGCGAGGCTGTGGGTGCAATGGGAAATTGTTATATATTTGAGAGGCCTGTAGGGCCTTGATTCGTCGAAGCAGCCCGATTTTGCGGAATATAAGTTTTGAGCCTCAGTGGTCAGGCGGGGGTGTTGGCAGGCAGTGGTTCTTATAGTATGAAATTCAGGAGTCAAGGGTTGCGTTTTATCAACTTGCTCATGCTCATTTCGGAACCTGAATTGCTCGGGGTAATCAACCCAGAAGTTCTAAATATTGGAAGGGGTTATTCTGACGAGTAGACTATTTTCTCTGAGAGGAAAGATCTACGATCTTGGGTAGCGGTGGGAAGTTAGCACTCCCCAGTGCCTAAGTTCTGCCCCAGTCTTTCCGGCACGCCAGGTGCGGGTCGCGATGACACTGGTAGCAGTGGCCTCCAGGCGCACACCTAAGCCATTGCCCTGCTTATCCCTTGATAATGGGGGAAGTCATTGTGATACAAGATGGTCTACATACTCAGTGTGAAAATCCTGATAGCCCTAGGGAAACCATCTGATGCATTCTAAGTGACTCAACTTCGGGTATGAAGGTGATATTAGGCCGCTGTGTAGGCCAGCCTACTAAGGGTTGGCAGAAGCCCTCGACCTTGTCCTACAATTGGGAAGTTCAGGGGAAAGACTGTCCAGCGGCCAGCAACGAGTTGTTGCCCCATATTATGTTTCATGCTCTGGAAATCAGAATTCACAGACACCAGGGAGTCGCTTATTGAATACTACATCTTCTCAAGGCAAACCGCAAACAGACCTGATTATAAAGTAAAAAAGGGCATTGAACCCCGTCGTGTGCGACCCGTCTTATTTCCCTGTCACATCGCGAAATAGACTTGGTGCAATATACAGGTTCGAAAAAGGGAAACGAGAACAGAATTTGAGGCGCGAGAGGTATAAAAAAACTTTGACTATTCTACAAGAGATCCTCAAGAAGTAAATCTACCCTCCCCCCGAGTCCCCGAGCTCTAACAGCTAGCCGTGCACCAAACCCCATACCATGGTTTTGAAGAACATGCTTACTGTCCTCGTCGCCATCACTGCGACTACTGCTGTTGCGGTCCGCCAGACCAATCTCGCTAGGTGCGACTTTGTGTTTATCCCTGGCACTTCAGTCGACCCTGCTTCAACCAACGTCGTCGCGGACTTCAACTTCAGTAGGTCACCTCCACTTCCAACACTTCGACAACCGTCCCTGATTATGATCGCCTAGTCCCCGGGCATGAGTTGCTCGTCGCTTCGCCTTCCCACTCTGGATTTGTATGAGCTTACTCCTAGCCCCCTTATCGTTGTCGGAGCACTGAAATGACCTTTCCATTATAGATTGCTGGCGCCACATTCACAGAGAACCCTGATGATGTTTTTAACGCTCACAACGGGTTCTCCACGAATGGATGGACCTGTCAGGAGACTGCTACGTTTTTGGAAGGCCTTGCTGGCCGGAATTTCCCTGGCCCCTCTGGAGTCAGCTGGTCGATCCAATCTGTTGATTGTAATTGTTATTAGTAAAGTGGTGGCAGGGTTTCGAACCCATCGTTTGGTAGTGATACATGTGACGGAATAAATGTTTGTGTCGCAACAATGTGGATTTGGCGTGGGGGAGGCTCCAGTAGGCCAGGCCAGCAACTAGCAACAACCTCAACGGGGATCAGAATGATGCTGGGGGACAGTGACATTGTCTTGAGCGGTGTTTCTGTGCCGGACTGAGGCTCAGGGTGAAGGAACAAACACTTGGGGCCTCGAAATGCTTAGAAGTCCCTGACCATTCGCTGTGACCCTGGTCAGGTACCACCAATCCAGCATTTGTTACCCTGAGGGGTATAAGATATACCTGTTTCTGAGATGTGTTCCTCATTTTTGACCCTAGCAAGATTTACGCTCCTCAACATTCAACAAATTTGTAATGCACTACGATCGAATGGGGCATTTGGTGATGAAATCATTTCAGATACCATTGGCCCTCTCGCCAGACTACAACAACAATGGAGAAAAATACAACTCGAGAGTAAGTCTAAACTCTGCATAGACCGTATGAGTCCCACCGCTCGGACCCTACACCGGTCCTAACAATAAACAAATCCGTTGGATCATACCGGGTCTTGGTTGCACTGAGGCGGGCATAATTAGATCCATAGAAAACAGTCTGCCATTCATCCTCGAAGACGTCCGCTTCATTGCTGTATGCTGCAGGGGAAGGCCCCTGGATGCGCTCGAGGATAGGGAGGTAGGTAGTTTTGAACATGTTCTCTATGGCATGAACCTCTTCGATGGTTCCTTGCTCTCGTATTTGATTAGCAACAATTGTCTAAATCAGTGAGATATGCAGTGTAAGGAGAAGTTGTAAGCTCTGTGCAATCGGCAGAGACTTACATGAGTCTTGGCTGTTCGCCAGCCTGAAATCGCGGCGCTATCGATGTCAGCATTTTCTGCTACTTTACCACCCAGAGTGACCGTCGATATCCTGCAGCGATACGTTTCAGTATGGCTGGAGAGAATTCTCGTTTTCACGTACAAAAGAGCTCCAGCATCAATGAGACGCTTGTGTGCCTCTCCAATTGCCTTGGGAGACTGGCGGTATGAGGATTCAGGAATCAGACGGGATCCCAAGGCACCGGAGGATCCAGCCTCATCATCATATCCAGCAAGTAATTCATTGATATTCCTAGTAATTGTCGTGTTCATAACCAAGACACCCCCAGTATTGAAGATATCCTTGAACAAAGGCGCCAGTGCATCCACGGCCTGCTCAGAGGTGGCATTCGGGAAGAACGTATCGATACCGATGAAGTAACCCGTAGAGTCCGACCTGAGTCCGAGGTATACTCCAGCCTTCATGGAACCGAGATCAAAGGCATGTCTGGCGTGGGCTTCATAAATAGCACCGACAGTGATGCTGTCATTGGCAGTAATAACGACGGTGTAGTGTGTAGCTTCAAAAGTCGGGTAGGTTCTGAAGGTGGCATTGACGATGACGCCCCATGAACCAGGTCCTCCGCCTCTCATTGCCCAGAACACTAGTACCATGAATTGGAGACAAAATCATCTGGGATCAATGTACAACACATACAGTCCGGGTTTTCTTTCTTATTCACATGACGAATAGCGCCATCAGCAGTCACAACGTTAAACTCTGCCATAACATAAGTTCCCGGTCGGTTCGACAAGCATGGCACGCACCGAGAACATTATCAGCGGCCAGACCCAGTAGAGGAGACAGTGAAGAATGTCCTCCACCTTGCACGTATCCACCAGCGGCAACCACGGTGACTGCAGTTCCACCAACGAAGATCTTGTCCACCTCTTTCGAAGCATTGTACATCGTGCTCAGACCCACACCACTTCCCACAGTCACTGCAGGCCCGAGGTTGTCATTGCCAACATAGAAATTGTCTGTAAATGCGATTGACTGAAGCTTGTGAGTATGGATGAGGATAGAGTCTTTGGCAGTAGAACGGCCTAGGAGGTCATGACCAGAGGCTTTCACTGAGAGACGAAGGTTGTGTTTACGAGCGAAGTTGACTCCAGCCTGTCAAGTCATTAGCGAACGGAAGAGGGTGATTAGTTCGTGTGGTACACACTCGGATATCTTCAGCGCTCTCCGCGAGAATAGCGTACCGTGGAACGTTACCCTGGCCACATGTTTGGGGAGAGGTACGCCCACAGAGGGATGGTGGGTCAGATTCATAGTCCTGAAGATCTTTGCATCAACCAAGTTAGCCCACAATGATAACAAGACAGATCTCACCTGTTCGAAGTTGACCTGGAACCAGTGGTCAAACTCTGCTGAGTATCATGGTATATAGAACACTCACCGCATTCATCGCTCCCGGGATCTCGTTCCGCCAATTGGCACTCGTCCATTCAGCATCAGTGCAGTTGGTCTGACGACAATACTGGCCAGACGGCACTGCACGAACAAGACGCCCAGAGACGGATTCTCCTAGAGCCTGCCACTGGGCATCCGTAGGATATCCCCGGCTTCCAGGTACATTTCGGCATTTCCGCGTGCTTGTGGCAGCCCGTACAGCAACCACTACAAGCCCTAGCAAAAGGTATATGGAAGAGAGCATGGTGCTTGAGAGCATTCATCGTGTCCCCGCACACCTCCTGATATATAACGCCGGGATCTCGTGATTGACGGCCATCTCTCCGGGCGATGTTTGCTATTTAATTTTAACCGGCGTGCAAAGCCCTTCAATATCATGTCGGATTGAAGCCTCTACCGGAACGGTTTCGAAATTGGTAAACGGCAGACGAGAGCATAGTGGAATGCAGTCCAAGTAGCTAGTTGCCGTGACTGCGATCAAAAAGTTCCAGGAGGCTATTAGTGGCTCGCGTTAAACGTCAGGTCTTGATTGAGACGTAGATGCCTACCGTGTTGGTATACGAAACAAGAAATTTACAAACCAGAATAGAAACACTCATCTATTGCATGGCCCTCTAGTCCCATGGCCACCCAAGGGCGAGATGTCGATTGGGCAGTCCTAGACCCTCAGGACGCATCTACTCTCCTCTACCATAGTGTGGCTATGCGATGTCAACTATCTCCCGAGGACAATATAAAATAAGGATTTGGCACGCAATACGCCAGAGTGAGGGCACACAACCGCCTCTAGGTGCCTCTTCCCCTTGTTTAGACGAGCGGTCCTGTCAACAGGGCGGGTAATCATCTCTGGACAGAAACACCTGCGGAAAAGCAGCAACGAATAGTAGACGAAGCCTCCGGGAAGAAACGACGTGCAATTGACATTGCGAACGACGATGATGCTACTACACCGGAGCAGAAGAAACGAAGTCGACGAGACGAAGAGGTCATTAGAAGGGGTGTGGGTGAACATACTGTGCGTCCTTCCTGTCCTGATCACTGCTTACCCAACCTGTTGGATGACTAGAAAAAGTTCCGGTTGGTGGACCAACATGCAGCGAGGAGGGGGGGGGGGGGGGCAAGATGACGAGGATGAGTCAAAGAAGGCCATGGGCGGGATATGGGTATTGGGGGCCGACTCATGGATGATGATAAGGAGCCAGATGATCCAGGAGCCGAGGGGTTTGGGAGATAGATTTGGTTCTGGTAGGGGGGGCAGTTTTGTATGACAGAGTACCGTTGTATGTTGCCCTATTTTTTCACTGGACTTGTGTATCTTATACTCCTTGGTTTTTAGCATTGAGCTCGTCTCAATGATGACCGTGTCCAATAGGCCGATTTAGAAATGGGGTGGCAAAGTTGGCGGTAGTATTCGGGGAATATGTACTATTTGCACTCCTTACTCTCATCTCCAGTCGTCATGACACGCGACTCCTACCCATTCACGTAGCAAGCTACGCTTTACGGGCATGTCGTGATTTCTTTTACTATCCTTCCTTCCATTCTATTTCTTAGCAACAAGGATCATTTACAACCGCACGTTCTTTCCCATTCTAATACCCGTATTTACCCTTAACAATCTACCCCCGAAGTTGCCCTCACCATCTTCTGCCAAGTACTTGTTAGCTAGTGCTTCATCCGCTCCCCAAATACATGGCATGCCGCCACATCGGCGGATACCGCGTCGCTTAGGATCCCACTGAGTTCCTTGACTCACCTACCGCACTCGCTGCTGTCTTGTCCGGGTTCTTGCCATTGTGCCGGGGTACTAGACCTCTCGCGTCATCATTGTCGACCACGCTCCGATCCTTATCCTTTTTACCGACTTCCGGGAGCTACTCCCGCTCCTTGCCTATCGAGGTCTACACCGCCACCCACCCCACATCGGCGACGAGCACGAACACCAACGTACGCGCAGCAATTGAGGCCCTCAGGTCTCACATTCGCGACTGTTAACGCGTCTGTACCCGTTGTCCGTCTCTCCCGCTCCTCCTCCCTCCCATCGTTGCCCCGTGACCGTTCGGCCCCGCACCGTACGCAAGAGTCCTTCGCTTTATACTCTCTTCATCGATGGTCCCAACTTTCGTAGGATCTCTCATAACTATTTTTCTTGGTAGGCCTCCAATCTTTTCGATCCTGAAGTTCCTTATCATCCACAACTTCTCCTCCCAACCCTCCTCTTCTCTTTGCTGCTGCCTTCATCTCCTTCTGCGTGGACATATTATATGATTATGGCCTACCTCTCGATCCATCTATTCCAAGCTTTAGTTGTTCAAACCTGTCTATTTTCTACCTGGCTGTGGGAGCTACGCTGCAGTGGCCTCTCCGTCTTCTGCTAGTAGCTTCGGTCGACGTACTTCCCTTCGCTCTTGACATTAGAAATCCCTTTAATTCGTTCAACTCCTTTTGGGTCCTCCAGTTCTGGCGACCTGTGTATTCCAGTTGTTTGAAAATGGCCGTATAATTTAAAATGGCATATTGCTGCTGGATTCCGGCAGCGGGAATGGATGAGGTAATCACACTTGACAATATAAGGGCCCCCGCGAGTCTCTCCCCTTGATAAGCGCTCTCGATGTATGGTCATCACGTAGACAATTCCTACGCCCCTACGAACTGCGACGCATATAACGGTGCACAATCGGGCTCTGGAAGATTTGTGTTGCTGAGACAAGCGTTTGGCGGATGAGTGTTTTCGCGAATAAAGGAAAAATCTCGCATCGCGCAGGAGACCCCAGGTGGGTCTCGTCGGAAATGCCGATGTCATCCCGCTGGCCAGAAGGGCTTGGCACAAGGTAGACATGAGGATGGAAGCCAATGGAAGCGATTCGAATGGGTCTATGTGCCGAAATGACGATCGAAGGACTGAAACTGACGCTTTTTCAAGCGTCCATTGTGGGGCTGCGGGTTCGAGACGGAATCCAGTGCTTTTACTTTCAGACGGCCAATATGAAAATTTCTAACAGCTTGGGCGAAGCCGAGCCATATTTGTAGCCTTCTGTTCGAGATGTCTCCGACGTCCTCTGTCAGGTGGGAGTGGGGTAGAATGTAGTCCCCCCCGACTTTCGCCTAAAGGAGCCGCCCTCAGCTAACACTCGTCACCCTCTCGTCACACAGACTTTTTTTTTCCGTGCCTTGCGACGACAGAACCACATCGAAACAGACTCAGTAACAATATCACAAGCAATGCCACTCCTTCAAAGTCACGATTGTACCAATTTGTCTGTCGCCGTGACTGTCATATCTTGTCATGTTCTTGTTGGTTCTGGCTCCTTTGGTTCTGAGCTAGGGGTAGCATTCTCGCTCGTTTAGATCTAGTTGATCCAACCATTCTGCCACAAATGCGTTCTACGATCAGTATGTCAAATATCAATGCATCAGGGTCACTATATGCTATACTTAATGTGTCTAGAGAAGTAGTTCCCTCAACACGTGCAGACTGGGTTTTGCTTGCTCGAAGACGATGGACGACTCGACTTATTCTGCCTCTGGCTACCGGGACTTGATCTTTCCGGTTTGGTATCTACTATTGTGGGATAGGAAGAACAAATGCCCCTCCGCTTCGATTCGCTAGGTCAAGGACTGACATCGTTCAATGTGCAGTTCAAAGGCTTCTGGAGCGACACAAAGCTTGTGCTTGTGATTAGAAACAATACGCTTTCCGTATAAAATACTCCGTTATCATCTCCTGGAAATCAGCAAGACAAGCAGTACTCCCAGCGAGCACTCCAGTTATACACAAGCCTCGCCCCTCACTACCCCTAACCACTGTCCTTGCCCCATCCCCGATCACCGATATGCGTTTCGCTCCAATTTGCACATTTACTCTTCTCGCCGTTCTCTCAACTGGGGCCGTAGGAGTTCCTCTTACAGCGGACGTTCACGCTGGCGCCACCATTGCCCGGCGTGATCCTCAGCTCCTCGGGGGTCTTCTCTCCAGCGTTCTCCCACCCCCAGCGAGTGCTACCCCACCTCCACCCAGTGATGATGACGACGATGACGCCGCTGCATCCCAACCTGAAGCACGTTGGTTGGTAGAAGAAGCCCACGCTGCCTCCAACGTAGCTGCTGATGCCGACACCAATGCTCCTCCTGCTGAACGTCGCCAAGGTAGAGAAAAGGTGGCTAGCGTGGATGCCGACCTTGCTGTTCCACCTACCTTTGCTAGTCCCAGTGCAAAGGGTGGCGCTTCTGGCGCAGTTTCGATTGTTCCCGGCCATAAGGCTTCTGTTGATACCAAGCAGCATGCAAGCCTCGGTGATACTGAGAAGCGTCAATTATTGGGGGTTCTTGGCAGTCTGCTTGGCCCGGGTGCGAGCACAGGTGGGGGTGCCTCGGATTGAGTTTTTTTTTGTCAGACGTGCCCTTTTTCGTTTGGCGAATGTAGCTGTAATGCACTTGTGATCCCTTGTTTCTGAGTATACCAAAGATTGTTTGTGATCGATCGTTCCATTTGACTAGTATAATTAGATTCCTTGTTGTGGTACCTTTATGAATAGACCGTGACCTAGTAGTAGAGGGCCCAACTTCACGAATCAAACCGCATGCCGGCTTCCATCGGATGTGACCATCGCTCTGGTATGGACATCTGGCATGATAAGGAGTCTTATTGTTGCGGGCATATGCCAAGCACCTGACGTCTCTCCCAGATATGTCAGCCTAGCCGACTCTAGAGGGAGAAGCTAGAATCGAACCTTTTCCAGCTTCCCTATCGAGCTCGATACGGTTCGTTTTCGAAAGAGGTAACGGCTTGAACGGGAGTTGGCCTATCCAAAGATTCAAAAAGAAAGCCACGATGATCCTCACTACCCGTCGTTTCCATGGCATTATCTATACGTTCGGCCACGGCCTCTCCCGGTAACTTTCTCGCCTTGCAAACACGATGCATAACGTTTCCCAGCACATTGAAGGTGCAGATAGTGGGATCGCTGACTAAGCCGGCTGAGGGAGCGATAAAAATACTTGAGCCGCGGTAACACAATCGCCAAAGAGGTTGTCGGCCACGGGTGTTGTATGGTATAAGCGTCCGGCCTCGCCCGTGTCCGTGTCCTCCTTCAGCATTCAATTCGCTGCTGCCACGTTTCATGTTGGGAACTCAGATTAATTGATCAACAGGGGGAGAAGGTCACGGGTGAGCGCAACATCGCCGGCACTGATGTCGTGGCTAGTGATTATCCGGACCCGAGATGCTATGCTGTCCGCAGGGGAGGACAGAGTTTTCCAGACAGGATCACACAGCATTAGACTACGCTGGAGTCGGAGAGAAGATTCCCGAGGGTGTTGAGGGATAGGGACTTGAGTGGGGAAGTGACAAACAAGGCGTAACGAGAATGATTACAAAGTAGCGATGACAATACTCGGTCCCTACCCACATGACAACTCTTTTTTGGACAGGCTACGTTCCTGAAACCGCGACCACCTCGGCAGCTAAAATTCGGTGTAGTGCATATATAATGGTACATCCATGTAGTTCTACACCCCCATTCCGACCACTCTTCAACGTTCGACTTTCCATGGCTCCCGAACGCAGCAACAAGAAACTCGTCCGCCTTGGTATCTTCTCCCTCTCCGTCACTGGAACTCTCCGTGGGTACCTTTCATGACTGGCTAGACCGATTTTTTTTCGCTCATTGGAGAACAATTTAGTCAACATGAGGCTCAATTCCATCACGAGTCCCGACTACTCTCATTCACAAACCACGAGCGGCAAGGCTCTTGTTGACGTTCTCACGAGCGAAGAATACCGCGACATTGATCCCGATGACTACCGCCGCCTTCTCCAATGCTTCTGCCTCACTATTTCCTCGCTCACCCACTGTTTTCCCGATAATGCCAACCTGCAAAAATTCATCTACACCACCGCGGCCGTGTTCTCCGATCCCGAACAGGAGGAAACGGTCCTACGCTCCCTGTTACAGGTCATCACGGCCGGGTACAAGAAGCTGCGAAGCGATCTTGCCGTGACATGGAGCTCCGAACAGGACCTACATGGAACCCTCTTCCGACATCTCTATGTAACCGTGAAGAGACTCGAGAGGATTCTAGGGCAATACAACGAAAGACAGACGGAGGGTTATTCGCATGCCCTGACAGCAGCAAGGCCGCAGCAGCCTCAGTCAAACCTACGTCCTGTCATTGTTTAGAGCACTTGGGCTATGGGCGGAGCTGTGACTGTGGGCGCGTGGGCGTTTACCAATGGAGTTTTGTTGGGGATTGTTGCAGGCGAACGTTTGTTGCAGGATGCCCATCGGTTCGGTCACAAGGCGGCATATATTTCCAATTCCACATCATCTCCTGCCGTCTGGTGGGAATCTTCTCTCGTGTGGTGACGATGCGATTATCAGTCCCTGCGAATTAAATCCACTAGCCTTTGCTACATGGCCACGCCAAAATCGGCCTTGTTCTTTCCATCGGTACCAGGTTACGACCCTTTCCCTCTGTATCCGGTACTCGGCGACGCCGATCTACCTGTTGCAGCCATCCCCACCTGCCCCCACGACTATTCGATCAGCTCCTGATTCCTGTCAACACGACCCTGAGCATGAGGAGATCTTCCACGTACGAGGACGTACGTGGGTCGTCGAGGGCTCAAGATACGATCACCCACCCCTGGTCCCGTGCAGTCCCGTGCTCGGTGGCCATTAGGCGTCTTAGTGACTGTCAAGCTACGTGCACGGCCCTTCCCATGGTTCATTCCTTTGTCAGCCCGCGCTCGAGCTCATCGGGAATAATAGTCGTCTGCACGACAGTTGTGACGTGACGGTTAGAGAGTCAGGCTGCCCCACCCCCCACCCACGAGTTGCGAAAACACAGGCAGTAGTGGACTGCACCGTATCCCGCGATGCGTTCGCGGAAGATTTGTCAGATCAAGAAATGATGAACGTCGACTTCCAAGCTTCTCCTTAGAGTAACACTAAATTTAATACTAGCCTCGTGTAGGCTATTTTAAAAGATATGGTGCATGATGCACACCAACACAATCGGTCTTCCTGGGGTATCATAGGAAGTCTGTTTTACGATAGGGTCGAGACCAGCTGCTAGCAGGAATGAATGGATCCCTTTCGAGGCTTGCATGCAAGCTATCAGAGCAATCTCAGGTTACGGATTGCCATTGCCCGTGACTTTTCCGATCCGGCCCTTGTTTGAGACAGACGGAGACCAACTGCATCACTACACTCTAATTCATCACCCCGCTTGGACAGTATCAGGCCTATTCTACCGAATTTGCCTTATGGGATTTTGAACGCTCACCTGATTCAGGCAGCGAGCCACTGTATTTTAAACCCTTCGGATCATGACTATTTTATCCGGGAGGTGAAAATTTATTATCTTGCAATAGTGATACTTATGAAGAGTACGAATTTCGGAACAAGAGGATCTGGAAGTGACGAGAGCGGAGGCGGGGGGTGCGAGTGAAAAAGGAATGGATACCCAAAGCAGAAATGGGCAACTGCCAATGTACCAGGTTGGCTACGAGGCAGCAACAGCTTGGGGCAGGTATGCCTCGATGGTGGCAGAAATAAAGATCAGACCAAGGACTTGGAGAACCACGGATTTATTTATTTTTTAGCGTCGACGATTTAATCAAGCGGTGCACGTAGGAAGTCCTCCGGAGAACCCATGGATGATCTCGAAGGCTATAGCATAAAAGGGAAAGAGGGATGTCCCAGTCGGTCTCGGCTACAGCTACGATACGGTCACTCTTCTTGTCTGGCTGGTCTAGTAACAAACATATATGGCTACATAATAGCGTTACAAAAAGGTGATTATCTACATCTATCAACTACCTCATTCTAACACCAGGAGGAATGTTGAAATATGCGTTGAAACCTTAAAATTAGGGTAAGCATGCTGCTCCTGGTGTTCGAATGCCCCATTACAAGGGTAAGCTAGTAGACGTAGGTTGATGTCTTTTAGTAATAATTTGTAACACCATTATGCGGCTAAAGTCTATGGGCTCGCCCCCGGCCTGGGGTTACCGAGCACCACGGACCTACGGGTTATCGTCCAGCTTTTCCCGGAATGTCAACTCGGTAACATATAAGGGATCACAAGAGCCGATAGGAAAGGATAGGAGGGGGCGTGACTGTGGGTCTCTGTGGGCATATCCTTATCCCATTATGGCTGCAGTGGGAGCAGGTGGATGAACACGGAGGCTGCCGCGGGCTATATAGTAGCAGCTAGCAACTCTGATGATTATCGATCGTCCTTGAGCCCCGATTCACCATCCCTCGAATTTCGCTTGCAATGTCGCAGGGGCCGTCGCCCTTTCGTCAAGCAATCTAAGCTCCATGGTAGCATATTGCCGCCTGCCACCAGCAAGAACCAAAATGAACTCTTAAAGATGATAATGACCCGTTAAGCCCTGTCCCCTTTCTAGGCTTGCTGCATAATTGACATGATGGTACAATCCACCGACATATCCCTTGCTTATTCCCTTCTCTCTTTGCATGGATCATCAGAGAAGGACCACCATAAAACGGGCTGGTGGCGTCTCCCAAAAAAGTCAGAGAACCAGAACAAGCCGAAAGGCGGTTGGGGTGGTGTGAGCCTGGTTAAACAACATGGGTAAGTTACCAGCACCTCGCCTAGGCCTTCTATGCCTGAGCCATTCCTTGCTTTATAACTCATGTGCCTTTGTTAGTAATCGAATAATGATGGGAGAAAAATCCCGGACCAAGCGCTGTTATCTGACTGCTCCACTGTAAGACCCAGGGGGTCGTGAACAACACCCCCTGATTCTGACACTAGAGGCCACGGAGGTGCAGCACAGACCTTGCTTTTGCAAGGCTGTTTTTGTTGTGATGCAGGATTGTTCAGGGGAAGTCACATTGGGGTGACTGTAATTGATTGTTGTTTAACTTAGTGTTGTTCATTGTGTTTGGGCGGCACTGGGGGGCATGAATTGTACAACAAACTCGGTAAAAGTAAATAAAGTGGAATTATTGAAGGAAGTGGTGCTAGCAAACTTTTGAGGGAGAGGAGGCCAATAAAGAGAGGGGGATTGTTGATGGTTGTTTGTTTTTTACAAAGGCTTGGCAGAAAACTACTATCTGAAACATCTACTGGGTTTGTATGTATTTGGAACTGTATAGACTACTATATAGTTTTGACAGAAATGACTACTGGAAAGACCTTTGAAAGGATGAAAACTGGGGTGTTAGGAGTTTGGTGATGTGAGCATGACAGCATCCATCTGCCACTGAGGCTTCAACCCAGATTCTGTAGGTAGTGTAGTGAAATCAGGTAGAAAATGAGCAATTTAAATAAAACTGCTCAATGTGTGGGCTTGAGATGATACAAGATGATGAGGGGATGTATACTGAATGAGTTTGGATAGCTGAGGTGTCAAAGTAAGGTGAAATGAAGTGAAACAAAGCAAGATAGAGAGAGAGAGAGAGAGAGAGAGAGAAAGAGACTTTGGATGTGAGTTAAGATCATGTTAACTGATGTCCCTACAGAATACATGCAGTATATATATTCTAGGGACTGTGGAGCTTGTATATGCTCCAGAAATTTTACAAGGAATATTAAAGAAGCAAGTGGAGAAGGAATAAGGATGAGAAGGAAGGAATACACAAGTGAATTGGGAAATACTAACTACTGTTCATTTAGAATATCCTAGGTTTCCATCATATCCTATGGGCAGTGTTCCTCATTCATTACTGAGGGGCAGAGAATGGAGAGATGAGTCAGGAGGGGGGGGATATTACTGATCTGAAATAATTTGATCTGAAGGCTACATGTTTCCTTTTTAGGAAAGTCATCACACTGGTGCTTCATCCGAAATTTGTTACATCTGAAATTTATTATGGAGAGGTGGTTTGCTTGGCTACATGAGCAGCCAGGCAGCCACCTCTACACCTTGCAAAGCAAGGTACAATAAGGTATGGTCAATTCCCACTATATATAAAAATATCAGTGTTGCAAATAATTATTGATAATATAGCAATTTACACACTCTAGTGCACTTAATTACTACATTGAATGGAGGGATGTTGCTTCATTTAATGTTGTGAAGGATTATAATTGCATCAAATTCTTAAAGATTTACAACCTTTATTCAGAAGATGTTATCAAATACTCTGTAAATAGAACACTCCCCAATAGTTTGATCCCAAAACCCCAATCCCTAATATAATAGTAGTACAGCCACTGTAGATACTTATATAACCCAAGTAGAATTACTCTTGTATTCTAGTACAGTGTAGTTTGTTCTATACACAAGTCCTTGCCCTCCAGCTCTTACTCATGTTTGCATTCACAAGTCAACTACTGAATATCTCCAGGAACAAGTCTGTATAGACACCCATAGAGAATGAATAGTATTACCACTAAGAGCCTGTTCAGTAGCAAGTGATGTGGCTAGTTACATTCTAATTTTTTGGCTAACAAAATCACTGGTACCCAGGCCATCAGTCGGAGTTCAAATACATCAAGATGAGCAACTGAGGAGTGATGAACTATCACAAGTCACAAGATCTTCATGATATTTGATCAACTGTGTACAGCTTTGAGTTAGCAGCTACATATAGAATCACTCACTCACCACTCTCTACCCACCACTATCACCACCAACTCACCAACTATACCAGATAAGCTCTCACCAGAACAGGCTACAGCTGCTATGCTCCAAGAGGCTCTCAAATTAACACTTGTTACTATTCCACTTGTCCTATAACGCCTTGTTCTGTTACATAATCAGACTCAGGCTCTTGCTACTCAGGTCAAGATTCCTTATCACACATCAGTGTTATCAGATCAAGCCTGGGTAATGGAGCTGGTCCTTGGGCATCCAGAGCAAATCTGTACAGAGCTTGGAGTCCATAAACCAGTTTTCCATAAGCTTGTCAAACAGTTCCATGAACTAGGATTGGTAGACTCCTGACATGTAACACTTGAAGAGCAAACAGCTATCTTTCTCTACACATGTGTTACAGGCCTCACAGTTTGCCATGTTGGGGAGAGATTTCAAAGAGCTAATGCTACTATTGCCCAGTATAGTATTCTTTTCTTGATCTTGGATTTTATCCTCATTAATGATTATGATAGCTATTTTAAGAAAATTACATCTTTTCCATTTTACAGCAAATGTGTTCAGTTCCCTCAGCCAGAGGATGACCAACCACTCCAGTTGCACACCAATCACAACTTATAGCCTTTTTTCCAACACTGTCTTGGTGCCATTGATGGGAGCCATATCCACCTAACAGCAAATACCAAGTTTTGGGAGGCATATCACAACTGCAAGGGTTTTATTTCCCAGAACTGTCTTTTTATTTGTGATTTCAATTTGCAGTTCACCTATACATTCACAGGTTGGGAAGGTTCTGCCCCTGATGCTTGGATCTATGAAGCAGCAGTTGCAGATGATCTTTGTGTACCAGATGGATACTATCTTTTGGCAGATGCTGGTTTCCCACATAGGGCTTCCACACTTGTTCCATACAGAAACACATGTTATCACCTTGCTGAGTGGGGCCATGGTCATATACGGTATGAAATTTACATTAATTTGAATTTGCAATTTTTTGATTCATTTTCTTGACCAACAACAGCCCAAAAAACAAAAAAGAATTATTCAATTTATGCCATGCACAAGCCCATAATGTCATTGAGCATATTTTTGGGGTTCTGAAGTGGCACTTTTGGATTCTCCTTCTTGGCCCAGAGTATAGCCTTGTGATCCAATCTCACATTCTGGCTGCTCTTGCTGCTTTACACAACTTTATATGCATCTATGATCCTGCTGAAGGTCCTTTGCCAGGTGAGAGTAAACTTACTTGCAACTAGGCAACTACAGAGGATACTTATAAAGGGGATACTGTCAATTCCAGTTCCAGCTGAACTGAAGCCAGTGACAAAGCAGCAGTTGAGGCACACCAGGATCAGATTGCAGAGGATATGTGGAAAAGCTACAAGGATATTCTTCAGCTACACAACCTGGAGAATATTGATGGATACTTATATGATATTGAGGATCAGGAAGAGAATATTGTTGGAGAGGAGCAGATTGGTGGTGGAAATGGTAATGATGAACTCTATGAATCTGATACTAAAGATACAGAGAATGAAGATGAGAACCTCCTATGAGTAAATATATATATTAGTATACTTTGTGGTATTCAGTACAGAAATACTGGCAGAGACTCTAACATATATGTACCACATATACCAACAAGAAGCAGTTTATTTGCTGTAACAAAGATACAAAGCAAATAATAACAAACATACAGTGATAGACAATATACAGTAAAGAAAAGTCATACAGACTCACAACATAAAATTGTTTCAAAGATAGCCTTAATTCTCTCCTCATACTGGCCAGCCCATGGGGAAAGCAGTGATTCAACAGTGTTCATATTGTTGGGGTTGCTGTAAAACAATGAGAAAATAGATCTCTCACTCATTGAAAAGCCAGGAGTATTCCAGATAAGATATTCAACTTGGTCTATCTTCTCTTGAAGTGATAGACCCTCTGCCATCCTTGCCTGGTTCTATTGTGTTACCATGGTTGATACCATAGTTTTGAGGCTATCAACAGCCATCAATACCATATCTGTCTGAACGTCAGGAGGTGGCTCTGCTGAGCTAGCTTGACTTGTTGGAGAAAAGGCTGAACTCATTGTCTGGGATCGCTTTGCAGCATGAGATGAAATAACTTTGGTACCTGCCCTCTTGTGTGTACCCTGTGATGGTTGGGATGTTGGAATTGGTGATTCCAGCAAACTGATGGAATGCCAACCACTGGAGTAGCTGACTGCCTCATGGTAGCCTCACTGTAGTTACACTGTCTGTTTACCTCCCTTACCCCTGCCATTGTCTCCCCTTGAATATATGCTGTCGTTGCTATACACCTTCTTGGGATGATTTCAACATGGGAGGAATGAAGTAGAGTCTGAGTGATAGGTGTAGATTGTGAGAGTTGTGAGGATGGTGTTACTGAAGCAGTATGGGTTGACATTGAGGGGGTTGGGCAAGTTCCATCACTTTCATTGAGATCCATATTGGCTATTTGGGGGGTTAGCCCAGCTGGGGTAGCCATCGTAGTGGAGGTAGTCATGGTGGGGGCAATGGTAGTGGTGGGAGGCTTAGATGTAGCAATGGGAGGAGTGAGAGAAGTGATAGTGGTGACTATAGGAGCAGCTATCATGATAATAGTAGAGTCAGTGGCTAAGACAGTGGAAGGAGCTATGGCTACAGCAGTAGAGGCCATAGCCATAGTAGGAGGGGCTGCAGCTATAGCAGTTGAGGCTGTGGTTACAGTTGTAGGGATATTGGGAGCCACAGGGACAGCAGCTAATGCATGGGAAAATGTTTTGAGGGCTTGAATATATGGTAGGACAGCAATGGTAGCGGGATTTGTAGTAACAGTAGCAGCTGTGGCCATTGATAGGCCTACAAGAGGCTCAGATGAGTAAAGAGGTATATCAGGGGAGATATGGATAAGATCATTATTATCAAGCTCCTTTTCCTCCTCATTGCCACCAGTCAGAGCATTTTGTAGCTGTATTATCTGGCCTGGGTGGAATGCAAACTTCCCAGTTGCAATCTTGTCTCCAATAAGTGAGTGAACCTTGTTACAGTGGGTCAAAAAACTGTCCCAATGTTTTCACCATTTGGAAAGATCAGCTAATAGTGGACCACGGTGATTATCAACACACTTGGGAAAATAGACAATGATAATATAGCATATTGGGATCCTATATCCATTTAAACCACGTGATTCGTCCAAGAAGTAATGGATCAATTAATTATGTAAAATATTAACTCATTGGGACAGTTTTTTGACCCTCTGTCATTTTCCTAATTAATACATTGTATAGTCTCCTTTTGCCTTGATAACTGCCTTGAGCCTTCTAGTCATGCTTTCTATAAGTTTTTGACACCTTTCTGCAGCAATCCCATTCCACTTTACCACCAACCTGTCCCATAATTCATGTATTCCCTCAGATGGTTTCTCATATCCCTTCAACCAGTCCTTTGGGTATATCCAGAGGTGTCCAATGGAATTGGGGTCAGGGGATTGTGCAGGCTATAGTAGAATTCACATATTGTTATCTTCAAACCACTCTATTGCCCTTTTAGACTTGTATTTTGGGTCATTGTCCTACTGGAATACCTACTCTTCCTCCTCTATCTCCAAAGTTTCAAAGCTGTTCACCATCCTATGCTCCAAAATCTCAGAGTACTGCTCTATTCTATAATCCCCTCAACCTCCACTAGCATTCCTACTCCTTTCCATCTCATAGCCAGCCATACCATAATATTACTACCACCTTCATGCTTAACAATAGGAATTGTTATGAACAGTCCAGACCGGGAGGAACAAGAATTACTGTTCGACTTCACAAGATGGGTACAGGAGACTACAGACCAACTACGGGCACAAGAATACGAAGATGAGGAAGGGGAATACTACACCGCCATGCAGGACCTGGCGAGAGAAGCAGGAATGGAGATAACCTTGGAGGATATATTGGAATACCCCGAGGACGAGGAAGATAACCATGGATCAACCGATCCAACCTCCGATACGGATGGAAGCACCGAGAGAATGGAGAGCGAGAATGGAGAAGATTCCATGGAGATACAATCGGGAGAAGGAGATTATGAGTCAGAGGAAAGCGATGGAACATCGCACAGCAGTAGCGAGAGTACTGACTCATTGTAATATAAATAACGCTAGGATGCCATCAGCCAGGATGTGCATCATGGTCAGGACTGCGCACGACCAGTAGAACAGCCAAGTAACCTATAACGAGTATATAGCATCTCATAGGTATATAAGGCCTGTACAAGTAGAGATTAAAGCCTCAAGCTTTAATCTTGTTAACAGCGGTCGTTTACCTCTCTGCCTTAACTTGGCGTCTTCCCTCGTTATCTCATTGAGCGCGATCCACTAAGCTCTATAAGGCCAACTGTCTCGGACACCTTGCAGAGTGATTGAAGGCCGTCTCCAGTTATCCTCGGATACAGAAGGAGCACGGATCATAACAGGAATAATAGTCTTGTCTGAGAGTCCTTCCCCCCTTATACATCTTTTTATATGACCCAAGCTTGTTGATTTTTGTTTCATCTGTGCATAATATCATTTTCTAACTTCTACTGTCCAATCCTTGTGCTTGTAGGCAATTTGAAGTGAGCAATTCCATGTTGCTTCTTAGGGAGAGACCATTAGTCATAACAACAAACCAGAAATTGTTCTTCTTGAGCATATTTCAGATTGTTTGAAGTGTGACAGGAGTAGGAAAGATAGGCTTGATGAATTGGGTAGCTTGAACAGCATTGTCCAGCATCCCAGAAGTGATTTAGTCAATTATTGATTATTTATTCTGAGAAGATAGCATGGAGGATTGTCCTCCTTTATTGTTTTCCTCATCTTGATCAACTTCTTTCATGATGTGCTCAGTAGTATTCTTGCTTAGACCAGTTTGGACTGAGTTTGTTGCAGGGAATAGCCATTCTGAAGAAGAGAAATGACTTGAGAGCACTGGGTAAAAGATATAGTTTTTATGATGTAATAGTAAGACAAAAAGATGGTTGAAGTGATTTAAATATGATCATGTGATATAGAAGAGGTCACATGACAATTTTTGTTATCCTCACACTTGATTTAGTATTGATTTGGCCTGTCCAACACCAGATTTCAGGAAAATGACAGAGGGTCAAAAAACTGTCCCAATGAGTTAATATTTTAAATAGTTAATTGATACATTACTTCTCGGACGAATCACGTGGTTTAAACGGATTCAGGATCCTAATATGCTATATTATCATCGACTATTTTCCCAAGTATTTATGTAATCACTGTGGTCCACTATTAGCTGATCTTTCCAAATGGTGAAAACATTGGGACAGTTTTTTGACCCACTGTATATGGTAGCCATTGCCTTCTAGACCACTTCTTGAGAATAGTATGATCCTACGAGACATCAGTAAAGGATAAATGTATTTGAGATGATAAAACATACCTTTTTATTCATAGTCTTGGCATACTCCTCAAATGTTCTCTAATCCTCAAGATCCATGTACATAAGTGAGCTGTCATATCCATGCCAAACCCAGAGCTTAACCATTATACTTCAGCTTCTCGACTCCACGTGCACTCCACATAACAACCCTCTGCCCTCCAACTCAGCCCCAACTTGCTCCGACCATAACCCATTGCCCCAATCATGCAACCATCTCCACACATGCTGTGATCACCTGACCCTCGGTGCTACTTTCCAGTTCTCCATTCTCCATCTGTAACCAAGAGACGTTATCAGTCTCCATACCTGTACCAGTCTCCATTCCATTTGTAATCCATTTGTAATCTGTTTGTAACCATATCGGTCTCCACTTCACTCCATCCGTAGTCAGTATGAGTCATAGTTTGTAAGACCAGTAGTATATATACCATAGGTATGTACTTGACTTGTACTCCTCAGTCTGATAATCAAATCGAGCAGGGGACCAGCTCCCTGTTCCATACCCTCTCCTCTCTTCTGCCTTGCTCCACTTTGGCTCTGACTTCCTGAAATACGGACTAGGACAGCAGGAGGGCACAGCACATAAGCTGAGGCCACAAGTCCAACCCCCTGCCCAAAGTACTCTGCCTCGGTCCCAAAGTCTACATACTGACTTTGCCCTGTCCCCTGGTTACCTTATATCAAGGATACCACCCTGACCCTCCGCTTTGGTCCCAACCCGCACTGGCTCTAACAGTATTATCAGACTCAAACTCCTCCTGTCCACCACACTCTGAATTTTTCTAACCATGGTCTCTCAAACAGTTACCCGTACTCTCACTCTGGTAACTCCAGCCGCTCGCCGTAGCAAACACATTATTCAACAATCTCCTTCCAAGGAACTGCAACCTGACTCCCTGAGGGCTTCTCACTCTCGCTGGCAACTGGTCGCACCCTCAACTCCAGACCAGTTCTCCAAAGATATACAACCCTCACTATTCCAGACCCCCGATGTGTTATGATCCGTGCTCCTTCTGTATCTGAGGATAACTGGAGACGGCCTTCAATCACTCTACAAGGTGTCCGAGACGGTTGGCCTTATAGAGCTTAGTGGATCGCACTCAATGAGATAACGAGGGAAGACGCCAAGTTAAGGCAGAGAGGTAAACGACCGCTGTTAACAAGATTAAAGCTTAGGGCTTTAATCTCTACTTGTACAGGCCTTATATACCTATGAGGTGCTATATACTCGTTATAGGTTACTTGGCTGTTCTACTGGTCGTGCGCAGTCCTGACCATGATGCACATCCTGGCTGATGGCATCCTAGTGTTATTTATATTACAATGAGTCAGTACTCTTGCTACTGCTGTGCGATGTTCCATCGCTTTCCTCTGACTCATAATCTTCTTCTCCCGATTGTATCTCCATGGAGTCCTCTCCGTTCTCGCTCTCCATTCTCTCGGTGCTTCCATCCGTATCGGAGGTTGGGTCGGTTGATCCATGGTTATCTTCCTCGTCCTCAGGGTATTCCAATATATCCTCCAAGGTTATCTCCATTCCTGCTTCTCTCGCCAGGTCCTGCATGGCGGTGTAATATTCCCCTTCCTCGTCTTCGTATTCTTGTGCCCGTAATTGGTCTGTAGTCTCCTGTACCCATCTTGTAAAGTCGAACAATAGTTCTTGTTCCTCCCGGTCTGGACTGTTCATAACATTATCCCCTTCGTAAGGTCTGATGTCCTCATCAGACATATCCTCAGTATAATCCGACAGGCTCTCCTGTAATGTTTGATTCGGCGATGGGGTCCCAGTCGAAGTATGGGTCGGGTTCTGGGGAGTCGCTTCGGTAGCTTGGTGGTCTGGGGATGGCGGGTCTTGGGTGAGGTCGATGACGATGGGTTCTCTGGAGTGAATGGTGGCGGGTGCGCCGAAGGATCGATTCAGGAAGTCGGTGGCTTCCGCTAGCAGATGTGGTGGTGGCGTTGGTGGTCGGAATGACGACGGGGGCATTTTGAATTCGGGTGCGGAGGGGTCTGGCTGAAGCGGGGCGCTGCTCGGTGCTTGCAACAATGTGTCGAATATTGTTGTTTGTGGTTTCGCGTGTGAGGGATCGAGCTCTGCTTGGTATTCCTCGTGGGCGGCGATACAGGCCAGGTACCATACTTGCGGGTTGATGCTGGTAAGGGTTTCTCTCGCAGTGCTTCTCGTAATGGCCTGGGGCAATCTTTCGACAATATCGACATTGGTAGCGCGGGCATCCTGCTTTGATATGGCCGAATCGACGGCAGCAATTGCAGCGAGTTCGGGTGGTGGATAAGTGAGTGGTGGTAGTCCCGATGGGGGCAGTCATTAGAAGCAGATATAGCTTGTACAACACTTGATGGTTGGTTACTCGTATCCACCATGGGAGGGTTGGAAGGTTGGGTGGTGGTCCCGATAGGTAGGATAGGGCGGTCCTGACTTCCGCTTCCATTGCTCGGGCTTGGGATCGGACTCTCGAACGGGAATTCGGTGAGAGCGGTTGATAGCATGGCAGAAATGGTATTGCGGTCCTGTTCCTCTGTTGCGCTAGAAAGAATAGTGGCGCATAGTTTTTCGAATTCTGTTGCTCGGTCGTGGACGAGGCGCTTGTGATACAGAAGAGCAGTAAATGTCTTCCAGCAGGTGTCGACCAGGGGTACCATCGCTGGACTGCGTTTAAGACGGGTTCCGGTAATATGAAAGGGAACTTCGTGTAAAAGGATGGATCGTATCTCGGGTTGGTTGGAGGGAAGGAAGGTATGCCGGATGATATAAGGACTGTTGGTCCTGTCTGGTTGGTCGTCAGCGGTATCGGTGGCAGGGTTAGGTTGGCTATTTCCTGTGACGCGGTTCGCCAGGGATATGATTCTTTCCCGGATGAGAAGGCGTCCATCGTTGTCTGGCTCTGGGAGGTCTGGAGTGGTTGCTCGAGTGTTGGGTGGTTGGGTCATTGGTGGGGTTGTCTAATTTGTGGGCCCTTTTATATTCTTCAATGACTTCCTTGGCGTTCTCCAGGTTTGCTTCTGGCTCCCAGGAATCCTCAGTGGGAAGGTATCCTTTCCATCTGACTAGGAATTGATACTTGTTCCGGAATTTTCTGTGGCGCAGTATTGACTCGACCTCGTATTCTTCTTCTCCATTTACAAGGTCGGGTGGTGGGGCTGTGTTGTATTCCCCATGTGTGTCGTTCTCTTCTGCAGGCATTAGGAGGCTCGCATGAAACTTGTTGTGGATCTTCCATTTGATGGGTAATTTTAGTTCATAGGTTACAGGTCCGAGTTTTCTTGTTATGGTGAAGGGACCTTCTCGGCGTTGGGCCAGTTTCTTTGAGGCGTACTGAATTGGGAGGTTGCGGTTGTCGAGCCAAACCTTCTGTCCAACTTTTAGATTGATATCTGGCCGGTTATATCTTGCAGCCATTTTTAGTCTGGCTTGTTCATGCGCAGCTTGGGCTTCTTGGCGTATCTTGGCGAGGTATTTAAACTTCTCTCCTATTGCTGGAATGTTCGTTGGCTCCTCGGAGGTCGGAAATCCTTTGGGGCTTGATCCATAGAGGAGTTCAAATGGGGTATGTTGGTGTTCGGCGTGTGTTTTCGAGTTGTGGACATATTCCAGGAGTGGGAGTGCCTTTACCCATTTGTTCGGGTTCGATGAGCAATAGATGCCAAGGTAGAGTTCTATTTCTTGATTGAATCGCTCTGTTTGTCCGTCTGTCTGGGGGTGGTAGGCGGTAGAGAGTGCTTGTTCGATTCCGAGTTGTTTGTAGAATTCTTTCATGGATTTGGCAGCGAATCTGGGGTCGCGATCACTGAGAACTTTCTCGGGAAGGCCAAATCTAGAGAATAGCCGTTTGATAAGAATTTCGGCGATCTTGTCCGCGTTGGCGGTTTTCGCAGTAGGTTCTAGAATTATCCCCTTCGTAAGCTGGTCGACCACGACCAGTATAGAATCATGGGGTCCGTCCGGGGGTAGGTCTGTGATAAGATCCATCGAGATGTTCGAGAATGGACGGGTAGAACGGGGTCCAGGGATAGGGTTGAAGCGGTGGTTTTAAGGGGGTGGCGATTGATCTTGTATTGTTGGCAAGCACCACATCCTTTGACGTAGTTTTTGACAAATGATCGCATCCCGGGCCAGTAGGCGTATTCCTGGAGTTTTCTAGTTGTTTCTGCGATTCCAGGGTGTCCTGCGGTGGGTGAGTCGTGTACTCTTTGCAGTAAGCGGCAGTCTGAGGTGTAAATCTTGTGGTATAAATAGTTTTCCTTGAACACGTGGGTGTCCTGAGTCATCTTCTTGGGCGATGTCGGTCTGTTTCTTTTCTTCCACAGCTCTTTTATTTCCTGTTTAGTATTTTCGTCGATAATATGGATATGTTGTGGCTGTTCTGGGGTGAAGAATTTGTCAGGGAGTGCAACGACCTGTTTGTTGTCTCTTGTCTTGGGTTCATGATCGGGTCGTCTGGAAAGGGCATCTGCTGGTCCATTTTTCTTTCCAGGGATATGTCGGATTTCGATGTCGAATCGTTGCATGTAGGCAATCCATCGGGCTTGTCTTCTGCTGAGGTCTTCAGGTTTTCTCCAGCGGCGAAGGTTGTCGTGATCTGACCATACGATGGTCTTGTGTGATGATCCTTCTATGTGGTGACGCCATTCTTTGAGTGCTCGGATAATGGCGAAGAGTTCCTGTTCGGAGCAATGATAGTTGCGTTCGGCTGGTGAGAATCCTTTCGAGAAGTATGCGACTGGGTGTTTAACTCCATTGTTGTCGCGTTGAAGTAGGACTGCTCCTGATGCAAATAGTGATGCGTCGCATTCGATTTCGAAGGGTTTGTCTCGGTCGGGGACCATTAATACCGGTTCGCTTTGGAATTTTCTCTTGAGAGTATCGAAGGCGTTCTGGCATTCTTCTGTCCATTCGAATTTCTTGGTTTTGGACATTAGGGCATTGAGAGGTTTTGCCCATGTGGCGTATTGGTGTATGAATTTTCGATAGAAGTTGCAAAATCCTATGAATTTTCGTACGTCGCGCGGGGTAGTTGGTGTTGGCCATTCAGCGATGCCTTTGAGCTTTGCTGGGTCCATCGAAACTGAGTCGGGAGTGATAATAACTCCTAGATATTCGAGTCGTTGTCGTTCGAATTCGCATTTCTCGGTTTTGAGGTATAGATCGTTGTCCTTGAGTATCTTGAGTACTTCTCTTGTGAGGCGTCGAAGTTCTTGTTTTGTTTTTGCGTGAATGAGGATGTCGTCCATGTAAACGATTACTCCTCCATTGTCGATGAGTTTTCGGAATAATGAGTCCATCATGGTTTGGAATGTTGCTGGGGAGTTACACATTCCAAAGAACATAACCGTGGGTTCGAATAATCCTCGGGGTGTCCTGAAGGCTCCTTTCCATTCATCTCCTTTGCGTATGCGGATGTTGTTGTATCCTGCTCGTACGTCGAGTTTGGTAAAGTATTTTGATCCTCGGAGTTTGTCGAGAATATGAGAGATGAGGGGGAGGTTGTATGCATTTTTGACGGTATGCTCGTTGAGGTACCTGTAGTCTTGACAGGGGCGTAGTTTTCCGTCTTTCTTTCCTACGAAGAAGAAAGGGTGATGCCATTGGCGATTCGGATGGTCGAATGTATCCCTTTTGAAGGTTTTCTTCTAGGAACTGTGTCGAGTTCCTTTTCTTCATTGAGGGAGAGTCGGTAGGACTTCATGGCAATTGGTTTGAATGATTCCTTGAGTTCAATTTTGTGATCCCATGGTCGTTGTGGGGGGAATCGTTCGGCTTGTTTCTTGCTAAATACTGGGAGGTATTCGTGGAATTCCGTGGGTACGACTTTTCTTGGGTCGTCGTTTTTCTTTTCTCCGTGTTGTACGGCGAGGAATTGTGATGCGGAGGCTTTGAAGTTGATTTCTTCGAAGCTTGTGGGCTCTAGTGTGGAGATGTGGTTGAGTTGGTCGTTGTAGATCCAATCGGGTTCCATGGATTGGATGAGTTCTCGGAATATAGTGTTGTCCCAACGTTCGTTTCTCCAGCGTAGTTGTTTGGCATCCCAGTCGATGTCTGGGTTGTGTTCTGCAAGCCAAGGGAATCCAAGGATGAGTCTTGGGCTTCCGAGGGAGACTACTTTTGGTTTGATCTCCATATTCTTCCCGTTAACCGTTAGGTTGAGGGTCGTGTAGTGGGTGGCTGTTCCATTTTCGTTAACAGATCCATCGGCATTTCGTACTTCGATGGGTCGATCGAGGGGTGTTGTTTTGAATGAATGTTGTTTGACCATTCCGGGGTCAATGAAGTTTCCTGCTGCTCCTGAGTCGAGTAGGGCGAGTAGTTCCACGCTTTCGGGTCCTTCCTTAGTGAACTTGTGTTTTCGGATTCGACAGGGTAGATGTATTACGCGTGCTGACGATTCCTGTAACTTTACAACATTAATATCATTTTGTGAATAGGAAAGGGAAGGAGGTCTTTGTGGAGGGCTAGACGTGGTGGCTAGTCTCCTTAGGCAAAATCCTTAACCAGAGGGGCATCTGGGTGGTTGGATTCATTTGCAAAATGTTCGTAGATGTCCTCGACTTCTTCGTCGGTTGCATCTTCTAGTATGTTGTATAGCGAGTTCTTTTTCCTGTAGCTTGCTTGTCTTCTTCTGGATATCGCATTTGACCGGTTTCTGGCATCCAAATTGCGGGGTAATTCGGATCGGCGATATATTGTCTTCTTGGTGGGGCATTCGCGGGCGAAGTGTCCAGTCTTGCGGCAGTTGAAGCATCTCTTTTCTTTGAGATCCTTTCTTTGGGCGTCCGTGAGGATTGCATTGAGGGCTTCGCGGGTGCGTTCTTGTACCAACTGGTGGAGTCTGTCTTCTTCGGTCTCCTCGTCTTCATCAGCTTCCTCGGCGAGTAGATCTGGCTCGTCCTCAAAGTCGAGGTTGTAGACTGCTTCGGCGAGTTGGTCAATATCCATTGCGTTAGGGTCTGTTGCTTGATAGGGCAGTGGGACACGGCGCGTAAAAGCATTTCTTTTCCCTTTAAATGGGCGAGTGCGCGAAGTCGTTGGAAACGAGGGAGTTCCTCGAGTTTGCATATAGTCGCGTTGAGTTTGTAGTATTTGATATGCTGTTCGAGCTTGCTTGAACCAGTCGCTGAGTTTGTTTCCTGGATTGAGGCTAATTGTCTTGATTGCGACGGGGCGATCCAGCCCGTTCTTGAAATAGTTGACCGCCGCCACTCCATCTCCAAGGTCGGCCTGATAGGCAAGTATCTGGAACTGGGATATGTAATCAGTCGATATATCGTCCATTCTGTTTGAGGTGGCGGATTCTGTCCATTGCATCGGCGGGGACATTGTTTGGGGCGAAGGATGTATCGAGTCCTTCGAGAAATTTCTTCCATGTCGGAAGGGTCTGGCTTCCATCAAGTTCTTTGTTTGATTCCAAGAATGCTCCTCTCCATGTTGCGGCGGGGCCGGTGGACATGTATGAAAGGGCGAATTGTATCTTGGTCTTGTCATCGGAAAAGGCTCCTGGCTTTGCATCGATGTATAGTTGTACTGCATCCTTCCAGAGGCGGAAGTAGTCGGTCTCTCCATTAAAGGTTGGGGGTGTATTGATTTTTGCGGAGGAGGCCATATTGTTAATGTCAGAGGTTGTGGATTCCTCGTCGGAAGTGTGAATAGACCCGGTAGTGGGGCTAACTTCGGATGGTTCGGATTGTACAGGGGAACTGGATCGAGGCGGTGAGTGTACCGGTGATCCAAGTGGTGATGTGAGGGGTGAGAATGTTCTTGGGGGTTTCTGTTGCGAAGTGTTGTCGCTAGTTCTTGTACTTGTTGAGGGTTGAGGACCGGAGGATGGGGTAGATGTTCTATGAATCGGCTCCCCGAGCTTTGAGCGGGTAGAGGTGGCAGTTCTTTCAGGTGGTGGTTGTTTAGGTAGGGATTGAAGAACTGATGCTGGGGGTGCTGGGTATCCTGGGTCTTCTGTTCGACGTTGAACTCTCTCGGTAGGTTGTGTAGGGTACGGTGCGGAACCAGAGGGTGAACGAGTGAGGGGTATAGGTTTTGTTTTCTTTTTAGGGTCCGTGGTGGAGGGGGTGTGAAGTCGGGTTCGGAGTCGGTTGTCGACCAGTCAGAACTGTTGGATTCTTCGTAGTCGGTGGCAAGGGGGTCGTTTCGGTTTGTAGACAGGGTGAAGAGGGAAGAAGTCGAAGGTGAAGGTGAGGGTGAATAAACAACGCTTGCGGGTGCGTTATCCCAATCGACGCTTGAAGGTGCGGATGACCTGTATACAACGCTTACGGGTGCGTTATCCCAATCAACACTTAAAGGTGTGGATGACCTATCAACGCTTTCGGTGCGTCTGACCAAGGGTGCAGAGGGTATGGTGGCCTGCTCTACGGGGGTGTATCACCGGACAGCGACAAGGCGTGTCGTCAGATACGGTTGGCACTCGGATAGCGATAAAGCGTATCGTCTGCCGGTGTGGAAGGGTAGCGACAAGGCGTACCGATACCACGGGGGTGTACGATGGAGGTTGTCCAAAGGAAGCTTTAATCTAATGTTATGATCCGTGCTCCTTCTGTATCCGAGGATAACTGGAGACGGCCTTCAACACTCTAACAAGGTGTCCGAGGACTGGTTTGGCCATTTATAGAGCTTAGTGGATCGCACTCAATGAGATAACAAGGAAGGACGCCAAGTTAGGCAGAGAGGTACACGACCGCTGTTAACAAGATTAAAGCTTAGGGCTTTAATCTCTACTTGTACAGGCCTTATATACCTATGAGGTGCTATATACTCGTTAGTACTGGCGTTCTATGTCGGCGCAGTCCTACTGATGCACTCTGGCGTGCATCCTAGTGTAGATATTACATGAGTCAGTACTCTTGCTAGCTGTGCGGTTCCATGCTTCCTTGAATAAGTCTCCCATTGTATTCATGAGCCTCTCCGTTCCGCTCTCCTCCTGGTGTACCGTACGGAGGTTTGGATCGTGCTCTCGTATCCGAGGATATGGAGACGCTTCACACCTGCAAGGGTCCGAGACGGTGGCTTAAAGCTTAGGATCGCGCTCATGAATACGAGGGGAGACGCCAAGTAAGCAGAGAGGTAACGAGTAACAGATAAAGCTTGGGCTTAATCTTACTTGTACAGGCTATATACTTGCGGTGCTTACGGTATAGTCTGGCTGTCTACTGTCGTGGCATCCTGCCTATTCGGCTGATGGCATCCTAGCGTTATTTATATTACAATGAGTCAGTACTCTCGCTACTGCTGTGCGATGTTCCATCGCTTTCCTCTGACTCATAATCTCTCTTCTCCCGATTGTATCTCCATGGAGTCTCTCTCCATTCTCGCTCTCCATTCTCTCGTGCTTCCATCCGTATCGGAGGTTGGGTCGGTTGATCCAGTGGTTATCTTCCTCGTCCTCGGGGTATTCCAATATATCCTCCAAGGTTATCTCCATTCCTGCTTCTCTCGCCAGGTCCTGCATGGCGGTGTAATATTCCCCTTCCTCGTTTTCGTATTCTTGTGCCCGTAATTGGTCTGTAGTCTCCTGTACCCATCTTGTAAAGTCGAACAGTAGTTCTTGTTCCTCCCGGTCTGGACTGTTCATAACAACAAATGGAGTTTATTGGGGTAGTTGCGGATACCCTGCAGATTCTCCAGAAGATACCCAAACAATCAGGACTTGGCTCATCATGAAGGGTGTGAGGGGATGAATTACATTGACATAGATAGGATTTGGAGTATCCTCAAGCTGAAGAGAGAGTTGAGAGTTGGGACAGTAGTAGTCTGGAATCTTTGGGTCTGAAGGCAACATGACCTAAAGGTGTTGAACTGAGTAGAGTCAATAGTATCAGTGACACACTGATCACTAGTCACTAGCTTGAGTTGATCAACAATCACTGATGTATTTACATGTTGTTAATAATAGTGTGATTTGATAAGCCCACTGATTTGGTCAAGTGTAAAGGTTCTTCGTATGTAACTCCCCTTCACATAATAGGATTTGGCTAGTCTAAGGTCCCATCCTGTCAAAATGGACATGAGGTGTGAAACTCGGTGTCCACTAATTGACATCCCCAAGGGATGGGTGTACAGTAGCTGCCAAAACCTTTCCAATATTCTCCAGGTCTCAACTATTCCTTGAATAGCTCTAGATATACTAAAGCTAGAGATCTCATATTTTAAATATATATACCCCTATATCCTATCTACTAATTGATCTAGTAATGATTACATAATATTCTATATTTGGAAGTCAATGAATGAAACAATATTTATCATACATTGGAAAGGTTTTGGAACTCTTAATTTTGTTTAATGTAATCAAATAAATGCAAATAAAATCATGTGACCCTATAGGATAATGTAAATATATAGATGCTTACTTCCTATACTTAACCCAACTTTCCAACCTACCATACTCTACCATAAGGTCACTTTCTACTACCCAGATCAATCACATTCTCTCTCTCTTGGACAAAGGAATTTCTGCTGCCCAAATCTCTTCTACTATAGGCCTAGGCCTTAGTACTATATCCAGACTTCACTCCAAACATCAATGAACACTCTCCAAGTCTGTTGGTAGCCATCCATCCAAGCTTTCCTCCTGTGATACCCACTATGCTGTCAAACTCATCACCTCCCAAAAGGCCAATAATACTGTTCAGGTTACCAAATCACTCCAACACATGACCTAGCAATCTCTTTCTACCAATACCATTTGCAGGGGACTCAAAAGAGCTGGAATGAAAGCTGTAGTCAAAGTGAAACAACCTTTTCTCAGCTTGGCTCACTAGCAGAAGAGAATGGAGTGGGCTGAGACATATGTCAACTGGACTTTGGAAGACTGGAAGAGGGTAGTTTGGTCAGATGAAACCAAAATCAACCATTTGAGATCAGATGGAAGGCATTGGGTTTGGAAAAGAGGGTCAGAGAAGCTGAAAAGTAGGCTGGTAAATGGAACTAGGAAGTTTGGAGGAGGTTCTATCATGGTCTAGGGCTACATGTTATGGGAAGGAGGGGGAATCCCATGCAGAATTGAGGGGAAGATGGATGCTAACCTTTCTACCAGCATTTTGAAGCATGAACTGCAGGAAAGCCTTAGGTGGTACAAGCAGAAGGTGGGAGATATTGTCTTCTAACAAGATAATGATCCCAAGCACAAGAGCCAAACAGCTACAAAGTGGTTTAAAAGGGCTAAAATGGAGGTTATGGTATGGCCCCTACAGTCTCCTGACCTCAAGCCTATTGAACACCTATGGACTTATATCAAAAGGAGGCTGGAGGAGTATGATACTCTTTCTGGAGGAATATTGGAGTTGTGGGAGAGGACAGAGGTGGAGTGGAATAAGATTCCACCTTCAGTGTGTCAGAATTTGATTGAAAGTATGCCTAGAAGGGTTCAGGCTATTTTGGAGACTAGGGGGGAGCTGTACCAAGTACTAAATACCCATAATTGTATATTTTGTTTACTGAGTTCCAAACCTTTCCAATGCACTATAAATATTGTTTAATTTGTTGAATTCCAAATATAGAATATTATGTAATCATTGCTAGATCAATTAGTAGATAGGATATAGGGGTATATATATTTAAAAAATGAGATCTCTAGCTTTAGTATATCTAGAGCTATTCAAGGAATAGTTGAGACCTGGAGAACATTGGAAAGGTTTTGGCAGCTACTGTACATAACATCTAATTACTTATATATTATAATTCGTTACTAACTAATAAGTGATCTGTCACTTTATTTAAAAAAAGGAGCAGTGAAGGCAGCTCACAGAGCTCGCAGTCACGGCACTTGGAGTGCAGCCTTCCGTTACTCATGTGACATCCAGCTGTCTTTACGTCTGTTTCACAATGTTTACCCTTTGCTCACCTACAGAAATAAACAAATATGCCATGTAGATAACAGGGCCATGGAGGCCCACTCGACTCTTTTCCTTAAACCGTCAGCTCTCTCTAGCGTGACGTGACCCACCATAGGTTTGCACTCGCTGTCACATGAACCGCTCAGCTCTGCCATAATCCTCCGACTTTCCAAATGCTTTTTTCCCCTTTCGTTGTTTGCGCAGATTCTGAACGATGAACTTGTCGTACCTCATCCAATGTAAAAGTCACCACTACGCCCAGGCCCGCCAGGGCCCCAGCTAATTGACTTACCCGAGCAACACTGGATCGCTCGGCTCGCGACGGAATCAAATACAGCGCTGGCTCTACCGGCACCATCCCCCTCCAGTTCCCTTGGGTGTTCCTTCTGTCCCACGCAAGCCATGGCCATACCCTCGCCTCTGTGCCCACCCCATGGTTTCGCCGTCACCTCTTCTAGGCCCCGGCGCCCACCCTGGTGAAAGGAACGCCTTTGTCCGTTTTGGGGGCATGCCCACCCTCACCTCCCTTCTAATGGTGATTTTCCCATCGCTTCAAGTCTCATGCAGCAGGCTCATGCCGAACTTCGTTCCTTCGCCCGCTCGATATCGTCGTTCCGCGTGATTCACCAACTTTGTGTCTTGTTATACAGTAGCTCCCAACTCACCACAGCAATTTCTGGGCAACGTTTTAGCGGGGTCATATTCAAAGCCAAATCACATGCTTTGCCCGCACCCCGCAGTGTGAATGTAGCTGGGTTAGTGCAAGCACTTCTGGTCTGCGACACCGCATTGGGCTTAGGCAAACTATGATCTATTTTACTCTGTGCCTATGCGGATTAGTCATTGCACAGCCACGACCAGCTGCTCGGTTGTTCATCAAACTGAGTAAGTGTGATGTACTCTCTTACACCGATCTCCGACTGATTGTGTCCCTAGTTATCGTTTGAGTACCACAACTTTTCTCCAAGTTTGCTTTCATTAGGCTAATTGTCGTGTCTGGCTCACTTTAGCTGCACCAATAACCTACGACACATCGAAAGTTATGGCCCATATCAACCTTGCACGCGCGCGAGATGAGTGTGATAACAACTCAACCAAGGCGGAGCTATTCGCCAGAACTGGGAGTACCTTCTACGATCAGTTTGAGCAAAAGGGGGCGCTTATCCACCTCGAGAAAGCAATTATGAATCAGCAGCAGGCCGTATCACTTACCCCAGATTATCATCCCGACAAACCGACGTACCTCAACAGCCTTGGGAGTTCTTTGGGGACTCGGTTTATGCGCAAGGGGATACTGAGCGACCTTGATGAGGCAATCAAGAACCAGCAGCAGAGTGTGTCGCTCATCCCCGATGGTCATCCCGAAAAACCGATGTACCTCAATAATCTTGGGATTTCTTTTGGGAATCGGTTCGGGCATACGGGGGTGCTAAGCGACCTCGAAGAGGCAATCGGATATCAGCGGCAGGCGGTGTCACTCATCCCAGTTGGTCATCCTGGAAAGCCGCTATGCCTCAGTAGCCTTGGAAATTCCTTGAGGACTCGGTTTAGATACATGGGAGCATTGAGCGACCTCGAGGGGGCAATAAAGCTTCAACAAAAGGCGGTCTCCCTCACTCCAGATGATCATCCCCAAAAGCCGATGTACCTCAACAGCCTCGGAATTTCGTTTGAGAGTCTTTTTGGGCACACGGGTGCACTTAATGACCTTGAGAAGGCAATTACGAATACGCAGAAGGCAGTCTCGCTCACCCCAGACGGCGATCCAGACAGACCAAGGCGATACAACAGCCTGGGTATTTCTTTCGGGAGTCGATTTCGGCACACAGAGTCTTTGGATGACCTCGAGGCGGCAATCACGAACCAGCGGCAGGCAGTGCTACTCACTCCAGATGGCCATCCCAACAAACCAGGTTACCTCAACAACCTTGGGAGTTCCTTTGGGACTAGATTCCTGCACATAGGAACGCTGACCGACCTCGAGGAGGCAATTAAATATCAACAGCAAACAGTATTGCTCACCCCTGATGGTCATCCCGAAAAACCAATGTACCTAGGCAACCTCGGTATTTCCTTCGGGACCAGGTTTAGGCGCATAGGGATACTGAGCGACCTCGACGAGGCTATCAAGTATCAACAACAGGCACTGTTGCTTACCCCAGATAATCACACTCACAAACCAAGCCAGTACAACAGCCTCGGGATTTCCTTTGGGAGACGATTTCAGCGCACAGGCGCACTGGGCGATCTTGAGGCGGAAATCAGGAATCAGCAGCAGGCAGTGTCACGTACCTCAGATGGTCATCCTGACAAGCCGATTTACCTTAACAGCCTTGGGATCTCGTTCGGGACGCGGTTTAGGCGCACGGGGACACCCAGCGACCTCGAAGAGGCGATCAAGACACACCAGCAGGCGGTGTCGCTCACCCTAGACGGCCATCTTGAGAAACCAAGGTACCTCACCAATCTTGGGATTTCCTTTGGGACTAGGTTTAAATCCACAGGCGCGCTGGGTGACCTCGAGGATGCAATCACGAACCAGCAGCTGGCAGTTTCGCTCACTCCCGATAGTCATCCCGACAAACCCATATGGCTTGACAACCTCGGTATTTCCCTTGAAAGTCGGTTCGGGCGCACAGGAGCGCTGAGCGACCTCGAGGAGGCGATCAAGTATCAGCGGCAGACAGTATCGATTATACCAGATGGTCATGCTGACAGACCGATGTACCTCGTCAATCTTGGGACTTCCATTGAGAGTCGATTTGGGCATACCAAGTCATCAAATGACTTGGATGAAGCGATTTCACATTTCCAGTCAGCTGCGACATCCAACATTGGCTCGCCGTCACTTCGCTCTCATGCTTCTCGGCGATGGGCTCGTTTAGAAGCAAAGCGGGATCCCCCTTCTGCATTATTCGCATATCGCCGAGCGATCGATCTCATCGCACAAGTTGCTTGGATTGGAGATCCCATCGATACACGCCACTCCCAGCTCAAAGAGCTTGGTGACATCCCGAGAGAGGCTGCTGCATTTGCTCTTGATTTCGGCCATTCAGATCTTGCGCTCGAGTGGCTTGAACAAGGACGCTCGGTTGTCTGGAACCAGTTGCTCAGCCTCCGAGCCTCAATCCATGACCTCCATCAAGCGCACCCCGACATCTGCATCGAGTTCACACAAGTCTCACAAGAGCTCCAGAGTGCTGTCACACGAGGGCGCGCCATGAGCCTATCTGATAATGCCAACATCTCACTCGAGGAAGAAACTCGACGCCACCATCGCCTTGCGGAGAAGTGGGATTCGCTCGTGGAGAAGATCAGATCTCTTCCAGATTTTGAAGACTTCCTTCTCCCCAAGAAAGTCTCGGTATTGAAGAAAGCCGCAAGTTCCGGTCCTATCGTTGTCATCAACGCCCATCAGCTCCGCTGCGACGCACTGGTGCTCGAGCAAGGCAGAGACAAAGTACTCCATATCCCGTTAAATAACCTTCGTTACGAGGACGTGGAGAATATGCGGAAATCAATGAGACAGTATCTCGCAAACCCTCGTCATGCTCAGAGATGGACAGACCGTGCTGGTGCCCCAGTCCCAGTAAGTGGACCGCGTATGGCGGGGGTTCTCGAGAGGATCTATTCGGTTATCGTAGATCCCATTCTTCGAGGCTTGGGTTTGGCGGTAAGAGTTGCTCGCTCCTAATTATGAATACACTCGCTGACATCGGTTCGCAGGTAACCGGATCCGACGCCATGAACCTTCCTCATATTTGGTGGTGTCCGACAGGCCCCCTCACCTTCCTTCCACTTCACGCCGCCTGCCGCAAGGTCGGAACCAGAATGGATGGAATTTTCAACTTTGCTGTCTCTTCATACACACCGACAGTCAACGCCCTGCTCGAGGCAAGAGCAGTGAAACCACGGCCGTTCAATCAACTTGTCGGTATTGCCATGACCGACACACCAGGTCAAAGCGCTCTTCCGGGCGCTGATACGGAAATAGCGAAGATAACGGGGCTTTTCTCTAGTGACAGGGGATGGAAGTTTGAAGTGCTTCGGAACGAGCAGGCAACGGGAGAGAGGGTGCTGACTCGCATGGCGAGCAGCAGCTGGATCCACCTCGCATGCCATGCCATCCAGGACGTGCAAGAGCCCACACGGAGTGGTTTTTGCCTCCATGACCGGCGTTTGGCAATCACTGACATCATTGCGAAGCCGTTTGCCAATGCTGACCTTGCGTTCTTGTCGGCTTGCGAAACAGCGACTGGAGACGAGAAAGCATTGGACGAGGCCGTGCATATTACTGGCGCGATGCTAGGAGCAGGATATCGTAGTATCATTGGGACGATGTGGTCAATCCCTGATGAAGCGGCCCCGGTAATCGCTGAGAGGGTCTACGAGAGCCTTCTTTTTGGGGGAGAGCCAAACAGTGAACGAGCAGCACTGGCGCTGCATGAAGCTATAGACAAGTTGCGAAAGTCGAGCCATAATTCATTTGATTCCTGGGTACCCTTTGTACACTACGGTGTGTGATAGCATGAGTTTACATACCACATTGCGACCTTTTCTACGAGTCGAGTAGCTCTTCCTTGTATTTTGGTGATGCCGCAGATATGTTCGCGTACATTGCAATGCCTCATGTATCAATTGGTTTGTCACAAATACCCTCATAATGCCGAACGCTCCATAAATCACTGGGTAGGGGAACACACGCCAAAGAGCCTTGATTGATGTATCGAATTATGGAATAAATGGCAGATGCGAGTTTCCTAGCTGATGGTGGGAAATAGAACCAAGGAAGACACCGCGGCCCCGAGTGTAAAGCAAGTGGCGGTCTCATTCCGATGCTATGGATGTGTAGTGAAGGAGGATCCAGTATGTCATCGGAACCTCTTGTGGAGTTGTCTGGAGACGACAGTCATATGTACCCCGATCGCAGTCTATCCAAACTCCCTGGTCCATATGATTTTCGGTTGACCGAGTTTAAGCGAGAGTTGGTAATGATGGTATATGCGGGGACGATGAGGCGGTGGTCAGAAGCCCGGGTGGTTGTAGAGGCTCTTTACAAGGTGAACGGAAGAGCAGGTTAGTAAGAAACACTTGTACTTGGAACGAACACTTATCTGGGGTGGCTAGAGTGTGGTTTCGACATGCAACACCTTTGTCTAGATTGGTGGCTTCAAGTCCTGTTTGACAACCAAAAATCAAGGTGCGCCTTCGCAGCCAGTGGCCCGCAGCAGATAAATAGTGAGGGCGTAACATCCCAACATGGATAGCAGAGTCGATGTACCGAGGTCGCTGATGATGTGCATGGTACAGTCGTGGTCAGCATCGTGGGAGACGGCTTCAACAAAACCAACAAGGGGGGGCGAATTAGCACGGGACAGCTACCGTTCAGGAAGGAAATACTCACCCGAGACGCGGGGGAATAGGAGGGGGGGCTATCGTGACACTTGCAGCATGTGCTCGCCAACTCAGTCACTGGATGGATGTGCGGTACTTTCACCCTCAGCTCATCGTCAAGCGCGTCGACCCATCAACCCTGGCGCTGGCGCCCATATCCTGTTCAGCATCGAGTTGCTGGATGTGGTTGAACAGGCATGCTGTTTGACAAACACAGGGAGTCGTGTGGAGTTTCTTCGAGTTGGCGATGATATTTGCATTGCGCCTCTCAGATCTCAACAATACCGCTCGAGAGGATGGTCAAGCCACGTGCCGGTGTGACGTCACGCGCCTCGAATTCTCGCTGATGGCGAACAACCACTGGATTCGCGGTTTCCGTTCCCACAGCCGTCATTTGACAACCACCGACACCACCTCCCAAGTCATTTTCCACGCATGCCCCAGATCCCGTGGGAAGATGGTTGCTGTAGAACACTATGAAGTGATATTAATGGTGCCTGAGAACTCAAGCCATGACCTCCACCCAGCGTGCTGTTGTCGGGCACGCCTCAGCAGCAGCCATGGCCGTTGACGGATCACCTGCGACGCCTGATCCCTTTCTACCCTTGGCCAATCCACCGACATTGAACTCTGAGCTCATCATCTCCACCACCGTTAATCTAACCGATACTGTATCAAAGATTGCAAAGGAGGTTGGAGAACTGTTCAAGGATGTGCCATATGTGAAAGCCTTTCCAGGAATTTTGCTTCAAATTATCAAGATCAGAGAGATGCACAAACTTACTTGAACCCGAAGGTTCATCTAACAGCAGTGACATAACAGGAAATACAAACCAAAAAGGATTGGTCTCAGGAACTCATCGAGAAGATACTGGGCAGGTCAAAGGTCATTCTCAATGGCCTGTGCCAAGTTGCTGCATCACCAAACAGGAACCAGCTGAAGGACACAGAGGAGAAATTAGGAGAGTATAACTGGTAACACCACCCAATCTCTTTTTCCTCTTTGTGGATTGGCTGATCCACCACTCAGTCTCCTTGAAAAAATCTACTGCACACTCATGACGGAGGTATCAAAAGGTGTGCAGGGGAAATTTAGCAAGTGGATAAATTGGAATTCAAGGATTGAGACTCTGGCCAAGTATGACTGTCTCATTGATAGCATCCATGCAAATTTCAATGTATGTCTGGGATCCTATTCATATTGCTTGTCTACATTCAACCTCTACAGACCAGACTCCTACTCAAGCTTGTCAATCCATCTCAATCTACTTGAGCATCTTCAGGTCCAGCCAGGTACAACAAACCTCATTCTATCTGTATCCAGTGCCCTCACACTTCCCCTCCCCACCCTCCCCCCCCTGCCCCATCCAGTACTCTCTACAAGCCCTTTACTTGTCCTGATCAGATGATTGGGAGAGATGAAGAGAAATCCATGGTCATTGGAACACTGCTCAATGACCCATCACTGCAGGTCACAATCTTAGGGGCTGTTGGGATGGGTAAAACGACACTCAGTCTCACTACTATACATGACCATGCAGTGATTGAGCAATACCTTTTGCAGTACTTTGTCTCCTGCAGGGCAATCACATCATTATCTGGCCTGATTCAGGAAATTGCTAATGTGCTGTGTATCCCACCTTCCAAACATAATAAACGCTTGATCAACATTGTTCTATCTTGGTTTCATGCAAGTACCATCCTATGCTTGGACAATTTCAAGACCATTTGGGAGGACAAGGCGATCCAATGGGACATAGAGGACTCCTTATCTCACCTTGATCATGTACCAAACCTTGTGATCATTATGACCATGCAGGGTACCCAGCATCTTTCTGGAGTTGCCCAGTCCAAGCCTTTGCTCCCACCCCTGAAGAAACTAAGCACTGTTGATTCATACTTGAAAATTGTCAAGTGCTAGTGGACAAGTTCACCAAAAAGTTGGTCCAAGTTGCCAATGGGATACCGCTGGCCATCAAACTTATCATTGCTCAACTACAAGAAGGGAATAAGAGCTCTGAATCCCTGTGGGTCCAGTGGGAGCAGATGCAGACAAGGGCCATAGCGATGGGCACCAAGAACCACCTATCCAATCTCAACATATCTATCCATCTGTCAGTGCACAGTCCACGTATGCAGGCAGATCCAAATGCTATCCTGATCTTTACCATGCTATCAGGCCTTCCAGATGGGTTCCTGTGTTGGCGGGAGGCTATTGATGAACTCTAAACCCACTTACCGGCAACAGTCTGTCTTCAGGAGACACTGGTGTCCCTGCAACATGTATCACTCATCTATGTCGATGAAATTGGGGGAAACCTCAGATATCGAATGCTTGTGCCAATCTGGGAGTTTGGCATGAAGATGGGGATGAATTGTTCTCTCGATAGCTGCTTAAGCCCCTTCTATGCCGAGATGATGAATCATTTTGCGAATTATTCAGATCCTGCTGGTCACAATATAATCCCACCTAAACTCCTCAATGTACACTTGGTGTTCACGGGGGCACTGAAGACAGACTGTGTGGATGAGAAGATTATCCACGCTGCCATTAATTATACCCTCTGGTGCCTTTATATGGGCAATCCCACTTCGGAGATCATCAACCTGGCATTGCGACAGGAGGTGGTTAGGTCATCATACTTACATGCGCGATGCATTTCAGCCTTGTTGCGTGTGTATTTGGGATGGAATGAGCTCGATGAGGCCGAGGTGTCTTTCAAGAAAGCGATGGAGCTCCATCGACAGTCACATGACATGCTTGGTTAGGCCTACGATGCCCAGAAGCTAGGAGAAATGTATTTGCGACAGGATAAGCTAGAAGAGACCGAGTCATCTTTCAAGAAAGCAATGGAGCTTCACCGGCAGTTGCACGACCCGCATGGTGAGGCCTAATGTTGTCCAGAACATGGGAGAAGTGTATATGCGACGGAATAAGCTGGACGAGGCCAAGTCATCTTTCGAGAAAGCGATGGAGCTTTATCAGCAGTTGAATTCCATGCTCGGCGAGGCCAACAATGTCCAGAAGCCAGGAGAGGTACACTTGCGATGGGATAGGCTAGCCGAAGCCGAGTCATCTTTCAAAAGGGTGATGGAGCTTCATCAGCAGTCGCATTCTGTGCTTGGTGAGGCCAACGACGTCCAGAACCTTGGAGAAGTGTATTTGCAATGTGATAAACTAGACAAAGCCGAATCGTCCTTCAAGAAAGCGATGGAGCTTCATCAGCAGTCACATGACGTGCATGGGGAGGCCAACAATCTCCAGAAGCTGGGCCAAGTATATTTGCAACAGGAAAGGATAGACGAAGCCGAGTCGTCTATCAAGAAAGCGATGGAGCTTCATCAACAGTCACATTCTGTGCTTGGTGAGGCCAATGATGTCCAGAAGCTGGGGGAAGTGTATATGCGACGGGATAATCTAGCCAGGGCTGGGTCGTCCTTCAGGAAAGTGGTAGAACTTTATCAGCAGTCACATTCTGTGATTGGTGAGGCCAACAGTGTCCAGAAGCTGGGAGAGGTAAATTTGCGACAGTCTCGGCTAGACAAAGCCAAGTCGTCTTTTCAGAAAGCGATGGAGCTTCATCAGCAGTCACATTCTGTGCTTGGTGAGGCCAACAATGTCCAGAAGCTAAGAGAAGTGTATTTTGTTGAACTGAGTAGAGTCAATAGTATCAGTGACACACTGATCACTAGTCACTAGCTCGAGTTGATCAACAATCACTGATGTATTCACACGTTGTTAATAATAGTGTGATTTGATAAGCCCACTGATTTGGTCAAGTGTAAAGGTTCTTCGTATGTAACTCCCCTTCACATAATAGGATTTGGCTAGTCTAAGGTCCCATCCTGTCAAAATGGACACGAGGCGTGAAACTCGGTGTCCACTAATTGACATCCCCAAGGGATGGGTGTACATAACAACTAATTACTTATATATCATAATTCGTTACTAACTAATAAGTGATCTGTCACTTTATTTAACACAACCCCCTGACAGAACACTTCTTTAATTTGTGTAGTGGATCACCAATGCACAACCCCCTGATCCACTCCACACCTTCACTTATCCAACTTCCTATTCCATCATTTCCTTAAACCTATAAGATCACAGAACTTCTCCACCTTGACTTGGGCAAGAGGTTTTGTAAGCAGATCAGCTGGCATGTCATCAGTAGACAGGTGCTCAAGCTGTAGCTTTTTCATTGCCACCTTCTCCCTCAACCAATAATAACCCATGTCCAAGTGTTTCATCCTCCCATGGTGATCAGGGTTTTTGGCAACAGACATTGCAGACTGGCTATCAGTGTATAGTACCGATGGGGCACATGGAGTATATCCAAGCTCTCCTAGCAATTTTTGCATCCACAGGATTTCTTTTCCAGCTTCATTTCCAGCCACATACTCTGCTTCAGTAGTTGACTTGGTGACTACAGGTTGAAGCTTGCTTCTCCAACACACAACCCCCTGACCCAGCTTCACCAAATATCCTGTTGTGGATTTGCGAGAGTCCTTGTCTCCTCCATGATCAGCATCACAATATGTCACAAACATCCTATCACCAATACTGGAGTCAGATCCATATGTGAGCTTATAGTCCAATGTACCCCTTAAGTATCGGAACAGGTGTTTAACAGCTGACCAATGAGCCATTCCAGGGTTAGCATTGAAGCGTGCTAGTACCCCTACAGCATAAGCAATGTCCAGACGTGTTGTAGTGGCCAAATACATGAGAGAGCCAACAGCATTCATGTAAGGGATATTAACCATCTTTTGCTTTTCCTCTGGAGTTTTTGGACAGTCATCTAGTGTAAGGACCTTATTAGGTATCATGGGTGTTGTTCGTGGTTTGCACTCTGTCATTCCAAACTCTTCCAACTTCTTTAGAATATATTGATGTTGGAACAGTGTCAATATGTGCTGTTGCCTATCTCGTTTGATTTCAACACCTAATAAGAATGATGTTTCACCTAGGTCCCTCAATTTGAAATGTGAAGATAATTCTTCCACAAACTGGTCCATTTTCTCAACAGATTTTGATGCAATTGTGATGTCATCCACAAACACGGGGACGATTACCCGTACATCATCCCGGGCATAGAGGTAAACTGATGGATCACTGTGCAACCTATGGAAATTCATCCCTTCCATTACAGTTGCAAGTTTTTCACTCCACAGACAAGGTGACTGCTTTAACCCATATAGGGACTTGTTCAGTTTACAAACATACTCTGAACCCCCTTGCTCAAACCCTTCTGGCTGCTTCATATATACTTCAGCATCAATATCACTATTGATAAAAGCATGAGATATGTCCATAGTACGCAGATTTAGGTCTTCAATAGCAGCCAGAGCAAGTATAGTTCGGATGGTACTCTGATGCATAGTTGATGCAAAGGTTTCAAAATAATCTTGTCCTGGTCGCTGACTAAATCCCTTTGCTACAATACGGGCTTTGTAACGCTCTATAGAGCCATCTGCATTGTGTTTAACCTTGAACACCCATTTAGACCCAATTGCTTTCTCCCCTGGAGGCAGTGGTACAAGTGACCAAGTTCCATTTGTGAGGTGGGCATTAATCTCCTCTAGTGCTGCCTCATGCCATTTATCACCCTCACCATTTGGTCGCTCTAATGCCTCAGAGTATGACTGTGGTTCCATCTCTTGGCTATACTGAGCATTCTGTTGCTCATCCTCTGATTCTGAGTCAGTGACCAGTGGTTTGGGCTCTCTATGCTTCCAATATCCTAATGGGCGTGCCACATTCCGTTTGGGCTTTCGAATAGCAATTGGTCTAGAGTCAATTTCAGGTTCACTTGGTAGGCCTTCTCTGATATCATCATTCTGTTCATCATTTGCTTCAACTTGTCCAGTTGGTGGTATTTGTACACATGGAGTCAATGGGTCAGTGAGTGGTACCAGGATTGGTTCAGGGGCTGGTAGAACAGGTTCTTTATCATTTATATCATTAGGTTGCAATTGGTGATGGAGAGGACCATTTAAACCAATATGCTCATCAAACTCTGCACGTTCACTGATAACTATTTTCTTTGTAACAGGATTGTAAAATTTCCACCCCTTATATCCTTCAGGATACCCAATGAATACACACTTTTCCATATGACTTCCAAGTGGTGACCTTTTATCCTTTTGGATATGGACATATGCGATACACCCCCAAACTCTAAGATGACTAACATCAGGTTTCTTGCCATACCATGCCTCATATGGTGTCATATTTGGCAGTACAGATGTGGGACAGCGATTCCAAACATGAACAAGTGCAGCAAGACATTCACCCCAGTACCCCTTTGACAGATTAGCTTCTGAGATCATAGCTGTGATCCTTTCATTAAGTGTTCTGTTTGCTCGTTCAGCAACACCATTCTGTTGTGGCCTATTTCGCACAGTATATTGTCTAGCAATGCCACAATCATCAAGGAACTTGATAAAGTTTGATCCCATATATTCACCCCCTTTGTCACATCGGAAGGTTTTCAGAGTGTGTCCAGTTTGATTTTCTGCAAACACTTTAAACCGCTTGAATGCATCAAATACATCACTCTTTCTCTTTAAGGGTATGACAACCCGAAATCGAGAGAAGTCATCAATAAATGTAACCCAATAATTGAAACCACCCAATGATGTTACTGATACTTGGTGAAGATCAGAGTGAACAAGTTCTAATGACTGTGATGCTCTATGTTCTGAAGGGGGGAATGGGTTTGCATGCATTTTTCCTGCTAGACATGGCTCACAGATTGGATCAGGCTTCTCAGATGAGCTTACTGTCATTCCACTAACTATGTCACTTTTGATCATCCATTTGATGTCCTCATAGTTGTGATGCCCAAGCCGTTTATGCCACAGAGATAGATTCAGAGGGAGAGTTGATGCAATATGAACATTTTCTATATTTTCTACAGTAGAACCATCAAGATAACCAGTAGTACCTTTAACTGAACCAGTAAATAGTAATTGGTCTTTTTGGAAGAACTGTAGTTTATCAAGAGAAATGTGAACATCAATCCCTTTATGAAGAGTTAGGTATAGAACAGCAAGAAGATTACTCCGTAATGCCGGAACATGTAGTACTCTGGTAAATTCAACATCTCTTTCTAATTGTCCATTAATAACTGGTCTGAAGATAACACGTCCAATACCCTCTGAATATACAATACTGTTGTCCGCAAGTCGAACAGGAACTCTAAATGGAGTGTAATCTTGTAACCAGCTTTTATGAGGGGTCATATGAGAAGAGGCCCCTGTGTCTATAATCCAATGGAAACTATTAGATGATGTAAAGCATGCCTCAAAACCAGAAAGAGTACTTGCCACATGAGCCGACTCTGGCATCTTCTCCCCACTTTCCTCAACTCTGTGTGCCTCTGCTGTATTTGTCCCAACTTTGTCTTTGCGATCATGACACACTCTCGCAATATGCCCCACTTTGCCACAGACATAGCAAGTGACTACAACCCCTGGTGTCTTTGGTTTCCACTTTTTCTTTCCTCCAAAGCCTCCCACCATTGCCCGATTGGCTATCTCTGTTCGCTTTTGACGATTGAGGTCCTCATTTCGGAAGGCAGCAAGGACAGTTGACTTGGTCAATTTGTCCTGTAGTAGTAGTGCTGTTGACAGGTGCGCATAGTCCTCTGGTAATGCTCGAATCAATGCCATGCATTGTAGTTCCTCATCAAGATTGGTAATGGTGAACTTGGTAGGACGTAAATCCTGTATAGTTGCCATTGCCTTCTCTATTCGTGTCCCCAGATCAACTAATGATTCCTCATCATTCTTACGAATGGAGAAGAGATCATCATATGCATTGAATCGAGCACCAGGTTTCTTGGACTGATGCACCTCCTCAAGCTTCTTCCACATTTCAACTGGTTCCCCCACTAAATCTCGAACATGCACCCTTTGGTCACGATCCAGTAACAGATATATGTCACCAGCAGCCTTTTGCACCTTCAATTCCCAAGCATCTATATTCCCCTGATCCTTTTCAGGCTTTTTCTCCTTCCCACTGACCACATTCCACAATCCCTTTGACATCAACCATGCCTGCATTTCACCTGACCACTCTCCATAGTTGGAGTTGGTAAGAGGTGTAATTCTAGCACTGACTGAGTCAGACATAGTGATATCCAATAAATCCCCAATAAACTTGCAATAAAAGCGCAATATGGTGGCAATAAGCCAATAGTCACAGTAGCAGCAATATGCAGCAGTATCCCCAACAATCAATGATTAAAATGGTGTAGAGCCGGGGCCCATAACCTGTTGAACTGAGTAGAGTCAATAGTATCAGTGACACACTGATCACTAGTCACTAGCTCGAGTTGATCAACAATCACTGATGTATTCACACGTTGTTAATAATAGTGTGATTTGATAAGCCCACTGATTTGGTCAAGTGTAAAGGTTCTTCGTATGTAACTCCCCTTCACATAATAGGATTTGGCTAGTCTAAGGTCCCATCCTGTCAAAATGGACACGAGGCGTGAAACTCGGTGTCCACTAATTGACATCCCCAAGGGATGGGTGTACATAACAACTAATTACTTATATATCATAATTCGTTACTAACTAATAAGTGATCTGTCACTTTATTTAACATATTTGCGATGGGATAAACTAGCCGAAGCTGAGTCGTCGTTCACGAAAGTGATAGAGCTTTACCAGCGGTCACATTCTACAATTGGTGAGGCCACCGGTGTCCAGAAGCTGGGGAAAGTGTATTTGCGACGGAACAAGCTACACAAAGCTGAGTCGTCTCTCAAGAAAGCGATGGAGCTTCATCAGCAGTCACATGACATGCGTGGCGAGGCCAATGATATCCAGAATCTGGGAGAAGTTTATTTGTGGCGGGCTGGGCTAGATGAAGCCAAGTTGGCTTTCAAGAAAGCAATGGAGCTTCACCAGCAGTCACATTCCGTGCTTGGTGAGGCCCATGATGTCCAGGGGCTGGGAGAAGTGTATTTTCGACAGAATAAGCTGGACAAAGCTGGGTCATCTTTCACGAAAGCGATGGAGCTTCATAAGCAGTCGCATGATGTGCTTGGCGAGGCCAATGATGTTCAGAAGCTGGGAAAAGTATATATGCGGCAGGAGCAACTGGACGAGGCTGAGTTGTCTTTCAAGAAAGCAATAGAGCTTCATCAGCAGTCACATTCTGTGCTCGGTGAGGCCAGTGATGCTCAGCTGCTGGGATATGGTTATTTGCGATGGAATAAATTGGACAAAGCTGAGCACTATTTGAACCAAGCTCTTCTTCTTTACCATCAATGTCAGTCACCACAAGCTGAGGCCGTGGCCTTACTGCTACTTGAACAGGTTCGGAAGCATAGGTAGATGCTATCCATGGCATAAGGCATTTTTGGTACTTTATGCATTACCTCATGTTTCTCATCTTCAGTTATTTCCAGTGGTTTGACTTTGTTGCAGGTAGTTGGGCATCTCTGGAAAGATCTCCATGCTTGTTTGTTTCAGTGGAGTGGCATAAGATCTCTAGGTCACAAAAATCAATACACATGCAATGTCCCGTTCCTGCTCCTTCATCTAAACTAAGTTTGGTCGTCGCGTATATCGCTTACGCGTCGACTTTCAAATGGGTCTGCACGATGGAGATTGATAGGATCGCGACGGAATGAGGGCTGAGCAAGGGACTATCTAAGCGTCCAAAGAGAGGTGACCCAGAATTTTCCATAGCAAGTCCTTTTTCCGGCCATGATGGGTGAATCGTCCGACGGTATGGAAACAGCTCAGAACCTCGTGCAGTAACCGAAATATCGCTTTGAAACATAGTTTTGGTGTGATATAACTATTGTACTGGTGTCAATTGGCGCTGGATACTTTCCTGGAACAAAGTCTCGGTCAAATCATACCCCAACAGTAGAACGTTCCTCAGAGAGCGCTAGCTTGCATATGGTCCCTGAGGGGAATGATTGCGAGATGATATGCAACTTGATTCTGTGTTCGCTGTGCTAACAAGAGAACTAGGTTTTCACCTTGGAATAACGACCAGAAAGATTGCTGCCCAGTGAGTCGACCTATTTCTGTGGAATGGGACAGCTAATGCTCAAAGTGCCAGTTAGATGCTCGCAATGTACTATCTTTGTCTTCATCCCAAATCCAACCCATAGTGTTAAGCTTAGACACGCGACATTGGCGTGCTACAAGGCGTTACACACAACAAATCCAGTGGTATGTTCATCGGTCCGCGCCAATTACCAATTATCAATATCCGATTCTATCGCAGCTCCTACGACAATGGGAACATGCAGGGTTTGTCAACTGCTCATAGTCACACTTTGCTCGCGTTGGGTTATAACCTTCATTCGCAGGCGACCTAAATCGCCCTCCGATGTTCCTCCAAGACGAATTATTGCCGCTCCAGGACCAAGCGACAGGCCTTAACCTGCGCGCGGGTTCCATTCAAGACGAATAATTCCTTTCACTCTATGCTTTACGTCTAGTCTCAGGAACAATGGGTCAATGGAAGGACGCAAATCGCAGCCGGGTCGAGAACTGTTCTCGGTATTGCGGGTACGTCGTTTAAATTGCTCTGGTAGATGGTTGACCTTCAACGCTGCCTCTCACAGGGCTAAGTTACCTTATAAATAAAGTAATAGGAACACTTCGTCTGTTGCAATAACTCCCGTTATAAACCCGCTCATCAACACCATGCCTCCTGCCGGTTGATGCCTCCACACCAATGCATTAGGAAATCAGAGCCCAATCATGGATTAGAGAATTCTCTGCGTTCTCGATTCCGAACCTCCCTCCACCGGTTCAAGTGGTATCAAATGTTGAAACAACATACGATCGGGTAACCACCGCATATTCTCGGCGCCCGCTTGTATGAAATACCCCTCACGGACTCAGTCTACAACCCACACACTGCAGGCACCTCATTGAAATAATCGAATGGTCTCTCACCTCCCTTCCGCCCTGAAGTTTTCGACCCTTGTCTCGAACGGTCATGTTTTATCCCAGAAGCGCTATACACTCCTAGATGGATTCTGCTCGAAACACCTGGGACGTATCTTCGCCATGACTATGACTGCCTATTACATTTAGGGAGTATTCGGGGGAGGGGGGGGGGGATATTAACACGGATACAGACTTATTACGGAGTAGGTTTTAAATCAAACACCATCTCGTACCAAACTCCAGTTCCGAGCACAACGTTACTCTTTCCCCCACAAGTAAATCCCACTTTTTCGTAAAATGGCCTCACATCTCCGTGGGAGATGAGTAGTACGCGTTCGGGTTTGCCTGTCGTGGTGATCTCGTCTGCTGCAGGGCGATTTTTGATTCTGGAAAGAAACTCTCGAATGAGCTTCGAACCAATGCCCTTTCCGCGATAGGAGTCGTGGAAGCAGACGGAGTGTACACAGATGGAGGGTGATAATGGTATGTGCACAAACATGGACTCTCTTGTGTAATGGGTGAGGGGCGACTGTGTTGCACATATATGTCCAATCAGCTTTCGACCGTTGGGCTCTCCTGAGGCAGAATAGGAGGGCACGAAAGCCCCTATAAATAAATGCCGTGCGTATTTGTACCGATATCTAAAAAATAACAGCTTAATTTTACCCATTATTCTAGGGGATAGGTATGTGTCGTACCTGAATTGTTCGGGGCTGTCAGCCTCATCAGGTGGAAATGCTAGAAACAAGTGAGCTAACCCTACAAATGAATGCGGGTTTGAAATACTTGCCTTGATGTTCGAGGTCTATAGCTGCCTGAACTTCGTTTGAGGTTACAAAGTCAAAGAAGACCTCTGAAACGGACGCCATCTCGAGTGTATAAAAGTTAGAGCTTCAAAGTGCCCTCGTCGGTAGTGAGCGGGGGTGGCAAGCGAAGGAAAGCCACCAACCCATAGTATATAAAGGGCACTAATATGAACGCCAGAAACCACCCACACTGTCACCGAGGGTTCTTTCGTCACTGCCATGTGTTGCTCCGGTTACGGATTTTAATGGCGCCTAGAACCCTTGCACAGGTTTTTCCCCGGCAAGTTCGTTCGAGAGGTTAATGATGCAACTTGAGCCGACAACTCGTTTTGTGGAAGAATTCCAAAGATGGTCGCTCAAAAACCAGGCGTATAAGCTATAACCTGCAGTCATCACCAGTCAGATCGTCAAGCCTGAGAAACGTGGATCTATTGCTCGCTTGTGCAATTGAAGAACGTCACCTGAGCTCTTCTGCACTCCCAAGGGTTCCGTCCCGTTGTAGGAGCTGTGGAATGAAATGGCGTCGGTCTAACAGTGGAGTTGAGAGTGGCTTCACAGCATAATTTAAAAGAAACATAGCCTACTGCTCTGCCTCAAGTGTCAGACTTGACTTGCCTCGAGGCGGGGTCGTAAAATGCGGAGATTGAATTGATAGGGTCGCGTGCCTAACTGACACCTTTTTCGAGATGACACCTATCTGATTGCGATGAGGAGAAAGCCACGCTGTGCCAAGAACATCCTTCCCTTGCTACAAATGGGGACTAGGTATGCTGAGCCTCAACCAATAACCTGTTTGAAGGCTTTCGATACAGCCACCAAGCCGCCGGGATAACCACAACGCCATGTGGTTGAACGCGCAATCCGCAGGTTAACGAAATGGCGCAAGGACCTCCGTAGCCGCCCTCAATGTCTTTTCAACTCCCGCTACCTCCCACGCTAGATTCCTGGGACAGCATTCCACCCTATCGCGGATAATGGCAGGCAGGATGCGCTTAAATTGTTGCTTTCCAGTATGCCAAGATATGTATGGCGGCTGTCCCTCCTCGAATCTAGCCAATAGCCAGATCTACGATGATTACGGTGTTATGGTGGTCTCATTGGCAAGGGATGCTTTCCTTCGACTGAGTGCTTGCTTATCCTCCTCGCCCTCTATACGTGCGCCTGCACTGTCTCCCGTTCTTAGTTAAGACCCTTCATCTCTGCAGCTGATACTCTCCAAACGCGACTCATACCAACCCTCATCTGCTCATTTTCCCCACTCTGACATTCTTCCCACGTCCTATGGCCTCGACCAGCTATGTACCTAATTAACTTTGACACAGGGAGATGCACCTTTCCTCCCCTTTTTCCGATTCGATCATTAGTATTTTATATGTGCTTCCCCCAGCTTATCGTGACGGAACGTACCCAACTATCGCAATGAGATGAATATATTATCGAAAAAAGATGAGTATACTCGGCGGGCGGTAATAAACATGTTAACTGAAGATATCATGATCGCCGCCACAGCCACCTCTGATCCAAAGGCACCTATGGCTGAGCCCGCCGGCTGGGCCCACCGAGGGAAGTAAAGCCTCAGGTACACCTTTCCGGATTCAGTACTAATAGTATGCAGCCCCACAGATCACTGGGGGAAAACAGGCGCCGATGAGTGCCCTTAGCGGAGGTATGCAGGCCAACTCCTGACGCGCGGCTGTTGGGTCCAGGTTGTTGGAGACGATCTTCCCACTCTCGAGCGCAATGCTCCTGACACTCGGTTTGTTCTTGACAAAGCCTGATATTTTTTTCTCGTCAGTGTTATATTGGCGAAACGGGATGAGCTCATCGACAAGGAGGTGTAGGTCACCCCCCAATTCTTTATCATTAGATGAGAGGAAGGTGGCCGGGAGAACGGCACATTGTTTGAAATGTCAGCCGAGCAGGCACGAGGGGACTCCGAGGTTCTGATATTGCAAATTTGCCATAGCTGGCTCACCTGTCGAGTCCAACCCCCCTATGGGGTGTCTACTCCGGAAAATAGCCCAAATTCGGACGGGGCTTTGTCTACGTGCACTCGGAAAGGTCGGTGGATATCAGGTCAGTCCGACGGTGTGATGTTAGAGCTTGCACACACGAACCTACCTACGGTATCAAAGCCACGCAGGGAGGAATGAGGAGCTATTCATATCATAGAAAGGGCGCAACAAGGCTGTCATATACATCACACACCGTAATGTGTAAAGGGCACTCATTAGCCAAACGAGGCAAAGCGGGACTACTGCAACTCCTCCACGGCTTCGTGGAGCGCCTGTGCTGCTCGTTCACTTGTTTTGGTTTCCCCTCCAGAAAGAAGGGTCTGATTGACCCTTCAGCAATGATCGAAGCTACCTCATCGGGTATTGCCCATATCATCCCAATGACGCTCCCATATCCCGCCCCCAGCATCGCACTGGTAATGTGCACCGCCTCGTCTGACACTTTCTCATCTCTAGTTGCAGTCTTACAAGCTGACAGAAATGCGAAATCAACATTGACAAACGGCTCGGCAACAATGTTGTTGATTGTCAAGCGCCGGTCATGGGGGCGAAAGCCACTCTGCGTGGGCTCGTGTCAATCCTGGACCGACACAGGATGAGATCGTTGTGTACACAGTAGAATTCGCTAGTAGTTATTAAAGCATACCCAGATTGAAGCTCTGGGCTATTTGCTTGCATGATATCAGTCACCTGTGGATCAGCACGATATAGGAATCGTGTTCAATCAGCGGTATCGGAAGTCACTCAAGAACTCGTCGCAAAAATGTTGGGATGGTCGAGGAGATTGTTAGCGATGGGTAGATCCCATTCTGGTAACGGCTACGTTAGTCGCATAAGGCGCCTGGTGGTTTCATTGAAGGTGAGGTAGGTTTTCACTCGCTGAATTCTCGCTGAACCCCCCCAGCGGATGCACTCCACTTACTGTTGAAATCAGTCAAGAAGGTGAATGACAAAACAGCGATATCTGATGGAAACGCAGCGGACAGGGTATCTACATAGAACTACGCGTGTATATAGCTAACTACAGCCTAGCCTCCATGAGGCGGTGAGGGGTACCGAGTACCCGCATTCCGACAGTTTGCCGAAATCGCCAATTCCAACACGAACGTACATTACACATGTCAGCTGTGGCTCAGATTACTCTTCCATTTGTGTTTCACCTGTTGATTTGAAATGAACTAGGACATACTGCGGCTCTGGAGTCCCTTCCCTTGCGTCATCCATCACGAAATACAAGACCCATGAGCCCAGATTATCGACGCTAGAAGTGAGCTTATTTCGGATCTCTTTCGAGCAGGTTGATAAGCACCACAACCTATAGTATAAAAGGACACCGACCTCATCCAGAGAGATCTAGTGCCCAGCCTCGAGTCTTCTCGAAGGTAAGCTCTTCTCCCCTCCCCCTTTACCCTTGCAGAGGTCTGACCACTCTCACTCGTATTCATGTTTCAGTATTTGCCACTTGACCGCACCTATCGGACGCCCTCCTCCATACCTCATTTTGTAGTATGTCCTTTCCCGAGCTGAAAGAAAATGTCAGCGGATTGACTATATTGTTACTAGACAATGAAGTTCAACTTTGCTGGGGTTGCTCTGTTCGCATTGCTTACTATCGGCGCCAATGCGAAATCTTGTCAGGACGCTGGCGGCGAATGTATAGCGAGGAGCGATTGCCCTCGTGTTATCACACACCCTGAGTACCAATGTGGCGCGTACAAGGTCTGCTGCATCTGGTTGACTTGAGGGATTCGTCACCGTGTTGTCGCCGGGGTGTACCTAGTCGTTATTCGGAGAATTACATATTCACGACAGTTTGTGCGTGGAGCGACTGAGTATCGCGTCTTACACCCAGGAGCAAGTAGTTCACCTCAGCTCGCTAAGCGCCCGATCCTGTCCTTGATACTGGTGACGTTAATATGCTGTTCACAGTGGTGAGCGCAGGTCTCCTGGACGTGCTGACCAGAAAGCTATCAGGCAGCGCAGAAAATTGCGTGAGTTGCCTGATGATGATATTCATGCGCCTAAGCTGCGGTTAATTCCCAATCGCCTTGTTCAGAGACTGAGGCAACATACCACAGGAGGCAACTGGGCGTTGTGATCCTGTGATGGGGATCCTTACGAACGGGGACGAGAGGATCAACGGGCATGTAAGTTGTCGGAAGTTTGTGTGAAGTTGCCTGGAGACGACAGTCACATGCACCTGGATCGCGGCCTATCTCAACTTTCCTGGTCGGTATGATTCTGGGCCGACCAAGTCAAAGCGAGAGTCGGTAATGATGGTATATATGGTATTTGCACCAGACTTGGTGGTAGTAGGGACGATGAGGCAGTGATCAGAAGCCTCCCGGGTGGTTACAGAAGCTCTGTACAAGGTGAACAGAAGCTACGGTAGGTTTGTACTAAACACCTGTACTTGGAATGAACACTTATCCGGGATGGCTAGAGTGTGGTTCGAACATGCAGCACCTTTATATCTGGATGGGTGGTTTCAAGCCTTCATCTTGTTTGAAAGCCAACAGTCAGGATGTACGCGCGCACCTGGTGGCCCGCAGCAGATAATTAGCAAGGATGTAATACGCAATATGGATAACTGGGTTGATGTACCGGGTTTGTGACGATGTGCGGGGGGAGACGGCAGAAGAGTTCAACAAAACGAACGGAGAGAATGAGTACGAAACCTCAGGAAGACAATACTCGCCTGAGACGCGAGACAATAGAGGGGGTATCGTGGCACTTGTCGCATGTGCTCGCCACGCCAGTCCCTGGATGTGTGGTACTGTCACCCTCGGCCCATTGTCAATCACGTCGACCATCAACCTGGCGCTGGCGCCTATGGCCCATTTGGCACCGAGTTACTGGGTGTCGAGCGAGCGTGCTGTTGGGCAAGCGCAGGGAATCGTGTGGAGTTTCTTCGAGCTATATTTGCGTGCACCTCCCAAACTTCGCGGCCAGTACCGTCCCGGGTTGACCAAACGCGTGACAGTCGGCAGCGAAGTGGTTCCAGGAGACAACATATCGGTAGATCAAGTGCACCTTTCCCCGGCCGCGTGCAAGATTTTCGCGGAGCAGCCAGTCAGAGTTCTGGGTTGGTGATTGTCTAGAGTGCGATATATAATGCACGTCGTCCCATGTAGATCCTCCCAGGTTATGACTGGTGGTAGTATTTGAATGATGTTCTATTGCTCGTGGGCTTTCTTCGTCTCTCCCAACATTGCAAGTGGGGGCAAAGTTGCATTGTCCCAGAAGACATTCTAGGCGCCTTCGCGGTCAAGCCAGATTCAGAACAATGTGGGGTTAGGGTTGAGACCGAGGCGCCTGAGTTCGCTTTATCACTCGCAGCATTGCAGGCTACGGGGCACGCTGGCTCGTCGCGCGATTCAGGAAACCTTTTTCAGAACTTGTAGCTGCTCCTGGTGATTTGTCCTGCATGCATGCTCACTCAGGCCCCCAAGTCATTCCTTTGGCGCTACAGGGCCCTGGTTGGTAGCAATGCCGACTTTCTCTCTGGGATTTGACCGTTGACTGTAAGGGGTCCGTCCACCTTGCCCGCCCTTGTTGACTGACACCTCCACTAGTGTATTTGATCAATACACACTCAACATCCCTTTGACTCGATGCTCCAAAGGTATGTGCAGGCTTGTAGCCAGTGGCACCACCCAAATTTCTCACCTTGGACGGGAGTTTCTGCCTGGATGAGCAGATTTAACACGCCCTTCCCAATGCACCACAGCTCCACGTATATGACCTTGCACTCTTCATCCTAGCCACGTTCGAGTCTCTTCCAGTCCAACCTATGATCACCGCAGCCGCTTTCCTTTACCTCATGACCAACCTCCTGCTTTTCCCATTGCAATGCTTTTTGTGTTCGTTTTCCCTACGAACCGCAGACCACCGACCACCTTGATCTTTTCTGATGATAGTCGCGAGTCCCCTACAACACGGTCTCTGCAGGTCCCTCGGCTCCCTCGTCTCCTTTGCCCAACCCGACCTATCACATCCACTTTCCCTACCTCCGTAGCTTGTCCTTCTACTGCGTCTTCGATACCAGAAGAGTCGCCAGTGACAACGGTCTACAACTCTTCCAGGGTCCTCTCGTTTTTTGTCCTGTTGGAAACTTTCCTGACATATCCCTGTCATGCTAGCAGTCTACTCTTGGACATTTTGATGGTCAGGCTTGGACTATCCCTATACGAGGCTCGGTGAGATAATTCCGCACTGGGTCGTCGGGTAAGGGATATACAAACCCTAAGGAAATATAGCTATAAGGGAGAGGCGGTCCGATGCTGAAGCTGATAATTCAACTGGGCTTTGTTTTTTGCGGACTGCCGAAGATTGAACGGGAGGGTGAACAGCCACCTCTGATCCAAAGGCATAGTATGACTGAACCCGCGGACCCCCCCTGAAGGAAGTAAAGCCTCAGGCACACCTTTCTGTATTCAATACTAATAGTGTGCAGCCGCGAAAATCACTGGAGGAAAACAGGCTGGAGGAGTGCTCTTGGCGGAGGTAGGTATGTGGGGGCCAACTCCATCCGCTCGGCTGTTGGGTTCAGGTTGTTGAAGACAATCTTCTCACTCTCGAGCACAATGCTCCCGAAGCTCGGTTTGTAGGTCGCCCTCGAATTCTTCATCATTAGATTAGAGGAAGGTGGCCGGGAGAACGGCACATTGTTTGAAGTGTCAGCCGAGCAGGCACGAGGGGACTCGGAGGTTCCGGTATTGTAAATTTGCCATAGCCGGCTCACTGTGACTGCGAGCGCGAGATGGTCGAGGTCGCGTCACACTAGGGACCTAACTCGAACGAAAGCTAACGGTTGACAACAATCGCATTTCGGATAAGTCTAAGGCAAAGAGTCGAGTGGGCCTCGGCGGCCCTTTTATCCACTTGGCCTATTTGTTAAAAGGGCATTCTACGGTTCAGAGATGGGAATAAAAGAAAAGGCTTGAAGAAAAAGAAACACAGCCTGAGCTCTTCACGGAGCCACCCTACTTCCCAGCATCAGGGGCAGGTTGGCCATCTTGCTTGGCAACAAGATTGGCATCTGCCAAGGCCTTCATCAGCGCTCGCTGAAACCCTCCAGCAGATACACTCTACTCCGAACTGTTGGAATCAGCCAAGAAGGCGAGCGACGAAACGGCATATATTCGAAGGAGAAACAACGACAAGGGTGGGAGGTAAACGGACAGGGTATCTACCAGTGAACTACGTGTGTATATATAGCTAACTACAGCCTGGCCCTCCGTAAGGCAGTCAGGTGTACCGGTTTCCGGAATCGCGAATTCCAACACGAACGTATGTACATTACACATGTCAGCTGTGGCCCAGATTACTCCTCCATTTGTGTTTCACCCGTTAATTGAAATGAACTAGGACATACTGCGGCTCTGGAGTCCCTTGCCTTGTGTCATCCATCACGAAATACCAGACCCGTGGACCCGAGATTGTCGGCGCTGGGGGTGAGCTTGTTTTGGATCTCCTTCAAGCAGGCTGATAAGTATCGCAACCTATAGTATAAAAGGACACCGATCTCGTTCAGAGAGAGCTAGTGCTCAATCCCGAGTCTTCTCGAAAGTAAGCGCTTCTCTCCTCCCCTCTTCCCTCGCACAGGTCTGACCAATTTCACTCGTGCTCAGGTTTCAGTGTTTGTCAATCGAACATATAAGACTCATCGAACGTCTTCTTCCATACCTCACTTTGTAGTGTGTCTTTCCCAAGCTAAAAGAAGACGTCAGCTGACTAACTATATGTTACTAGACAATGAAATACAACTTTGCTGGGGTTGCTCTGTTCGCATTGTTTACCGTCGGCGCCAGTGCACAATCTTGTCAGAGCGCTGGCGGTGAATGTATACCGAAGACCGATTGCCCTCCTGTTATCAGACACCCTGAGTACCAATGTGGTGTGCGCACGGTCTGCTGCATCTGGTTGCCCTAAGAGATTCGTCACTGTGTTGCCGCGAAGGTGTACCTAGTCGGTATTCTGAGAATTACATATTCATGACATTATGTGTGAGTGGAGTGACCGAGCATCGCGCCTTACGCCCAGGATGGGCAAGTAGTTCACCTCAGCTCGTCAAGCGCCTAATACTGTCCCTGATATTGGTGACGTCTATGCGCCATTCACAGTGGTGGGTGCTGGTCTCCTGGACATGCTGATCAGAAAGCTATCGGGCAGTACAGAAAATTGCGGGAGTGAAGATATTCATGCGCTTAAGTGTGGCTAATCCCAAATTGCTTTATTCAGAGACTGAGGCAACATACCAGAGGAAGCAACTGAGTGTAAGGATCCTGTGGTGGGGATCCTTACGAGCAGTGCGTATCAGATGAGAGGATCAACGAGCACGTGAGAGGCCACCGATGCATTGTGTTCGGGCTCGAGGACGCAAGATCACTGGGTATGTACGCATCAAAGATGAAAGCCTGAGTTATAGTCACTCTGAATACTAACCCAGGTTCCGGGTGTTCTTATACTCTGTTTCCGCCAATTTGATCACATCAACCAGCTCCGGAAGTTCGTGTGGAAGCTCCTTTGCTTTCTTCGTACTACAATCGAGCATTCCCTCTCTTCAGCAACCGCCATGAAGATATCAAGAGCTCCCCCACCTGCCATTCGTCCATTCCATCTGGAATTATGCTGATCCAAGGATGCCTGTGCCCTACATTGCTCGTCTCAGTGGAAGTCCCAGTATTTAAGGTACCACATCAAGTAAGGCAATCGAATAGCTGGAATGGACATTGGGGTGGATTTCACTCTTTCCCAGAGCTGATATGCTTGCTTGTCCTTGAGATACTGACGATGTCCGCGCCCCAACCGCAGTCTTCAAAAGAGCTATTGATAGCGGGAGTGTTCAGGATTGATACAGAGCCAATAGGCCGTTAGAGGAATGATACCGTACATGAACTTGGTTGTAGTATCGACGACATACAAGGTACAGAGGCAGTAAATTTACCAATGTGGTTGTTGTATACATCATATACCATAGTGTACAAAAGGTACCCAAGAATCAAACGATTCATGACCCGACTCTCGCAGCTTCTTGACGGCTTCATGCAGCGCTCGTGCTGCCCGTTCGCTGTTTGGTTGGTCCTCGGAAAGAAGATAGGAATAAACGTTTTCAGCTATTATCAGAGCCGCTTCATCGGGTATTGCCCACATCGTCCCAATTACACTCCGATATCCTGCTCCCAACATCGCACCAGTAATGTGCACTGCTTCATCCGACGCCTCCAAGTCTCCAGTCGCCGTTTCGCAAGCTGACAAGTACGCAAAGTCGGCATTGGCAAGTGGACTGGCAATGATATCTGTGATTGCCAAACGGCCGTCATGGAGGTAAAAACCACTCTGCGTGGGTTCTTCTTCATCCTGAACAGCATGACATGCGAGATGGATCCAGCTGCTGTTCGCCATGTGAGTCAGCACCTGCTTTCCCGTCGCCTGCTCATTTCGAAGTCCTTGGAATTTCCACCCAGAGTCCGCTGAGAAAAGCTCTCCTATCTTAGTCATCTCTGTCTCTGCACATGGTAGCAAGCCTTGACCCGGGGTGTCGCTCATGGAGATACCGACAAGTTGGTTGAATGGCTGTTGTTTCATCGCTCGCGCCTCCAACAAAGCATTGATTGTTGGTGTGTATGACGAGATCACATAATTGAATGTCCCATCTATCCTAGCTCCCAAGGGACGACAGGCGGCATGAAGTGGAAGGAAGGTGAGGGGGCCGGTTGGACACCACCAAATGCGGGGAAGGGTTAAGGGATTACGCCCACCTATCTGAAACTATTGTCAGTGAGTGCATTCTATGATAGCGAGTGACCATTGCCTTCAAACCCAAGGCATGAAGAATTGGATTCACGATACTTGAATAAAGTTTCGAGAGAATCCCGACTAGACGTGAATTTCCCCCCACTGATCCACTGCTTCGGCGGTGATACCCGCGATCGGAAAGATCATGCCCGAGGGATTTCCACATCTTATCCACATCCTCGTAGCGGAGCCTGTCCAGTGGAATATGGAGCACCTGATCTCTGCCTCGTTCTAGAATCAAGGCATCGCGCCGGCGCTCATGAACATTAACAATAACCACAGGACCTGAACTGGCAGCGTCCTTCAGAACGGTGACCTTCTTTGGAAGTAGAAAGTCTCCAAACTCCGGAAGCGATTGGATTGTCTCGATAAGCGAGTACCACTTTTCAGCAAGGCGATGATGGTGCTGAGTTTCTTCCTCGAGGGAGCTCATCGGATCATCGGACATCATGGCATGTCCTCGGGTAGTTGCATGCCGGAGCTGATTTGAGACTTGGTCAAACTCAGCGCAGATATCTGGGTAAGCTTGCTGAAGGTCGTGTAATGAAGGTCGGAGGTTGAATAGCTGATTCCAAACGACTGCATGGCCTTGTTCAAGCCACTCAAGTGCAAGATCTGGTTGGCCAACATCAGGGGCGAATGCAGCGGCTTCTCTGGAAACGTCGCCAAGGTCGTTGAGTTGAGAATGTCGCGTGGAAATGGGATCTCCAATCCAAGCGACCTGTGGGATGAGATCGATGGCTCGGCGATAAGCATCCAAGGCGGAAAGTGAATCCCGGCTAGCTTCCAAGCGAGCCCATTCTCGGGACGCACTGGATCTGAGTGAAGGTAAGCCAATGTTGGAGGTCGCGGCTGACCGAAAATGTGAAATCGCGTTATCCAAGTCACTGGATGACCCAGTGTGGTGGAACTAACTCTGGAAGGAAATAGCGAGATTTCTGAACCATTGTGGTTTGTTAGGATGGTCATCAGGGGTGAGCAACAGGGCCTGCTGATGATTTTGGATCGCTTCCTCAAGGTCACTAAGCACCCCTGTATGCTCGAACTGAACGTCGAAGGATGCTCCGAGGCTGCTGAGATGTTTTGCCTTGTCAAGATGGTCATCAGGAGTGAGCAATACTGCCTGCTGCAGGTTTTTAACCGCCTCCTCGATGTCGCTAAGCACCCCTGTATGCTGAAACCGAACCCCAAAGTGTGTTCCGAGGTTGGTGAGACGTGTAGGTCTGTCAAGGTGGTCGTCAGGAGTGAGCAGCACGGCCTGCTGCTGGTTTTTGATCGCCTCCTCGATGGCGCCAAGCGCCCCTGTGCGCCGAAACTGACTGTCGAGGCACATTCCGAGGTTGCTGAGATATGTTGGTTTGTCGGAGTGGTTATCAGGAGTGAGCAGCACAGCCTGCCGCAGATTTTCGATCGCCTCCTCGAGGTCGCTGAGCACTCCGGTACGCCGAAACCGAGCCGTAAAGGACATTCCGAGGTTGCTGAGATCTGCTTGTTTGTCAGGGTAGTATTCAGGAGTGAGCCGCACGGTCTGCTGCAGATTTTTGATCACCTCATCGATGTCGCTAAGCACCCCTTTACGCATAAACTGACTGTGGAAGGCTGCTGCAAGGCTGCTGAGACGTGCGGCTTTGTCAGGATGATCATCGGGAGTGAGCAATACTGCCTGCTGCCCGTTCTTGATCGCCTCATCGAGGTCGCTGAGCACCCCTGCACGCTCAAACCGAATTACGAAGGATCTTCCGAGGTTGCTGAGACATGCTGGTCTGTCGGGGTGGTCATCAGGGATGAGCCGCACGGCCTGCTGCAGATTTTTGGTCGCCTCTTCGATGTCGCTAAGCGCCCCTGTACACCGAAACCGATGCTCAAGGAATAATCCGAGGTTGCCAAGATGTGCTGGTTTGTCAGGATGGTCATCAGGAGTGAGCAGCACGGCCTGCTGCAGATTTTTGATCGCCTCCCCGATGTCGCTAAGCACTCTTGTACGCCTAAATCAAATCCCAAAGCATTTTCCGAGGTTGCTGAGATGTGCTGGTTTGTCAGGGTGGTCATCACGAGTGAGCAATACTTTTTGCTGTGCGTTCCTGATCGCCTGCTCGAAGTGACTAAGTCCTCCTGTACGCTGAAACTGATCCATGAAGGATTCTCCGATGTTGCTGAGATCTGCTGGTTTGTTGGGGTGACCATCAGGAGCGAGTTGCACAGGTTGCTGCAGATTCTTGATCACCTCCTCGATTCTATCGTTAAGCGCCCCATGCGCTCGGGCTGGTCGTCGGAAGTAGCCCCAGTTGCAGAAAAACTCCGATGTGCTCTATCCGGGTCCTTATCATCCCCATCTTCTCTAGAAGCGACATTACCCATAAGATTCGCTGTGCTGTGAGTCAGTGGGTTATGTGGGTGATGTTAAGATAAAGCAGAGAAGACAATCAGTCGGACATAAAGCAGATCTATAATAAACAGTGCCGGTGATGTGGCTGTGCAAAGAGGGCACAAAGATCACGGTTCAACGTTCAACCTTCAGCAGGCAGACCTAAGTGGTAACGTGGTGTCGCTGAGCACAGGCTGGAAACTACCTGTACTGGCCTAGTGAGATTGGTTGCGCTTTGAACTGCGGTTGGAACATGTGATTTGACTTTGGGTACCCGGCACCATGCTTGTGGTCCTTTTTTGGATTCAGCGTTTATATACCGCAACAAGCAAACTAGGGCTCAGCTGAGGGATACCGAGGAGGAATTAGGAGAGTACAACCGGTAACGACATTCGATCCCTTTCCTCCTTTGCGGATCAGCTCATTCACTGCTCAGTCTCCTTGAACAAATCCACAGCACGCTCGGAACAAAAACCCAAAAGGGTGTGCGGGGGAAACTTGACAAGCTCGTGAATCGGCTTACATACGAGCATTGGTACAATAGATCAATTTTTTCGTACTCCCGAAAGCAATAGGAGGGTGTAAGACAAATGGAACTAAGCTACTTGAGAGACAGGGAATGTGAAACAGGAGAGAAAAATGGGAAAATTTTGTAGCTACGTGAGGAGGGGAGTAGTCTGCGAGGTATAGAGACAGCGAGGAATTATACTCTGCTCGGGAACTCAGGGAAAAGAATGGAAACAGCGAGAAAACTTTTGAATGGGTGACGACGGAAGTGGAACGGGGAGGTTTGTCAGAATGATCGCAGCTGCCTTAGATGTGGGCGCTACGAGGTTCCTGATCTGGGTACGCCAGGGGGTCCATCAGGGTTCGTTCCGGGTTCATCACACAACTACTAGAGGTGATGAGTGGTGGCCGTTAGACCTGCAGCCACTCGTCCACCCCTACAATACCACACAGACAAATGTATGCAGCCATTGCATTGAATTGAGTAATTGCCACCCTATGCTTTATTCACTGTTACGGTATTCTCTCTAACAATGTCTCTGGTAGGCACCCTATCAATCCTATGCATCTGTTATTCATCAGATTCATCAAGGGATTTGGTGAAGCTGAGGGTCCTCACCGCAAAGGAGTTGACCCCCATAGATGGGTCTGCATACACTGATATACCTACAACGCCCGACTCGAGCTGCACGGAATTTACCTGCATGATATTATCGTTATGTGACTTGCAGCGATTTAGCCTAGGTGCATGCTCCGTTTGGGTGGGTATTTTCGCATGCGGAGCTGTGTAAACGACTCACGTCACCAATAACGAGATGATGTGAACTAGGCATGAGAGAACACATTAATCTTCATCTTCGAAAGAGAGCTTGCAGGTGACCGACAAACCTTTGCTTAGAACTGCAAAGAAGGGAGCCCATATGAAGTTCTGCGGCATGATGATGAACCAAATGCTTATGAATGAGAGGGAAATCACCCGGTAATGGTGTATGCACACACAAGAGTCATAATGAGTATTTGGATGGTCCTGCACAAATATTCACTCAGCCATCCTGAAGATAACAGGTAGAGGAAAAGCTGGTGCTTACGCTGTTGCAATTCCACGATTGACAGTGTAAATCACTAGTTTATCCAGAAGCATGTCAGTCCTGTGCAGCAAGAATCAATGGGACTAAATAAATGGGTGGAGGAGTATATAGAGGCCTACTTCTTGAGGTCTCCCTTGTGGAAGCAAAAATAATAGCACAGGGAAATTGTGATTGAGATATCACAGAGTGCAGCCAAACCAAATTGAAGCCTGAATAGAACCCAGGACAGGCAACAGTGAGGTAAACAGCAGGAACATGTTGTTGGCACTTGTGATTCACCCACTGCCTATAAACCCCCAGTCCAGCAAAATAAACATGAACAAAAATGCTCTGTGCTACCACTTTCATGGTCTTCAATGCTACTGGAAGCTGCACCAGCTATAAAAAGCACATACCAAGTCCCAGAGCTGGAGGTTACCATAATTGGCCAAAGTATTTACAGAGCTGGTTTTGGGACAAATGCTCAATGTACCAAAGGTAGTGATTGCAAGGATGTACTGATATAGAATCAGTTCACAAACTGGTTGACCTGAAGTAATGCTACTTACTATGAATCCAGTGACCATTAAATTCTTGTTTGAGACTGATGATGTATGAAATTATTTCGAGACAATCCTTGCCCAAATGATGAATTGTATGCACCACTCCAAACACTATAACTGAAGAAGCTACAGTGACCCACAAAACTGTTCCAATGTTTTGTACTTTTGACTTAAAGTAGTAATAGCTCAGTTAATAAAATGGATAGATTTGTGAATATATTTCTAAACATAGCCAAACATGTCATATCTGACCCTGCAAATTCACGTTATGTAATACTTCCAAATAAGTCAATTATGAATTTTGTAAGCATCTTAAGTCATTGGAACAGTTTTGTCAATGGTAATTTTTGATACTAATTCAAGCAATTACATGACTTTGTTGATTGTAAATCAACAAGATCATGTGACTATGTGTCTTTGACATATAAATAGATGTGCTAACAGCCATGTCCTATCATTCTCAACCCCCCCACTTACCATAAAACCATTATCTTCTATTCTAAAGAAAACCATCCTCTCTATGCTAAATTCTCACCATTCCTATACTAAAATTGAGGCAATTGCTGGTGTTGGGCACAGTACCATATCCAGGCTAGCCTCTAAAAATTGTTCCAGCCTTACCAAATCACTTGAAGGACATCCTTCAAAACTCTCTACTACCAATATCCAGTGTACTATCTATCTTATCTCTGCTGGCAAGGCTGAAACTGTTGTAGATATAGCCAAATCTCTTGTTCCCATCATTGGAACATCAGTCTCTTCACAGATTGTGTTAAGGTATCTCAAACAGGCAGGAATGAAGGCTATAGTCAAGCAAAAAAAGCCTTTACCCTTTGACAAGTATAGGAAAGCTAGGCTAGATTTTGCTCTGACACACCAGCATTGGACTGTGGAAGACTGGAAGCTGGTTGGATGGTCTGGTGAGACCAAAATCAATTGTTTGGGGTCAGATGGGAGGAAGTGGGGATGGAAAAAGAAGGGAGAGGGACTCAGTGAAAGACTGGTTCAGGAAACTCTGAAGTATAGAGGAGGATCAGTAATAGTTTGGGGTTGTATACTGTGGGATAGCCCAGGTTACACAGTGAGGATTGATGGAAGGATGGATGCAGAGTTGTTTGTGCAAATTTTGGAGGAGGATTTGAAGAAGAGTCTCCAGTGGTACAAGCTTAAACCCCAAGATATCATCTTCCAGCAAGATAATGATCCCAAACACAAGAGTGTATTGGCCCCAGAATGGTTTCAAAAATATCATTTTAGGCTGCTAATCTGGCCAGCACATCACCTGACCTCAATCCCATTGACCACTTATGGGATTATGTGAAGAAAATGCTGGGAGAGTATGAATCTCCTCTCAAGGGTATAAAGGAGTTGTAGTAGGAGGTAGAGAAGGAGTGGGATGCTATTTCAGCTTCTGATTATCAGAAGTTAATTGAAAGTATGCCTAGGAGAGTAGCAGCTGTTCTCAAAGCCAAAGGGAGCCACTCTAAGTACTAGAAATAATATGATGGCCTGGTATAAAATGTCATTGACAAAACTGTTCCAATGACTCAACATGCTTACAAATTTCATAATTGCCCAGTTTGGAAGCATTACATAACGCGACTTTGCAGGGTCAGATATGACATGTTTGGCTATGTTTATAAATATATTCACAAATTTAGTCATTTTATCCATTGAGCTATTACTACTTTAAGTCAAAAGTATAAAACATTGGAACAGTTTTGTGGGTCACTGTATAGGTTAATGCTTTCAGCCACAAGCATATTCTTGGTTACAAGGATTCCTACCATTGCACAATGAAGGTCACCAAGACCTGCAATACCAGTAGCCATAATGATCAGCAAATAAAGCATGCTCTGCATCTCACCATGCTCAAGCACTCAAACTGTTCTCACATGATCATTGGTGAGAGATTCTACAGTCAAGTATATGTTAGTATGTACCTCAAGTCCCCTAGAAGTCAAGCACACCATTAGCAAGCTGCATGTACCTGGCTGAATGGACATACTTGTCAATGATCACCAGTGTTAAGGGATCACCATAGTGTGTTATGAGATACCAGTATACCCCTTGAGCAGTGTCCCCAGTGCCAATATTATCCAAAAGCCTGAGAGCAATTTGATTAAGATGCATCATGCTCACCAATCACTTGGGTGTACATGGCCAGGACAACCTACATACCATACACAAATCATATCTCAGCTACAAGAAGCACAACAAGAGATATTGAACTCATGGTTATATTTGGAATTATGTGGTCATGAGGGAATTTTCTGTAGTAGTTGTACATCTGTAACAGCTGCACATGTGCATTGTAAGGTGAATTAGTGGTGGGAACATCTGACATCAACTCACATTCACTCCATATAGGCTATTGGATCATAATAAAATTCAAGTTGTCATGATCAGCTTGTACAGGATAGCCATTGCCTCTTACCATGTTGAGAGAATGAGGCCAATGAACAACATGCTATGGGTGGAGCCAAGTACCACCATAGTGATTGTCCAGCAAAATTCACTTGTTAGGGGTGTAGTGCTTGGTGGTTGGACAAGAGTTGTGATATGAGATTAATTTAAGATTGGAAAGTTGCTGCTTGTACACTTAAATACATTCTTACCTATATAAGAGTGGAGTAAATTTGGCATGTTGTGCTGCCAGCACCTCAACAACACGTCAATTGTTCATCACAAAATGCAGTTCTGTTCTGTTTTTTTAGAGCCCTTCCTAAAATCAGGAATCAGCACAACTAGAGAGATTAGTTGGAAAAATGAAGTGATTATAAATGTATTTTGATAAAATGATTTTCCAGATGAATAGACAGGATGGTGCATGGGTAATATTTCTTTCTTACAGCTGTACAGTTCCTATGAGCATGAGAGGTCATCTTCAAGCAGCCAGGGTATTGCTGCCAGAAGATGGAGACCTGTTAGAGCCGTGCGGGTCGGGACCGAAGCAGAGGGTCGGGGTGGTATCCTTGATATAAGGGAACTGGGGGACGGGGCGAAGTCAGTACGTAGACTTCGGGACCGAGGTGGAGTACGTCGGGTGGGGGGTTGGACTTGCGGCCTCAGCATATGTGCTGTGCCCTCCTACTGTCCTAGTCCGTATTTCAGGAAGTTGGGGCCGAAGCGGAGCGAGGCAGAAGAGAGGAGAGGATAGAGAACAGGGAGCTAGTCTGCTGCTCGATTCGATTATCAGACTGAGGAGTACAAGCCAAGTACCTACAGTATATATACTACTGGCCTTATGAACTATGACTCGTACTGATTACGTGCGGAGCGAAGCGGAGGCCGATATAGTTACAACGGATTACGAACAGATTACGAATGGAATGGAAACCGGTACAGGTATGGAGACCGATAACGTATCTTGACTACGGACGGGAAATGGAGACTGGAGCTAGAGACACTGAGTGTCAGGTGACCATGGCACATGTGGAGGTGGTCGCGTGATCGGGGCAGTGGGTTGCGGTCGGAGTAAGTCGGGGCCGAGTCGGAGGGCAGAGGGTTGTTGTGTGGAGCACACGTGGAATCGAGAAGCCGAAGTTTAAGTGATTAGACTCTGAGTTGGCATGGATATGACAAGACCGGAATTACCATTGTAAGGTGACTGAATTGATGCTGCAGCTCTCTTATTGACCAGCACCCTGGACTTCTCTTGCATGAAGCCTGGTTTTGCTCAGGGATGATGCTATCGGCACTGGAGGAAAGTTGATTGCCAGAGTGCTTTGCTGAAAGATGCTCTCCACTTTCATCATGAATGATATCTAGGCTAACATATCTGGGTATTGATCCAAAGAATTGCTGGAGGGGGGGATCACTGATGAATCCTGCACAGAACTACTTCTTGATCGGATCCAAATTGTGCTAGATGTTGAGAAAGGCTGAAGGTGAATGAACTGGGGAGGTTGTTGTGGGGCCCTGAGAAGCAGATGATGTAGAAGTGGGTGAAAGTAGTGTCTGTTGGATCCTCTCCATGGCAGGTAGGTGGGTGAACTGGTTTAGCATGACTGCACTTTGAAATACCATACTCACCAACAACACAAACCCAGATGCATCATAAAAGTTGCCTGTGTGGAGGTGGAACATTGGGGGAATTGTCCATATACTGACAGAGGTGTCCTGTGTGCAAACCAGTGATGGATGAGCTGCTAGTGAGCTGTTGATAGCCACTGATCTAGCCAGCTAGTTTGAAGCTAGCTAAAGTACTAGTAGCAGTGGCAAAGGTAGTACCTGCACAGGAAGCTAAGCTTGATCTTACCCATGCCTCAAAAAACCTATGCAAATGTTTACTGGCTTGAAAATCATCAAGATAAAACTACATAGTAGCATTCATTCATATATATCTGAAGTTAAACACCAAAGAGAACTTGTCCTACAGTTGCATCCATCTTGATATCATCCCCATTGTCACTGGCAGCATTCGCACTCAATAATAATTCACAAGCTCTGCCTCCTGAGGTTGTGAGATATCACCTTCAGATCTCACTAGCCATATCACTTCTGATGGCTTAGAACAGGGAAATTGGCACAAAGCTGAGGAGCCCACACATTAGTGATGATGATATCAATTACTAGTATCATGCTAGCCATGAGCTATTTGGCTTTGATAGCTAGGCATCAAAAGCTATTGACTTCAGATTGGTGACTGACATACTCTCAACTGGTTTGCCCATCACTGGCACAAACAGGTGGTGAGGGGGCCCATGATTCCCACATGTCAGGAAAGGCACAGTTCTGGACAGACCCCTAGAATGTCCCATAGAGGAGTGTAATTTTTATGGGTGGTACTTAAACATTTGGCCAGGCTATTGGAATCCAAAAAAATAACAAAGCAGAACAGTCAATTGCCTGGTGGCTAGGACACACTTGGTTGGCTACCAGTGTAGTATTTGTTCCCACAGCAGCTCTGATCTTCGCTGGTTACTGGGACCTTGTTCAAGCTGGAGCCTCTGACATTTGGCCTTCCTGTCACTCAAAAGCCTGGGGCACAGATCTGATCTGAGGGTCAGATTTGCCCATGTTCATCCTCACATCCACATTGAGATTTTCCAGGGGCCTACCTGTACATGCAAGGAAGACCCCTGCATGCTGTAGGCAACCAGGCACAACCATAGACCATTTCTCTTGTACCCCTGCCTACCCCTGTTCACTACATCCATCACCTCAGTCAAGCTGATATTTGATGGTAGGTTCAAATTTGTGACCTCTGACTTGATATCACCACAAATTCTTGGCTGCTTGCACCTGTTGTTTGGTCTCTATATGCTTGTTGCAGGCATCTTCATCCTGGGATGGGAGAGTGTCAAGTTTGACAAAGCCAACATGTGAGTTTTTCACCAGCATTCATATTCTACATCAATAACTTACAAGTGGGTCACACAGGTACTTTCCACACTTCACCTATCTCTCATATACTGGAGTTGCCCAATGGTTCTGGGCTTCAGGTGTCCAATCACTTGCCTTTGCACTAATCAACACTTCTGTTGGACCTAGAGACGTTAATGATGACTACGCCATCTCTATTTATGCCTGTCCAATGACAAGCACCTCCCGCCTCAATGCTTTTGTACCTGGGGTGGTTGCCCTTACATCTGTATGAAAGTGAGGAACAAAATGCCCGAGATTGCAGCCCGTCTGAATGAGCTCAGTGCCTGGTTGCATGCAATGGCAGAACATACAAGTCGGTCCTTGTTAATGATGCCGCCAAATTGTTCCCGCGATCAAGACCTCATGAGAGAAATGCTACTACACAACGATACAGCATTAATGGCACCCAAAGACTCAAGCCATGACCTCCACTCGACCCACTGTCTTACAAGCCTCAGCAACAGCCATTTCCGCTCGCAGATTACCTGTCATCCCTGGCATTAGTGGACCCTCGGCCATTCCATCAACATCAAACTCCGAATACACTACCTCTTCCACCACTAACTTGACTGTTACCATATCAAATGTTGCAAAGGAAGTCGGCGAGCTGTTCAAGGAGTTCCCATATGTCAAGGCATTTGCAGGGGTTTTAATCCAAATTATCAAGATCAGAGAGGTACACAAGCTTACTGGGAATCGAAGGTTTGTCTGACCGCATAACAGGAAATACAAACCGAAAAGGATCAGTCTCAGGAACTGATTGAGAAGATACTGGGCAGATCAAAGGTCATTCTCTATGGCCTGCGCCAAGTCGCTGCATCACTGAACAGGACCCAGCTGAGGGATACCGAGGAGGAATTAGGAGAGTACAACCAGTAACAACACTCAATCCCTTTCCCCCTTTGCGGATCAGCTCATTCACCGCTCAGTCTCCTTGAACAAATCCACCGCACACTCACAACAAAAGCCCAAAAAGGGGTGCGGGGGCAATTTGACAAGCTCGTGAATTGGAATTCGAGGACCGAGACTCTGGCCAAGTACGACCGTCTCATCGATAGCATCCACGCGAATCTCAATGTATGTTCGGAATCCGTATTCATATCACTTGCTCTCATTTGACCTCTACAGACCGGACTCCTGCTCAAGCTCATCAATCCACCTCAAGCTACTCAGGTATCCTCAGGACCGGTGATACGCCGATTTCACGCCTATACATGAATTCCGTACTCCAGAACGATTCTCTACATAGAATCATTGGCTATATCATTAAAGAACTCTATAGAGGATTGGTACTATGTCCCGTAGTAGCCAGTTCGACCGAATTGAGGATATTCGAGCCTTGGAAGTGTTCAAACCAGTTCATTATCACTAAGCTTAGTGAACCAAACTATCGGAACGCTTTCCAGAGGGATTCAGGGCTCTACATAGTCTATCAAGTATACTCCAGTCGCATCAAGGGACCTTACGAGCAGTTTTCTGATGAACCCAGATGCGTTTGAATATAAAGAATGTACCTAGCGGCTGTCGCAGGAGTATTACGTCGAAAGCGAGCCCAATAATGATGACTGGACCACGGAACGGAACGTTCAACGTTCGGGAGGCGACACCCGATGCCCAAAACCCTAGAAATATCAAAGACTCCTAATTAACGAGTGCTTTGTGGGTCCCGGCACCTCGGCCTATTGCTTAACTGAGATTAATTACAACGGATCAAGGGACTGTCCATCCGCTATACGTTCCGATCATAATTGATCCGGAGTCTTAACGCGCTCGTGTGGATGCAGAATAATGCAGGCAAGCACGGAACACGTCTGGCCGGATTGCCATTCGTTAATCAGAGAAAAACCCATAACCCAGGGCAAGGTAGAAATGCTGCCGAACCTTCCAAAATGTTCTACAGTGCCTGTAACAATTAAGCTTATTGTTTTCTATTTCATATTTACTATCTCTCGTATGTATCTAAACAATATAAATACGGTCGCACTTGTTCGTGGAGAAGCAAGAGGTCTCACCCCCGCTTCCACACGCAAGTCTGCGAGCCGTGATCAAGAACGGTTTCAGAGGGCTATTTAGTGTGCGTCGTTAAGTGTGAATTCTTCGGTCGTTGACCAACCCAGAGACAGAGACAGAGACCAGAGTTCAGAGTTTAGAGTTCCAGAGTGCTAGAGACAGAGACAGAGACAGAGACCAGAGACCAGAGACTAGAGACCCCGCGCTTTGAATTGACAGGGATTGTCCTTTCATTGTTGCACCGTACGGCTAAGATAACTGCAACGGCTGTTCGTTAACCTCTAAAACACTACTCTCTTGAATTTCGCTGTCAGAACGCACCCCCAGAACACCCTAAAAGACGAAACTGTTCCTTATCTATCTCATTCCACTTGTATTAGCTTAAGCTTATCGAATTTCGGCTAAGCTTAGTGAAAACAAGCCCACTATCCATATTAAAACATACGAACGTTTCTACCTTTTCACCGGCCAGGTACAACAAACCTTATCCTATCCGTAACCAAAGTCCTAATCCTTGCCCCCTCTATTCAGTACTCTCTACAAGCCCATTCCCCACCCCGATCAGATGATTGGGAGAGACGAGGAGAAATCCACAGTTATTGGGACATTACTCAATGGCCCATCGCCACAGGTCACAATCCTGGGCACCGGTGGGATGGGGAAAACGACACTCGCTCTTACTGCCATACACGACCGTGCAGTAGTTGAGCGATACTCTTTACGGTACTTTGTCTCTTGCGAGGCGATCACATCGTTATCTGGTTTGATTTGGGAAATGGCCAATGCGCTGTGTATCCCGCCTTCCGAACGCAATGAACACTTGATTGATACTGTTCTATCCCGGTTCAATGATAACACCATCCTATGCTTGGATAACTTTGAGACTGTTTGGGAGGATGAGAAGATCTGATGGGATATAGACAACTTCTTATCTCACCTTGATCGTCTACCCGACCTCGCGATTATTATGACCATGTGGGGTACACAGCGCCCTTCGGGGGTCACCTGGCCCAAGCCATTACTCCCACCCTTAAAGAAGTTGAGTGACGTTGACTCAAAACTGATACTCAAAAAGTCCCAAGTGCCGGTGGACGAGTTCACCAAAAAACTGGTTCAAATTGCCAATGGGATATCTCTGGCCATGAAGCTCATTGCTGCCCATTTACAGGAAGGCAACGAGAGCCCTGAAGCGTTGTGGGCGCGGTGGCAGCAAACACAGACAAAGGCTATAGGGATGGGTACCAAGGACCGCTTATTCAATCTCGATGCCTCCATCCATCTGTCAGTACATAGCCCACATATGCAGGCGGACCCAAATGCCATCCCCATTTTTACCATGCTATCAAGCCTCCCGGATGGGTTCCCGTGTTGACAGGAGGCCATTGATGACCTCCAAAGCCACTTACCAGAAAACATCCGCCTTAGGGAGGCATTGGTGTCCCTACAACGGGTATCGCTTGTCTACGTCGATGGAACTGAGGGAAACCTCAGATATCGAATGCTTGTGCCGATCCGGGAGTTCGGCATGAAGATGGAGCCAGATCATTCTCTCGATGACTGCTTAGGCACCTTCTACGCCAAGATGATGAAACATTTTGTGGATTATGCAGATCCCGCTGGCCATAACATAATTCCGCCGGAACTTCTCAATATACACTCGGTATTCATGAAAGTGCTGAAGAAGGACCGAGTGGATGAGGAGATTTTCCATGCTTCCATTTATTATACCCTCTGGTGTGTCGTGACATAGCGCAGTAGATAGTCGAGAATAAAAGATGTATTCTGAAGTCTGGCGAACAAAGCTGTGTTATCATACATATTAGATAAGGCAAAATGAAACATACCTGAAGTCCGGCGAACGAAGCTGGACTTCAGGTGTAACAGATACATAATATTTATACATTACACTACATAGGAGAAGTTAAGAAACAGAGCTATAATGAAACATAAACATCTCAGAAGATAAAGGAGAAACATACAGATCTCCTTTAATGAGGAGCGTTGTTAAACATAAACTCCTACAGGACGTCATTGAACAAGTTGTTCTGACGTCAAACTCCAACACTCCCACTTGACGGTACAACGAGTACAATGCCTAATCGCTCTCAAAATTTGATGAAGGCCTCCCTCGGAAGGGCCTTAGTGAATATATCGGCAATCATTTGTTTAGTCGGCACATATTGTAGTGCGATTTTGCCTCGTTCAACGCGTTCTCAAATAAAATGATAACAGATGTCGATATGTTTTGCACAAGAATGAGAAACCGGATTTCCAGATAACGCGATACAGCCTTGATTGTCAGCATGTATGATAGTAGTGGCCTCCTGAGGATAATCGAGCTCTTTGAGGAGGGTTCGAAGCCAGATTGCTTCCTTGGTGGCCATCGATGAAGCTATATATTCAGCTTCCATTGATGACGTGGCAACAGTAGTCTGTCTCTTGGAAGACCAGGAAACCGAACTTCCGCCAAGTTCGAAAACAAAACCACTCACGGATCGCCCATTATCCGGATCCTGAGCCCAACTCGCATCACTCCAGCCAACTAAATCAATTTCTCCATTATTTCGGCATCTGAGAGCAAGTTGGAGGTCAATTGTCCCTTTGAGATATCGTAGAATGCGCTTAGCAGCGCTTAGGTGGGGAATTCCAGGATTATTTGCGAATTGAGTGATGAGTCCAACCGAAAATTGAATATCGGGTCGCGTTTGTGTCACAAAAAGTAAAGAACCAACAAGCGAGAGGTAATGTATACCTCGGGCATATTCTTCATAAGCCTCAGTTTCGTCAACATATTGTGGGGATTGAGAATTCGATAAGCAATGATTGACAGCGAGAGGAGTAGAAACTGGGTGTGAATTATGCATATTGAATCGTTCGAGAATTCGGTGGATGTATGCAGTTTGATTGAGAAAAATACGCCGATTCAATCGATTGCGAGTGACCTGAATGCCAAGAATGTACCGAAGTTCCCCAAGATCCGTGATATCAAAGTGATCAGTAAGATTTTCCTTGAAGGAAATAATCTTACAGAAGTTTGGGCCTGCAACTGCCATATCATCCACATAGACAAGTACCATGAGAAGCAATTTTTTGCCGTTCTGGAGAATGTAAAGGCAATCATCAGCGATTGCATGAGTGAACCCAAGCGCAGATAATGTTTCATGTAGGCGTATTTTCCACTGTCGTCCAGCCTGCTTTAAGCCATACAGGGCTTTTCTCAGTCTCCAATATCGGCCATTATTCTGGATGTCATCTACTCCTTTCGGCACTTTCATATAAATTTCTTCATCTAGATTCGCCTCAAGATAGGCTCCTACAATGTCAATTTGATGGATTTCAAAGTTGAGTGAAGCGGCTAGCGATAAAAACGCTCGAAGAGTTGTGAATTTCACCACGGAGGAAAAGGTTTCATTAAAATCAATTCCCTCGATCTGTGAGAATCCTTGGGCCACAATGCAGGCCTTGAATTTGATGTGATTCCCGTGTTCATCAAGTTTTCAGCGAAGCACAATTTTGCTTCCCACGGCTTTCTTTCCTTCTGGCAATTTGTCCACCCACTCGAAAACATTTCTTTTCTCCAATTGAGAATACTCGGTTTTAATGGCCTCCTTCCAACCATCGGCATTGGCAGAAGATATTGCTTCTTCATAAGTAGGTTCGTCAATGGCTATGAATGCAACATGACCATGTGATTCAAATTCGGTGCCATATCGTTTAGGTTGCCATTTTTCACGAGTTGAAGGATCTTGTTTAGGGAAATTCTCCCACTTCTTCAATTTCCTAGGTACAGGAGGAACATTTGGTTCTTCTGAGGGTGCAGTAAGTGGCGTAACCGGTTCATTTTGAGGAGGCACTTCATAGGGTTCTTCAAGTTGGGGGATTTCTTCAGGAGGAGTTGAATCACCAATCGTGTCGTCAACTAGGTTGTTTACGTCTTCAGGCAAGGAATGAGTGAGTCCAATGTCCACAGATGCAACTTCACTTGGAGTATCATCTTCACTGAATTGAACGTCGCGGGATGTAATCAATTTCCCATTTTCTAGATCTTCAAGTCGATAACCTTTTGTTTCATCATCCCACCAACCCAACATCCGGACTCGAACAGCTCAAGATTCCAATTTACCATGCTGAACCTCTTTTGGAATGTGTGCCCAACCAAGAGATCCAAAAATCCAAAGATGGGATACATTTGGTTTGCGACCTGTCCATGCCTCGAAAGGAACAATTCCCTTGAGCGCTGAAGTTGAGGTAATTTGTCGAATGTGGATTGCATACATGAAAGCCTCACCCCAATATTGCAGGTCAATTTTGGCAGTGTGAATCATACAACGGATCATTTCGAAGAAGACAGCGATTGCGCATTCAGCGATCCCGTTTTGTTGAGGTGTGTAGGGATTTGTGGTTTCGTGAATGATGCCGTTCCTATGACAAAAGTCTCTCATTTCAGAGTTTACAAACTCATTGCCACTGTCGGTTTGGAGACGACGTGTTTGAAGGCCAGATTGTCTCTCCAACATAAAGACAATATCCCTAACAGCAACTCCAACATCCTCCTTCCTTTTTAGCAGCCTTCCCACAGGATAACGACAGCTTGCCTCAACCACTACAAGAGCATACAAATATCCATCCCATGTCGGCACGCTTAATGGACCTGTCAAGTCCATAACGAGGAGCTCCATTTTCTCATATTTGGTAGTGCTCGAATCAGGAAGTGGGGCATGGTGTGATTTTCCATGGGCACAACCGCTACATAGGTGGTCAAATTCATGAGGTGCATGGATTGATAATCCGTCTACAAGTTTTTGATCGGCCATAGTTTTTATGGTTCTAGGACCAATATGACCCATACGACGGTGCCAAAGGCGCATAGTGGAGGATTGTGCAACATATGCAACATGCTGTGCAGTTTCAATACTTTGGATTTGGTACAATGTACCGGTGAGTCCAATCAGATTGGCGCGGAGTAATTCATGACCTTTCCAGTATAGGATAATTCCACCATCAAAGCTTTGGATTTGTGCTCCATCACACTGTAATGTCCCCATGCTGATCAAGTTTGCACCTAGACTCGGAATGTGAAGGACGTTGTCCAAAGTGATGTCCGTGATTGTAGAGTCTTGGTTAGTCCGAAAACGAATAGCTCTGTGTCCGAACACTTGGACCTGATGATGACCACCAACAGATACGTGTTGATCCTTCGTGTCATTGTACAATGAGAACAGTTTTCGATTTGCGACCATATGACAGCTCGCAGCACTGTCAAGAAGAAGACCAGAAGGCAAGTTTGACGAATCAACGGCCATTAAAACCTTTCCAACCTCGCGGCTTTCGATTTGGATGGGTTTGAGTTCATCGACAGCGATATTTGCAGTACCCATATTCCGTTTTTTTACCTTTGTAGGGCATGTTGGACTCCAATGACCTTTTTGACCACAAGTGTGACAAACGTCATCCGGTTTGGGTTCTCGTCTTTTCTTTCCCTTCTTCAGCTTATTTTTGTTGTCCATCACAGGCTTGGTTCCGCTCTCCCTATTCGAAGGATTGGTTTGTGTAACGAGTGCCAATGTTTTAGCCCTTTTGTCGGTTACAACAGCAATATCCTCTTGAACTAAACGTTCATAAACAGAAGTCAATTCTGTCATTACCATATCAAGGGTGAGTTTTGTTCCTTGATATAATAAACTCTGTTTGACGACTTCCCATGTCGCAGTATGCGGAAGTGACGAGAGCAAGGCATTGATGATAATGGTGTCATCCAAGCGATGACCAGCTTCGTGGATCTGGCGACGAATGTTGATATAGAAGGCGGTGTGTTCGGAGATAGGTAAGCTTCCATCCCATCGTTTCGAATAAAGCTTCTGATGCAGATAATGAACATTTAAGCCACTTTGCCTATCAACATAAAGAGTCCGAAGGCGATCCCACATGTCCTCGGAGGTTTCAATATCAATGATGGATTCTCGTTGGGCGAATTCGATGGCGCCTCGCATTAGGCCCATAGCAGCATCGTCCTTGTTCAACCATCGATCGTATCGATCTGTAGCTTGTTCCCAGCTCTGGAACTCCTTCAACTGGAAGATTTCAAGTTCACTAGAGACAGTTGATGTACTTCCTTCTTTATCCTTATCAGCAACAGAAGTTGACATAGCACCAGCTTTAAGGGCAGCAAGTTTAGGAAACACATGAGGGGGCACAGGGGGACAACGCTCTCGACCTGTAACGCAGCTTTCATATTGTCAGCCCAGACATGATAGTTGCTGCCATTGAGCTTCGGAAACTGTAAGGTTTCGGAAGTTGTTTCGCGTTCCGTGGGGCCCATAACCTGTCGTGACATAGCGCAGTAGATAGTCGAGAATAAAAGATGTATTCTGAAGTCCGGCGAACGAAGCTGAAGTCCGGCGAACGAAGCTGTGTTATCGTACATATTAGATAAGGCAAAATGAAACATACCTGAAGTCCGGCGAACGAAGCTGGACTTCAGGTGTAACAGATACATAATATTTATACATTACACTACATAGGAGAAGTTAAGAAACAGAGCTATAATGAAACATAAACATCTCAGAAGATAAAGGAGAAACATACAGATCTCCTTTAATGAGGAGCGTTGTTAAACATAAACTCCTACAGGACGTCATTGAACGAGTTGTTCTGACGTCAAACTCCAACATGGTGCCTTTATATGGGCAATCCCACTTCGGAAGTCATCAACCTAGCACTGCAACAGACAATGGTCGGGTCATCAAATTTACATGCACGATGTATTTCTGCCTCATCGCGTGTGTATTTGCGACAGAATGAGCTAGACGGGGCCGAGTTGTCTTTCAAGAAAGCGATTGAGCTTTACCAGCAATCACATGATGTGCTTGGTGAGGCCAACGACGTCCAGAGCTTGGGAGAGCTGTATTTGCGACAGGATAAGCTAGACGAAGCCGAGTCAACTTTCAAGAAAGCGATGGAGCTCTATCAGCAGTCGCATTCCGTGCTTGGTGAGGCTAACGACATCCAGAGCCTGGGAGACGTGTATTTGCGACGGGATAAGCTAGATGAAGCCGAGTTATCCTTCACGAAAGCAATGGAGCTTCACCAACAGTCGCGCGACGTGCTTGGTGAGGCCAATGATGTCCAGGGCCTGGGAGAGGTGTATTTGTGACGGGATAGGCTAGATGAAGCCGAGTTATCCTTCAAGAAAGCGATGGAGCTCCACCAGCAGTCGCATTCCGTGCTTGATGAGGCCACGGATGTCCGGAAGCTGGGAGAAGTATATTTGCGACAAGATAAACTAGACAAAGCTGAGTCCTCTTTTGTAAAAGCGATGAAACTTCATCAGCAGTCGCATTCTGTGCTTGGTGAGGCCAATGATGTCCAGAAGCTGGGAGAAGTATATTTGCGACGCAATAAGCTAGATGAAGCTGAGTCGTCCTTCAACAAAGCAATGGAGCTTCACCACCAGTCGCACTCTGTGCTTGGTGAGGCTGCTGATGTCCGGAACCTAGGAGAAGTGCATTTGCGGCGGGATAGGCTAGACGATGCCGAATTGGCCTTCAAACAAGCGATTGAGCTTCATCAGCGGTCGTTTTCTGTGCTTGGTGAGGCCACTGATGTCCAGTTGCTGGGACAAGTGTATTTGCGACAGGATAGGCTGCACGAAGCTGAGCAATATTTGAACCAAGCTCTTCTCCTTCACCGTCAGTGCCAGTCACCTCGAGATGAAACTACGGATTTAAATCTCCTTGAATGTGTTCGGAAGCACAGGAAGGTACCGCCTGCAGCATAGGACATTTTCGGTACTTTATGCATTATCTCATGTTCTCATTTTCAATCGTCTCCAGTGGTTCGACTTCGTTGTTGGTAGTTGGGTATGTAAATCTTCGAGAAGGATCTCATTCTCATTTGTTTCGTTGCAATAAACAAAATCTCTACTCTCAAACGAAAATCAACACATATACAATATCGGCAAATAATTTGTTAACGAGACCGAGGGAAATGAACAAGAAGAGATAGAGGAGAGTGGTGAGAAGGATTAACTTGGTGCACTGAACGGGTCAAAATCTTGAGGTGGTGTGAGATCAATAGACAAGAAATTGAAGCACTGATATGCCGGCCGGCAAGATTAGCTTAAAGATCGTAACTACTTCACTTCTCTGATGGTAGGTTTGATCTCATTGTGATGGGCCTAGATGAGGGTTAAACGCAAGAGAAAAAAGATGGGGGCTGGACGGCACACGGAATAGGAGGGAGGACAGGGACAATCGCTGTTGATAGTTGCGGGGTGTCGGTGTTGTATGCAAGGCAGTCAGATCGGGAAGGGCTTATGGATCTGGGGGGTGTTCCTAGCAATTACCCCCAGTTTGGCTTTGATAATTACAGTAACACCGTGAAAATGGACTTTCCCAGAAGTCGTATCGGTCCTCGCAAAAAAAAACCTTGTCGAAGTTCTGGCAGCGACACGGTTTAACCGGGGTGGACATATCAACATTGCTACGCGGGGGATGCGTGGATTCTTTGTGCAGACTAGCGTTACGGTGGTAGGATGCTAATGTCGACATTCGGTGACAAGAACCGGGGTGACAGGAGAGTGGAGGGAGGGCCGGCGCAAGTGCGGGAGTGGGAGCTGGACTATGTGAGAGAGCTGGAGAAGAGACCGCAGTAGGACTGGGTGCAATTAGAATGGGGGGTGCTAGCGAAGGAGCGGGCGCGGTAGCTGGTGCCAACCACAGGAACACTTCAGCGCTTTTTCTGTTCCCCATTGTCATGCATGTGTTCTGGTATAAAAATGCGGAAGATGCCTTGATGGCACCTGTGACTGGCCGAAATTAAGCGGCGGTGGAGGCCTGGTAGGACCTAGCGATAGTAGCCAAGCAGAGCCTGGTGCCGGTAGTGTGGTAGCGAGTCGGGCAGCGGCGGTTGCGGGTAGATGGCAAATACGGTGTACCCCAAACGGAAATGAATGGCTGGCACAGAAGAGGGAGAGGGTATACCTGCAAAAAGATACGAGCAAAATAATGCATTTGGGCTTGGGAATTAGCCTTATATCTACATTGGGGGGGGGGGGGGTGGGGATCGGGATGAGGACACTGAGAGTAGAATGGGAGTCGAGGAGGAAGATGTGCAACTAGATACATGGCCTTCCGTGTCCCTTAGGAAAGCAGCAACGCAGGAGTGAGTCTAGACGGGTACTGGAATTTGGCCTTGAGCGCCTCGCAGGGGTTGGGGTCACGTGATAATAAACACTCAAGAACTTCCTCTCTGAGGACCTCACGATTCCAGGCACCCATCTTCCTCACTCAAGTCAAATGAAAATTTGAGTTACAGGACTCGCTTGTGGTCTGTTATCCTGTGGGTCGCTCGCCGGGCATCTTTCCGAGCGGTGACTAAACTCGAAGCCATTTCTGCAGTCCGGCTCTGGTCGCCCACAACCTCACACAGCGCCTCTCTAAATAGCCCTCAGATACGACTCCTTTTGACGTCCCGATCACTGTCTATCTTGGTAAGCAGGAGTGGTACAGCTACTTCGCAATGTGATGACGTTAGCTCTCTGCAACACTCAGTAGCGATATCAACTTGTTGCAACCGCCAACGCTCTCTCTTACTTTGATCTCCTGCCAGCTGTGTTGTGTTTTCTAACTTGTCGTGGGTACCATAATATTTTTTTTAGGCCCGCTCTCCGCCCAACTAATTGTCATGTCTGTCTCTTCCTAGCGTCGCCTAACTTGGCATACATAATGGCTCACAGTATCGCTGTGCCCGAGGGAGATCGGCATGGTATAGGCCCTGCCAGAGCAAGGAGATTTGCTGTCATCGGGGATACCCTCTATGATCGATTTGAGGAGACAGGAAAGCTTAGTGACCTGGAGAAGGCGATCACGAATCAACAACAGGCAGTGTCATTAACGCCGGACGGCCACCCCGACAAACCAGGGTACCTCGACAGCCTCGGGAACTTCTTTCTGGGCCGGTTTGAGCACACGGAGATGCTGAGAGACCTTGAGGAGGCGATCAAATATCAAACGCAGGCGGTGTCGCTCACCCCAAATGATCATCCCGACAAACCGTCGTACCTCACCAACCTTGGGAATTCCTTCCAGAGTCGGTTTGAGCACTCGGGCACACCGACCGACCTCGAGGAAGCAATCAAGTATCAACGGCAAGCATTATTACTCACCCCAGATGGTCACCCCGACAGGCCGATGTACCTCGACAACCTTGGGAGTTCCCTCGAGAGTCGCTCTGGGTGCTCGGGAACACTGAGTGACCTCGAGGAGGCTATCCAGTATCAACGCCAGGCAGGGTTGCTCGTCCCAGATGATCATGCAGACAAACCAATGTACCTCAACAATCTTGGGACATCTTTCGAGAGCCGTTTCGAGCGCACGGGAACACTAAGCGACCTCGAGGATACAATTAAGTGCCGACAACAGGCGGTGGCACTCACCTCAGATGACGATGCCGACAAACCAGGATATCTCAATAGTCTTGGTATTTCCCTCGAGAGCCGTTTTGAGCGCACAGGGGCACTGAGCGACCTCGAGGATGCGATCAAGTACCAACGACGGGCCGTGTCGCTCACCCCAAGTGATCACCCAGACGAACCGAGATACCTGAACAACCTCGGGATTTCCCTTGAGAGTCGGTTCGGATGCACAGGGGTACTGAGTGACCTCGAGGCGGCAATCAGGCACCAAAAGCAGGCATTGTCACTCATTCCAGATGGTCATCCTGACAAACCAGGGTACCTCAACAACCTCGGGAGTTCCTTCCGGAGTCGTTTCGATCGCACAGGGACACCGAGTGATCTCGAGGACGCGATCAAGTACCAACAGCAAGCACTGTCACTCGCCCCGGATGGTCATCCAAATACCCCAGGGTACCTCAACAACCTCGGGAGTTCCTTTGAGAGGCGGTTTGGACACATGGGGACAGAGAGCGACCTCGAGGAGGCACTCAAATATCAACAGCAGGCGGTATCACTCACCTCAGATGAACATCCCAAGAAACCAATGTATCTCGACAGCCTCGCAACTTCATTTGAGAGTCGGTTTGAGCGCACGGGGACACTGAGCGACCTCGGGGAGGCGATCAAGTATCAGCAGCAGGCGTTATCACTGACCCCAGATGGCCATCCTGACAAGCCAGTATATCTCAACAACCTCGGGAGTTCATTCCAGGGTCGGTTTGGACGCGTGGGGACGTTGAATGACCTCGAGAATGCGATCAAGTATCAACAACAAGCGGTTTCGCTCATCCCAGATGATCGTGCCAGTAAACCAGGGCACCTCAATAACCTTGGGGTTTCCTTCAAGAGTCGGTTCGAGCACACAGGGACACTGAGCGACCTCGAAGAGGCAATCAAATACCAACAACAGGTGGTGTTACTCACCCCAAACGATCATCCTGACAAACCACTATACCTCAACAACCTCGGGAACTCCTTCGAGAACCGGTTTGGGCGTACAGGGACACTGAGTGACCTCGAGGAGGCAATAAAGTGTCAACAGCATGCTGTGTCACTTACCCCAGAAAGTCATCCCAACAAACCCTTGTATCTCAATAATCTCGGTATTTCCTTCCAGACTTGGTTTGGACGCATGGGAACACCGAGTCACCTCGAGGAGGGACTCAAACATCAACGACAGGCAGTCTCACTCACCCCCGATGATCATCCCGACAAACCAGGGTACCTCAACAACCTCGGGATTTCCCTTGAAGGTCGGTTTGGGCACACGAAGACACTAAGTGACCTTGAGGATGCAATCAGGTATCAACAGCAGGCGGTGTCACTCACCCAAGATAGCCACGCCAGCAAACCAATGTACCTCGACAATCTTGGGCATTCCTTCCATTGTCGATTTGGATACACGGGGGCACTGAGCGACCTTGAGGACGCGATCAGGTATCAACAGCATGCGGTATTGCTCACCCCAGATGGTCATGCCAATAAACCAATGTACTTCGAGAACCTGGGTGTTTCCTTTAACAGTCGATTCGAGCATACTGGATCACTGGGTGACCTGAATGAGGCTGTCTCGTATCATCAATCAGCTGCAACCTCCAGCATCGGCTCGCCTCTACTCCGGTCCCGTGCATCCCGACGATGGGCTCGCTTAGAAGCCCCACGAGATCAACCTTCCGCCTTGGCCGCATACCGTCAAGCTATCAATCTCCTTCCACAAGTGGCTTGGATCGGAGATCCCATTGCTACACGCCATTTCCAACTGAATGACCTTGGTGATATTCCAAGAGAGGCCGCCGCATTTGCCCTTGATGCTGGCCATCCAGATCTTGCGCTCGAGTGGCTCGAACAGGGTCGTTCGGTCGTCTGGAATCAATTATTCAACCTCCGTACTTCGGTCCACGGCCTCCATCAGGCTCACCCACATATCTGCGCCGAGTTCACACAAGTCTCACATGAGCTTCACCGTGCAGCCACCCGAGGGCGCACTAGAAGCACATCTGACAATGCCAACATCTCACTTGAGGAAGAAACCCAGCGTCATCACCGCCTCGCGGAGAAGTGGGATTTGCTTGTAGCGAAGATCCGATCTCTTCCTGATTTTGGAGACTTCCTTCTCTCAAAAAAAGTCTCTGTGCTGAAGGAGGCTGCCAGCACAGGTCCTGTCGTGGTTATCAACATCCACCAGCGCAGGTGCGATGCGTTGGTGCTCGAACGAGGCAGAGACAAAGTCCTCCATATCCCTTTGGAAAAGCTTCGCTATGAAGATGTGGAAAGCATGCGGAAATCACTGGGACAATATCTCGCGAACCCTCATCGTGCTCAAAGACGGGCGGACCGCGCTGGTGGACCACTCCCAATGGGTGGTTCGCGCATAGTGGGGATCCTTGAGAGGATTTATTCGAATATCGTATGCCCTATTCTTCAAGGCTTGGGATTGACAGTAGGCACCCCTTACTATAGTGGAATGCACTTACTGATATCGGCTGCAGACAGGTGGATCTGAACGAGACCCCTCGAACCTTCCTCACATTTGGTGGTGTCCGACAGGACCCCTCACCTTCCTCCCGCTCCATGCCGCCTGTCGCAGAACTGGCACTGAAATAGACGGGACATTTGACTACGTCATCTCGTCATACACACCGACAATCAATGCCTTGCTCGAGGCAAGAGCAGTAAAGCGCCGGCCATTCCACCAAATTGTCGGTATCGCCATGACCGACACGCCGGGCCAGAGCTCACTTCCAGGCGCCAAGACAGAAATAGCGAAGATAGGAAAGTTTTTTTCTGATGATGCTAGATGGCGATTCGAAGTACTTCAGAATGAGGAGGCAATGGCAGAGCGAGTGCTGACACACATGGCGAACAGTAGCTGGATTCACCTCGCGTGTCATGCTATTCAGGATAAGCAAGAACCCACACAGAGTGGCTTTCGCCTCTACGACAGGCGTTTGTCAATTACTGACATCATTGCCAAACCTTTTGCCAATGCCAACCTTGCGTTTTTGTCGGCTTGCCAAACGGCGACCGGAGACGAGAAAACATTGGATGAGGCGGTGCACATTACTGGTGCGATGCTAGGGGCGGGATATCGGAGCGTCATCGGAACGATGTGGGCAATACCTGACGAGGCGGCTCCAATGATAGCTGAAAGGGTTTACGAGATCCTTCTTTCTGGGGGAGAGCCAAACAGCGAGCGAGCAGCACTAGCGCTGCATGAAGCCGTGGAGGCGCTGCGGAAGATGAACCATGATTCATTTAATTCCTGGGTACCATTTGTGCATTATGGTGTATGATGTATCCAACGACCGCATTGCTACAGTCTTCCTTGTATATCTCCGATACTGTTCATGTAAAACACCCCCACTGTACCACCGTTTGTTCCTATGTATCGATGGCTTTGTCTCAAGCGTTCTCGTAGAGGTGAGCGCTCCTGAAACACAACAGGTAGGCCTATCAAGGGGTGATGGACTGTACGGGTGTACGTGAAAGAGCAAGTTAATGTTGGTAGAGCTCGAAGATAGAGTATTATACATCTGGGCATAAGCTTACCACTTCACTATAGTGCTTGTTGTGTTTTTTAATACTCTCGGCCCCCAGCTCATCACAGAGTCCATCCATCACTGTCCCTGACGTTGGTGACGCCCATTCCTCATTCGCAGCCCACTTGGGTGAGCCATACCAGCCGATCAGTGTTTGTGATCCTATGTCGGGTAAGCAGAGGGGCCGGATCAAGGCACCGTCGCGGAACCCTAAGACGAGGAACACAGAGCGCCTCCTTGGGTTTTTCAGATTGCGACTATAGTTGGAGTGGGTCGTATCACCAGACACCAGTGATCTGGGGTTCACTGGTCGGAACGCACCCAAGTCCAGAAAAGCGAGTGGAGAAGTATATTCGGGACAACATCAACTCGACTTGCACATCTAGCCCCGCATTGTCTCGATCCTGAAGGGGGTGCGAGGACTGCATTGCCCGGGTTACACGTGAAGTCGAGGTCATCATTTCGCTTTGGCATTACTTTTTGAGTAAGTAGTACTAAGTTCCTTTGCGATGCTCATACACAAGTTCAACCCAACTCCGACGACGGGGCCGGCCGGGATTCGAACCAGATAACTTAAGATGTCGATTGTGAGCCAACGGCTTATTTGGGAAGTAACCAAAGCTGTGTAGATAGAAGAACAGGACACGAAGAACAGTAATTATTTTATCACTTCTTTACCTCTTACGAATAGTATCTCGAGTCCCTTGTATCTTCGTGTCCTCTCAGGAATTGTTCCCCATATCCTTTCTCAGTGGGGTTACTCACCGTAACCTTTCATCGATAATCGTTCTCTTCCCCACCGTTTCGTTGCCGGTCGGCTGTCGCACCCTCAAGCCAAAAAAAAAAAAAAACACAAAGCGCAAACGCTCATTGATATCTAATTCTGGGACTTGAGCCGGCTCCTCCCCAGCCGACCTCGCCGCGCTTTTGGGGAGGAGGCTGGGACTTGAGAGCGAGATTAAAATCACCAAACATCCACAAACATGCACCACCATCTTCGACTCGTCCCTCTTTGCTTTGTCCAAGTGAACATAATAAGCCTGTTGTGCCCCTCCCCTTTGCCGACAGCGACGACGAGCTGGATTCTACTTGGCGCGCGCACACACCCCGCATATACAACGCTCTCTTCTAGTGGTGACGGCGTCACTCATCGATGCCGGGTCCCCACTTGACGCAATTGGAAACCTCTCGTCCGTCACCGGTCAATCACGAGCGTGCTCACACAACACATCCCACCGTCAAGATCATGCCCGTCCTGACGCAAAACAGGACCAAGTCCGACAGCTTAGGCCCCTCGGGGTCCGAGGATAGTGCAAGATGGAGTTGGAACAGGAGAAACAAACCTACCTTTACTGTATCACAGAGGGGGCGAAAGATTAGGCAGGTTGATTTCCACGACAGCTTAGGCCCTTCAGGGTCCGAGGACAGTGCGAGCGAGAGGCTCCAGAACAAACCTACTTTTACCGTATCAAAGAGGGGGCGAAAGATTAGGCAGGTTGATTACTACCGCAGCTCCGAGCAATCCGACGAAGGGGATGTGAATGATACCCGTCGGTCATGGGGGACAAAAAGTTTATTTGATGACGACGAAGAAGTCAGAAAGGAGCAGGAGCAACGCGAAAGCAATGTAGCACGACACGAGAAAGCAACGATGCCGGATGAGGAACCAGTGCATGCACAACCCTTGCGCAGAGGCAGGGCCACAAAGTCAATACCCCACGTCATACGCCCTCCCCCTCGCTCAAATCGACGAGCCAAGTACAAGGCCATAGACCCCCAATCCGCAGAGGTGAAGACGGTTGAGAAGGAAACCCAAGGTACGTCCCACACACAGGTTTCTACTTGACCTACATGGACTAACATCAGCTCGAGGTCCTGCCCCTCATTCCGCCCCACTGGTAACCACTACCTCACCTCTCCCGCTTCGACACGGCCTTGCGTTTTATTCAGCAAAATCGCAGAAAAATGTAAGGTTTTACATTCTAGGCATCACTCTCTGATTCTCAACATATATTATCAGCCAGAGCCAGCTCCCGACGGGCGCGTTTACTGCGACCGACTCCGCTGGATTCCCGCCCCTGTCAAATGTGGTAATTGCTCGGCCTGTTGGGTCCCCGAACATCACCCTTGCTATGAGTGTAGCTCTCACAAACGGCCCTGCCCACTCGTTCCAGACAACCAGGGGATGTCAACAGGGAAAAAAAGGTCCAGGGACAATGACACTGACCTCGACGACCACTCCCATCCTCTGCCCCCCAGTAAGCGACAGAATACAGGACAAGGCAAATCGGACGACAGCACCGCACTCGCTCAGATTGCCACAATCGTGAACCAGATGTATGAGGCCCAGGAACAAGCCCGGCATGAACTGAAGGAGATCAAGGAGCTGATGCGTGCCCAAGTTCGACTTGTCAAAACACGTGAACCCCACGAAAAAATGCTGCTGCTTACGAAGCTCGCCAAGAATAGGGTCAATCCCTCGGACGACCACAACAAGGGTGCAAGAGACACCGGGATGCGACAGTAGAACTTGTCAAAAACAATTTGGTTTCGCAATCGGAGTGCAAAAGAGAATATCCAAGACACTGATGAGGAAGACGAAGGGGATTAATGTGTGGATGGAGTATTGTATTTTAATTAATTAATTTGATATGCATCTTGGTTCGATTCCAAGACCTCGCACTTTCGCAGCTTGCTGCCCTATCTTCGGAGACGGCCGGCCTGATGCTTAAGTAAGGATCTGGCTAAGGAATTACACACAGACAGACGGACGAAAAAGCCGTAGTGTAAAAGACTACGCAGTGGGCCGGCCTCTCATCAGGTAACCATGCCGTGAGGGGTCCCGAGTGGGAGGGATGCCCCAGGCCCAGCCCCCCTTCCTACCTACCTGTATGGGGTCCCGGAGGCACCCCGGCACGCTAGCCGGTCCGCCAGATCAATTAATATATTGATTCATACTCCCCCACAGCCATCCTAAGTTAGGTAGTCTAATTCTGTCGCTACATGAGCCAAGGCGGGTTAGGGCAGCGGTTAAGCCCTCTGATGAGCCCCTTCGCAAGGGCGAAACCCGCATAAGTCCCCCCATCATTGCATGATTTCTGAATGAAAAAAATGGGATCTAAATAGTTTTTTGTTCCTTCGGTCAGGGAGAAAGCTGACTTACCAGCTAACCTCTAGGACTAGGTCCTAAGAGTGTGAAATTCACCTTTTCAGGCATGCTCACTAAATCTAAATAGTTTTTCGGTAATGCTAAGACCCTTTCCGATGGCCATGCACAAGTTCAACCCAACCTCAATGATGAGCCGGCCGAGATTCGAGCCAGAAAACGTAGGATGACAATAAAGATACTCTTCCTCATTATCCTTTGAAGGGGGACACGTTGGGGTCTGGTTGGGCTTAATTTAGTTCTCTGCCGATCAGCGGTTGCACCCTCAAACAAAAATAGGACGACAAAGCACAAATGCCCAGTGATATCCAAATATAAACTTGAGAGATTACAAACGAGGACAGATCATGAAAGGTTGACACTAGCGATGATGATACAATAACGAGATCAACAAGATGTATCAAGTGTATCCAGGAGGCAAGTCCGCATGGTCACGCACAGCTTGCAGATCCCGCCTCAGCTGTGCGACTTCAGCTCGAATGTCTTCTGTTCCAGAGACAGAAGTTGAATTCCTGTTCCCGGAGTCCGAGGTTCCGGACACATTGGTCATTGGATAGTGCCCGAAGCGACCAAGGGCTTCTCTCTGCTTGTTTATCCTTGGAGCTACGTCAGTCCGAGATCCTTGCTCAGGTGCAAAAGACGGGATAGGTGCAAAGGGATTTGGCTGAGTGTAAAGGCTCTCCCTGTGTGCCTTCGCTTCGATTGCCCTTCTGCGTCGATTCCAGAAAAGAAACCCAAAGGCTACGACGAGGATGCCGGCAAGACCGCCGATCACACCACCTACGGTGGCCCCAACGTTTTTCTTGCCCTTGCCAGAGTTTGAGAACGAAAGCGTGTCAGTTCTGATGTCCACATTTGGTAGACTGAATGTTTTCGTCAGAAACACCAAAGTAGTATTGGGGGAACGCACTTACTTCAGGGCTAACAAGCCATACGCAGCACCGAAGATAGCGCTTGCATTGACGTCAGCACTTTTACAACTCGGACGCTGGGACGACGGTACCTTCCAACGGTTCCAAATGATGCAACACTAGTAGAACCGGAATATCTCATCGGCAGAGAAATGTCCCCATTAACGTTGGATGTGCGCTGGTGGATTGAGGCAATTAGCTGGTTCCGAATATTGGTCTGATTATCGGGAATAGTGGCTGCAGTTAAAAGTGTCCAGTCTTCAACCGGAAATGAGTCGACGAGTAACTTGGAATTCTTATGGCTCTGCTCACAGGGATATACGATATCTTCTTGAAAACTTCCTAAGCCCAGGACCGATTTCACGCCTATGTATTGCGCCATTAGCTGGGGGAAATACGCTTCTCCAAAGCTCGAGACTGACCGCTCTGATTCCCGTAAAACTGTGCTTGGCGCGTCAAGGCCTGTGGAAAGTGTTTATAAGGGGCAAAGTACAGACAAGATAGACTTGAAACATACACCACCATCAATTATATTGAAATCTAACCAAATGTCCGGGAATATGTTGTACATCAGACCCCACGAGTCCGGCTGGTCGAAGAGGGACTTGATATGAGTGTCTGTCATGGCAAGCTGCGTCCATTGTTGTGTGAGTGCCACGGCGTGACCCTACAGTAACAACTGTTCAGAGAACTCTTTAAGGTCGACAAGCATGATATATGACCGACCATGTAAGAAGTATTCGACAATCCTATAGCCTCATTGATTTTTGCCATCGAGTAAACACCCAAAATACCCTTGAGCGCCAGATAGCTAGATTAGCCGCTTCAACACCGGAGACGTCGTCGATGGTCGTAGAATCAGGTGGAGGATTGAGTGACGTCAAAACCAGGTAATCCGCCCATCGCTGTAGGGTGGAGTGCTATACACTTGACTTGAGTCGTATGTGTTGAACAAGTGCGGTAAGACACTCACGTAGCGAGATATGAGAGATCCATCACCAGACTTGACTGCATGAGCACAGGCCATGATCAGCATACTTCCAGAGCCTGTCGCCAATTCAGCACCACCAAATATAAGACGAGTATAATGAAATCGCACTCTCAACAGCAAGTCTGTATGTGTCACCAGAATTGCCGAATACGTTGGGATAAGTGTTCCCTTGGGATAATGTTATTCTTGGAGAGGAAATCAAGCTTCTCCAACATACCCAGATCAGGAGCCGCATATGGAGAAGCGATCTGTAGCTCGAGAAGTGGTTCAAGTAGGGCTCGCGCAATCGTCGAGTTGAAGTAAAGGAGTGCAGGGAAGGCGCCATAGATGGCATCAACAGGGTTTGTGCGTCTGGATTGGGTCACCGCATTGAAGGCAACGCACACTGTTGAGACTTGTGTGCACTCACGTTGACACTCCTATGTCTTTCATGAATATTTTGAGATCAGAGGTATCGATGCGGCCATCCTCCTTTCTGACCAACGTTATATCCATAGATGCAAAGATCTGTCTGGTCACAAGGGACAGAATGTCCACGTATTCGGGTGATATCTGGCTCGCAGCAGAAATTATCTCGGCGTCGAAGACCATACTCCGATTGCGAAGGTCATCGAAGCCACCGAGAAAGTCAGAGATCTGGACCAGAAACATGTCAAGCTGAGGTGGTTGTAATGAAATAGCAACATACCACCGAGTCGATATCCGAGTACCTGGACTGGTAATACCCCACACGGTTTTGAGCGGGGCTCGAATACGAAAGTAGAGGATCGCGAACAATACCAATCGCCCAGATGAGTGGGTCTGGTGATGAACCGGGCGATATGTTGCCGAGATCGATAGCATAAGCAAATGCCGGCAATGCGCTAATCGGCGTCAGTCTCGATGGGGAAACACGAGCCGTAAGATCTTGAAACTCACTCATTCACGGCCCGGAAATTATCATCCTTCGTGTTGTTCAAAAATCCATTCGTTGCGAACGCCGTACGATCTACAGTAGCGTGTCCCGTCCGCCAAGTAAGTTGTGAACGCTGTTCGTACATCATCAGAGTCAATGGATTGAGACAAAACACTTGCAGCTCAACCTTCGGCGCTGCAAAATACACAACGGCATCCTGAGCAAAGCCACTGTCCTCCTGTAGAGATTTAGGGCTTGTGGGGCCGACATGGTGATAAACTGCTGTTCCTCCTTCAACAGTATCCCACTGGACCACAACGCCGCCGTCCCTTGATACCCATTCTTTACGGCCACTGGTTAGGTGTGTCCCTCTGTAAACGTCTGATAACCCACCTGCTGTAATATCAGAGTACATCTGCACGAGATGCGGTAAACTGTCGTTGGAAGAAAACCCATCAATATACAGGTAGGAAAACGGTATCGATTGGCGAATGTAGTCACTAGGCTATCAATCGGTCAGGAGGCTTTGGGAGCTTCAACGGAGGAAAACATTGCGCACTTCAATCGGCGTGAAGAAAGTAGCATTGAACTGGATCGGGCCCGCTTCGATCCTGAAGACAGTTTTCGTCGGCGTGATTGTGCTCATCACCGTCCGTGTGATATTGAACATCGTTCCCATCCATTGATAGACTTGTTGGTCGACCCGAACCAAGCCGGTCCATCCCATCAACTATCAGAGGTCAGATGATTGTATTAGTGTAAAGTGTCTTAAGGTGCTCACCCTATTGTTGGCGAAGTGTGCGGGCGCATCATGTGCGGGGGACACCGCACCATCGCCATTGTGAAGCCATGCATTCAGATACGGCGTCTTCACGGCGACCGGAATGAGCGGCATTGGCAGTATCGTTTGGGCATGCGCCAATAGCCCATAGAACAGGGCGACATGGAGGAGGAAGGGGAAAATCATCGCCAGAGGGCAACCCCACTGAGCCATCTTTAAGTTCCCCGCGAAATGTCTTTTTCCAATGCATTTGTCAGCGCCCTCACGCACCGGTTACCAAGATCTGTGCCAGGCAACATCGAAGGATCAGGATATCTTGACAGGACAGGGGGCAGCTGCCGCGGAGCCCGATGCGGCATCCTTCGTCGTGCATGAGGGGAGATGTCGGAGACACACGCTGTCTGCACCAACGTTGAGGTCACGGCGTGCTTGGTATTTGTGGTAGAAATGTAACCTTTGCAACCCTAACCATAAACAAAGAGGCAGTAGCCCTCGGTTGAAGTTTATTTCGTTCGTGTGAGAAATGTGGGTTTTCGTCCAAGCCCGTGTGATGAAATTTTGACACTGTTAAAAACGGTGAAAAATGGATTACATAATATATTGAGCAACAGGAAATTTCAGGCGGTTTCCCATAATCCACGCGAGACTTCAACCCCGGAGCACCAACAGAACATCCTAGCGATAGTGCTACGACTGGATAATGTTAACACACACGTAGATACAATGTGCACTTGGCCAAGGTGTTGAAATCAGCTCAAGAGGGTGAACCACAGGAATCGGCATTCCATCAGTTTGCCGGAATCACTAATTCCTATCAACGTGTGCAATGTGCATCACGTGACCATCATATGATGGACCTTGAAAACATCACGCTTAAAGACCGTGCAGGGTCGACTCGAGAAGTCGTCTATGTACGTTTTGTCAAGCGTGTACCAAGTCCTGACAACAACAGGAGGGTTAATAAAACGGGAGGTTGAGGTGTCCGCGGAACGCTGGCCAGGACTATTCGGGGCACAGCAACCATTGTCCCAGACGACGATATCGAGAGATGTGGATAAGGGTTTTGGGACAATTTGCACTCGGGCCATAACTTCGGTAATCGCGGGTTGAACATCAAGCGAGTCGGGGTGTGGGACAGCAGCATGTGGTGCAGAGTCCCCACACTAGACAGCCCACAAGCGTCGCTAAATAGCCTGAGGAAGGCGCCGCTTCTGAGCATGAGAGATCCGGAGGATAGAACCGAGTTATTGGTAATGTACATCCGGACCGGCGGCAATGAATCAATCATGAGAGCTAGAGTCAGTGGGCCTCAGTACAAGAGAGTTGTTAGTGGTCGGTCAGCCCAGCCGACTTGCTCATTATTTATGTTACCAGTTCATTAAATACTAATTAGCTACCCTGAGAGGACTACATTGCTGAGGTCACATGAAGTCAAGTTTTAAAGTCGTTGATCTATAGTCAGGTAATGAGAATATTTATGCAGCGCGGCACATCGAGACAAGGATATGTGTAATATCGCTAGGATCCGAACCGGAAAGTTGGACCCTAGCAAGGCTACCCATCACCAAGACTAAGCACGGTGAGGATTATGTACCACTGTTTACGGAGGAATCTACACCGATTGTAGTAGCTACCTAAATCATTATGAGAGCTCAATCGTCTACCTACGGTGTCCATAAAAAATATGAATAGTTTGAGCTGTACACTCGATATTCGATATAGGGTTGTAGTCATCTTTTCAGTTTGGCATCGTTTTTTGAGTAAGTAATGCCAATATCCTTTTTGATGCATACACAAGTTAAACCCAACTTCAACCGCCGAGATTCGAGCCGGATATCCTAGGATGATTTTCTTCCTCATCGCCCTTGACGGGGGGCACGCTGGGGTTCGGTTGGACCTTATTTAGTTCGCTGCCCGTCGGCCGTTGCACCCTCAAACCAAGAAAAAAGACAAAGGGGAAATGCTCATTGATCCTAAAACTTAAGAGAGAGTAAAAATGAGGACAGATCATGTAAGCGGGCGAGGCATGAGCCAGATGTCACCACATACCCTCCCTCGCTTGTCGGCCTTCAATTTCGCGTGTATACCGCGCAATATCTAGTTCATTTCCAAACCCACCTACCCATACCCTTTTATTTTATTTTATTTTTGCGTCCTTCCTTCCCTCACTTTCCCACTACTGGACTCGATACAGGTGCAGTCGATAGGTGCGCAGTTCCGGGTGACCCGACCGCGCCCGCTCCTCGGCCTCATCACCCAAGGTCAACAGAGCTTGAAGAAAACCCTGTCCCTCTCCCCCAGCCTACACAATATCGATTTCTAATATTCTATATAGCTTGTAATTTATAATTGGTATGTTATGTTTCTGATAGTTTATTATCATATCGGAGCCTCTAATCTGGAGTGAATAGATTATGATGCGTTAATACAGGTCGTGACGCGGTGGTGTCACAAACCGTCACAGGTCATGTGATGGCCCCGTTTGTGCTTGAAGTCTACCTTAGCTGTCTGGTCGCAGAACAGGTACCTCGTCGGCTTCCTTGTCCTTGTCATTCTTGGACGCTGGTCTCTCCTCCTACATGGTATGTCACCGTTATATCCCCAGCGCATATATGCTCATTTAAGTAGGTGTTCTACTCAAGGCCAACATGGGTGGACGGTATGGGGTGTGTAATCACCAGTACCAGCAACCCAATCCTGGCCATCAGCTTTATCTACTCCATGACCTTCGACTTTATTGTCCTCACTTCCTACAAGCTCCTCTATCCACAAACCGGACACTCCCATCTGATGGAACTAATCTTCAACGATGGTTTTATTTACTTCCTCGTTGCGTGAGTAATCTTTCTCAACTGCACAGCCGCAGTCATCCTGATCATGTGCGTTTTGGATTAGATTCCTGGCATGCGCGACCGGACAAGTTAAAGGTGACCACTATGATCCAGAATCCCAAAACATCAGCGAGGGAGGGTATTTATACGGTGCAGAGCTGGGTTTTGTTTTCCCCCTCTTTCCCTCCCCCCCTCCCTCCCTTCTTCCTTCTCCTTTCCCCCGTATGAACCACATACGGCTATCTGAGTGACAGGCGGTGTTGGCTGTTTGCTGGATTTGTGGTTGATCATCCGATAACGGGTATACATGGCCTTGGGGTTGTTTTACCGTACGGTTGGTTCTATCCCTCTTGAAGGGAAAGGAAGATACCATTTTCTTTCTGGATTTTTTTGAAGCCTTGTCATCGGGGGTTGGGTAGGTCCATGAGTATCAATGAGTAGGATATGAGCACTAAGCCAAGGGGGTGGCAGCGGCGGCCGGGCTACCTAGAAGGAAGTCAAACATTCAATGGACTCGGAGCAGCAGGACCCCCATTTAGGAACAATTTCTCAAGCTCCCTTTTTGAATCCCCGACTGCCGAGTGCCCGCTGGCTCAAAAGCTTTTCAAGTCCTGGGCCGTGGGTTTAGGGCCCCTATGGACAAAAGCAAACGTTGGCACCTGATCTTAAGAAGATTTTTCCTCACCCCCATCAGCCTACCCGGTGGGGTGAGACTATTTAGAGTAAATGAAAACCTGATAATAGTTCAGTCCGCTCCTAGTCCCTTAGTTTTTCTGCCGGCCAGCAGTCCCAATCACGCATGCTCTCTTGATATAGTAGAGCCTCAGTTGTGTTGGGGAGAGCTGTGTGCTTGCAGCTGAATTTCGGCTGTTCATTGTCAGTTGCGATTCAAGTTCAAGATAATTTCTTCCCCCCCCCCCCCCCCCGAACTCAAAGCTGAAGTAAGTTGGATCTAGCTAATCCGCTAAATCATCACTCTGTGCCTTTTCTTGAATCTGCCTAAGAATGTGTCAGGCTGCTGGGGGTGTTTGATTGCCTGGAATCAGGATGTAGTGTATTTTGATAGTTGAGCAATTCTTACATCATAGGCACCAATAAGATGTTCCAGAGATATCAGAAACCACAGCAAGCTATTGCGTAAGCCATGATATTGCTCCTTGATTCTGCAGATGAAAGAAAGGGTGGCCATCCTGGAGAGCATGTTATGATCCGTGCTCCTTCTGTATCCGAGGATAACTGGAGATGGCCTTCAATCACTCTACAAGGTGTCCGAGATGGTTGGCCTTGCAGAGCTTAGTGGATTGCACTCAATGAGATAACAAGGGAACACACCAAGTTAAGGCAGAGAGGGTTAACGACTGCTGTTAACAAGATTAAAGCTTAGGGCTTTAATCTCTACTTGTACAGGCCTTATATACCTATGAGACACTATATACTCATTATAGGTAGTTGGGCTGTTCTACTTGTCATCCACAGTCTTGACCATGATGCGTATCCTAGCTGATGGCATCCTACTGTTATTTATATTACAATGAGTCAGTGTCCTCGTTCTCACTGCTGTGCGATGTTCCATTGCTTTCCTCTGACTCATAATCTCCTTCTCCCAATTCTATCTCCATGGAATCTCCTCCATTCTTGCTCTCCACTCTCTCGGTACTTCCATCTGCATTGGAGGTTGGATCGGTTGATCCATGGCTGTCCTCTTTGTCCTCAGGGTATTCCAGAATATCCTCCAGAGTTATCTCCATTCCTGCTTCTCTCGCCAGGTCCTGCATGGCATTATAATATTCCCCTTCTTCATCTTCATACTCCTGCACTTGTAACTGGTCTGTGGTTTCTTGTACCCATCTTGTAAAGTCAAATAGTTGTTCCTGTTCCTCTCAATCTGGACTATTCATAACAGAGCAGACTTCCAACACCCAGATAACTCATGTGCCTGAGAAGCAGCTGGAGGAAGAATTAGAACTGGATTTACTTGGTCGAGGAGCCATCTGCTAGTTCATAAATTGTTGGATAGGAGATGTAAAGGATATTTATCCATAAATATTTGAGGGTTTTGTTTGTTGTAGATGAGGGGTGGGAGTCACATGTGACTTGGTTGAGTGTATTATAAGTGTTGAATGTTAGGGGAAGTAAGAGCGCCGGAACCAATTTGATATTCAGGTGGCGATTACAATCGCCACCCACGCTACATATATACATAGCGGTCTGCGCACAGACTGGGTAACCAAACACTACAGTAGCTACCAGAAATAACACGCACAAACAATATACAAACAACTATAGATGATAAGGTCATCCGCGGATCGGGCTCGGGGATGGGGGTGGCCGAAGGCCGAGACTGGGCTTGGACATCGGGCATCGGCTAGGAAGGCCAAGCCCAGACATCCAACCACAAGTCTCTAGACGTACCTTGCGTAAGGGGGGGCACGACGCAGAACACGACACCCGTCCCCTTACATTGAATGCTTGATAAGAGTGTTCATGGATTGGAGAGGGTATCTCTTTGGCAGATTAGGAGAATGATCATAAAAGCTGTGCTTGTGGATAATCGATCTCAATTCACTGACAGCCTCCCACCAGAGCAAATGAGAACTGCTGCCCATAAACAGTCTTTGGTGTTACCCAGCAAGGATGCAGGCTGAAAGGCTCTAGGTCGGGCATGAGTGCCCTCAACCTTGAGATATAAGGGGCGCCATTTTGCAATTGAATATTAATATTCATGCTAACCTGTTGGGTTGCAAGAACAACTAGTGTCATGGCTACACGGTTGCAGCCTAGGCGCATTCATGAGCTACCAAAGGATTCAAGCAGATAATTGCAGACTTGCAGATACGCTCCTTTCTGCATAGGTAGATCAATGGCTTGGTTTGGGTTGCAAGAGTATCTGAGGACTGTTGAAAGATGGTGTCAGTGGGAAGGTACTCGAATAAGAGTAATTTTTTGTGCTGGGGGCCATGATATGCCCCCCACCAACCCAGTCCTATCAGAATCCGGTTAGCTTGGATGTTCAACCTGCATCGGTTTGGCTTACTGCCCTGGGACAATGTTCTCCTGGTTATACATTGGTTGGCCTGTAGGTATTTGAGAGGCCGGGTGGGAAGACCTGCCTTCTAGATTCTGGTTGTGTATGACCCGAATAGACTAGCTTCCTTATAGGTGATTTTCGATCCGCCATTTCTAAAGATAAAGGCTGATAGAGGGATGGAAAAAGATATGGATTAGATGCCCATCAATTGAGGTCACAAGATGATGGGAGCTGTGTCGTGAGGGAGGTTCAGAGAATTAGCTCAAACGGACACGGGGCCCCGAGTGTACTAGTCAGGCGAAATGTGGCGATATGCAAGAGACCCACCGAAAGCCTTCGGAGTTTTCCCTTCATTAGCGAGAATGAGTGAAGGATACACAACAGGACCTGTTTGACTCTCTCCATTTTGGGCGTTGGGCAGAGTAAGAAAATTTCTAATGATGGAGTTTCTGGTCACAAAGCAGCTTCGTAGTATCGTCTGGGCAGCGTGTGATCTATACCCTGGATGACGTCTTCGGTTCCCTATCATTTGGTAGCAATATTGTTTCCCAGCCATGCCAGCAGGATGGTTTGATTCACGAATTAATTAAATGTGAAATCGAGCGATGAGGCGGACATTAGTAACAGGCAGTCACAGACAGTTTGAGAAAATCTGAAGTCCCGATTGATCCCAGAAGGGGCAATGGCAAGATGCCAAAGGCGAATTTCAAATTTGAGGGGCATCCCACAATTGAGCTAGATGGCACCATCTGGGCGAATCTCCCAACCCTTTCCCAAGTACATCATGACTCGACTCTCGAGTGAATAAAGACCAAGCTATGCAAGAAGACTTTTTTGGCGATGCCCCGGGTCCGAAGCCTCTCAAACAAAAGTTGAAGTGAGCGGCTATAGCGGATTTGGGGGCAACATGTAAACTGAACGTATGCATCAGAGTTTAAAGCAAGGCTAAAGGGTGGGCGTCTTTGGAAATTTGTTGACGTGAGTGTTGATGTCCCTGGGAGAGGGGATTCATAGAACCGAATGAAGGCTTTGGAGCGCAAAATAAGCAGTATGCTATTCAGTTCCAAATGGTTGGATACAGAGTAAATGAGTCATTGCGCGTCGAAAAGGGGGCAAGAAGCCACGTCATGGTTGGGAGGATGGAGGGGGGGAGGATGTTGCCCAGGATCTGGGTGCTCTTCAGAATTATAGCCCAATTGAGACACAGGGTCTCTGACTTAAGGATCATCAGAATCTGATAGCGGTCGAGATGAACAATGCCGGACAAACCAATGGGGTAGGATATCGTTTTCACGCTGGAGGGTATTGTCAGTCATAATTCCCTCGGACCCACCGATAGATGATGTCTATATAAGTAGTCCATCAGAAGCAGCTGCCTAGTATCATACGAAGTTCGTATCCACCGCTCCCTTCGCTTCTGAAACGATTTAAAGACCATCTATATTAGAAATGCAAACCCGTCACGAGTTTCACGGAATGCCGGGGGGGATAAGGGTTGACTACTTGGACCCACCTCCCGGTGTTTCGGCTCCCGATTTTTTTTCTTCTCGATCTCCATGTAAACGGTAGCTAGAATACCAGGACAATTACTCGCTCATTAATATTTTACCTTAAATAACGTAGCTCGAAGTACCTGCAGCCTCAGTTCTCGCACATACGAGTCTCTGAGGCTGTGAGTAGCCTATGTTACCTTTTCTCATATGATTGTCACTTACAATGCCTGTAGAACGGATACTCGTATTCTAGCAATCTACACCCTGTTTGTACGTGATTCGGCATCAAGGCATTTGTGTATATGACTAAATCATGTTCCCTCTCATTTATTGATTGGACACCAACAGCAGGGCAATGGATAGTGGTGCGCGCAGAGGAACTCTACTTCCAGCTACCTCTAATAACAACGTGATGGTACGCAGGCAGCAATATGCAGGATGTGACGGAGTGGCAACGTCGAAAGAGGGCGGAGCAGGAGAAACGTAGAGAAAGACAGACGAAGATAAAGCTGTCAGCGGAACAGAACCAACGTGCACTACAGTTGGCTAAGTATCACAGAGCGGAACGACGTAAGGCGGCACCGAAGGGCACACAAGCTGGCTCTCCGGCCAAACAGACAAGAGCTCGCTCTCGGGCCAAACAGGCACAAGCTGGCTCTCAGGCCAAACAGACAACAGGTCGCAAGGATTAGGACGTGATATCCTGCCGTATTTAGATGATATTGTTGTGGGCCATAACACTGTTCCTGGTCTTTGCTTGTCGCGTCGTCACCGCTAATGAGCATATATACAATTTGTGGGCTATCATTAAGGTACATGAGACCGAGTGCGCGGCAGCTCAAAGATGTCGGCGTGATGGGCGAAAGTCTAGTAGGGGCTTTCCTGCCTGGCAGCGTGCTTCACAGGCCCGAGAGGGACCGCGGATGGGTGGGTCGCGGCTCTCTCGGCTGCCAAACGCGGGTCTACGCAGACACACTGTGCAGCTCGGGGTGCGGCGGGTGGGCGAGAAAACGAGGGAGCGGGGAGTGATGGTCAGTCGCCACTGCGGTGGTGGTGGTGGTGCAGGGACAAACAAGCGCAGTGGCTATGACCTAACTCTGCTTGCTCGGCCCATTCTGGCCGGTTAGCAGACTCTCAATATTTTCTCTCCTCCCTCTGGTTAGTTGGTTAGTCCCGATGATTCACATGCTGTGGCCCCACCGCGTACTCCCATGCAACGATCCCCTTCTCCTTGTCCCTCTGCTGCGCTCGCTGCTGCCCTCTACCTTCCTGCACTCTCGCTGGGGGGTCTCGCAAATTCGATGACGACACAAGCCCTTGCTCCTACCCTACCCAGTCGTTCCGCCATCGCACTCATACGCCAGCCCGGGGTTGTATTCTAATGGGGAACGTCCTGCAGGTGCCGTACAGTTGCAACGCCCCCCCCCCCCTCTCAACTCGAAACCTGCGCCCCGGAGCTCTTTCATGCATGCGTGCGCGCTCTCCCTGTTGCTCCTAAAACTGCACTGCACGTTCCGCAGCTGTCGCCACGTCACCACCGCCAATGATGATGGATAAAAAATCGTTGCCGCCCCCATTCCTCGCTCTTTTTCTCTTGCTAGGATCCCTAGCCTCCAAGGAAGACTCTGCTGCTGTACGTGTACGTCCCGGGACCCCCCCTCGACCAGTGGCTTGCTTCATGGACGACCAATTTTGCTACACAACGACAACAGCAGCTGCTCGCAATTCGGCATGCACCGCCTTGTTCCCACCACCCCTGTCCCCCGGAGGTCCCAAAATCCCTTGACTTCCATGCAAACATTGTTGCCTATGCTCTGCATCAGACGAAGCTTCAGTGTCTCCCCCATCCTGCTGCTACCACACTCGATCTTCCCGACCCCCTAAATGCCTGCTTTTGTCATTTCTTCCAACGTCTAAAGGCTCGTTTTCCCAGCACCACGCGAGGGGGCTCGTCGGGCTAGGCCACTGCCTATCTATCCCAGCCTTTCCCGCAAGGCTCGCTTTCCCAGTAATACCATGCAGGGTTTGTCAGGACCGTTTCGGCAAGCAGAATTTCCAATGCATGGTTAAACTCATGTGTATGAGGAGCGCCCGGAGGAAGTATTAGAACTGGGTCGAGAATCAGGGTGATACAGGTGGTTTCGTGTATTTTTTTGATTCTGGATAGCACATCACGGACACCCTTAGGTTAACTACATCCTAGAGGGACCAACCAATCTATTATTATGTTTTGGACTAGAAACGATTTAATCTCCTATCTGACATTCAGCAGCATCGGAAGTCTTTCGACGCTTTCCTTCTCGATTATCGTCTTCACATCCCGGACGTTTCCGAGCGGATGCAGGAGTAGGATGTGACTTGGATTTCTTGGCTCCCTTTACACGTTTGCGGTTGTCTGGCCAGTCACTGGCTTCGAGGGCGTTATCAAGGAGTTGGCGGATATGGTCGTGTGTGCGAATTGCAAGATCTGGCGGCATATGATACAGAATAGTATCCGAGAAGGTCGCAGGGGGTAATTCATCATATTGAGCATCAATCCACTGATGATACTGGAGGAGCGCCTTCCGGAGATTTTCAAAAAGAGTTGAGAGGGGCTTGTTATCGATGAAAGCGAACCCTCTCCTGAGAAAGCCGACCCCTTTGATTAAGAACCACTTCCGATATCCTCCGAGGTATCCACTATCGACAGGGCGTACTTCAGTGAGGACCTCCTTTATAATGTGGTTTGTTTCTTCCTCTTGGTTGTGGCGGAGGTCGTATAAGCCAACGTAAAGCAGGACCCAGAAGAATGACTCCATGTCATCCTGGATTGTATGTTGCTTGTAATGCTGCTGGAGAAGGTGAGTTGACATGAAAAACCACGTCCCCTACAAAACTGATCAAGCCATGGTCCCTGTCACCAAGGGCTACGACTTACCGTGTGGTTTAAATATCTCTTGACTGGGACCCCTGGAGGGATCTCGGGCCGTCGCTCGCCAGGTTTGCCAACCCTCCAGGAGACTTCCCAATCGACAAGAACCCCACGTCCATCCTGTCCGATCATGATATTCGTGTCGCTTATATCGCGATGGAGCACTCCACACTTCTTATAAGCCTGATCATGAGCTAAGATAAAGGTTAGCGTGTGGCTAGGGTGGAAAGTGGAAAGAGCGGGTCAGGCGTGCCTTCGAAAGCATCTCTCAAAAGCTGGATAAGGTGTCTGGGCGTTTTGAAAGCTTCAAGGCGTTCGTTCACCAGATCTTCCATAAAACGATAGTGTTGACGAGGTATAAAATCGGATAGATGACCTGTTGCCCCGAACTCGTCCCTGAATTCATACGATCTTGTTGCTTCGTTTTCCCCCGACAGATCCCCCCCAGCCTCGAAATGGGGGATATGGGGCACTCCTGCGGCCTCTAATTCTCTAAGAAGGTCGGGTTCGTTCACCATCCCCAATGATTCGTCTCGCCAACCATCCTTCAAGAAGAAGAGTTTGTCCTCGCTCGGGTCATAGACGGGCAAAGTACGTGCGAAACGGCCAATTAATTCTCCAGGGTTCCTTGTTGGTTCTCTTGCGATAACCGTGCGTGTCACGCCTTGGCCGATATCGTCGGGTATTTGAATGGCCAACCAATGCATCCCTTCCCGGTGTTCAAGTTTGGTTGGGAGCTTTTCAAACCCTTTCAAGCCACACTGATGCTCGTCTGGGGTAGCTTCGCGAACAGTGATATCGATACCTCGCTGAGCTTCCCCAAGGCGAGCAAAGCGAGCGAGAAAATTCCACAACACATCCGGCTGGGCGCGATATTCGAAAGCTTCGCTAACGAGAATGGCACAGTGGTCAGCACGGAAAAAACGTGCCTTGCTGTCGTTCATAAACACCGAAAAAGCGTGTGTCCTAAACCGACACGTAAACATCTCGGTAAAAACTGCTGCAATCCGTCGCTGGATTTCCACTGCTCCACGCGTCACGCGCTGAAATTCGTGGTCGCGATGCGCTTCTTTAGTGAGACCTGGTGCCGGGTCACGGAAGGGATCGAGGTCCCCGGGCTTGAGCTCAAAGGGAAGTAGCTGGTTATAGAAAGAAGGTACTTCGCCTTGCTCGATGGTAGAGATATCGGGTCCCTGCGTCTCCGATTTGGGGTTGGGGGATCCGGGATTGGTATCTTGAGATGTATTGACAAGGACAAGGTGTTTATTAGTCGGATGTGCATGAAATGGACCATTTTCAGGATCGTTCAAGAGCTGTACCTTCAAGGAGTTAGGTACTAGGTGTATCAAGGTATCCAGTGTCGTCGGCTTACGAGTACGTCATACATCTTCGCCCCCGAGTCTACATCAGGGACATCAGAAAAGTAGTCCTCTGGTGGCCCCGAAGGCAGACTCTCCTCTTGGCCTTGGGGCAAAGGAAGAAATTCGTCCATGAACCTGTTGACTGGAAAGGGGCCAACCCAATGGAGATCAGGATCAACCTCCATTTGCGATGAAGATGGCTCTTCCCAGTCGTATATGCGGTCATAGAGAATCATGGAGTCCGTCGAATCTCTGAATGAAGTCGAATAAAGCTATGGGTTGGGGTAAATCCTCTGACGTGGTAGCACTTGCCCGGGAAACCCAAGCATTTTTAAAGAAGTCCTTATCGTTCAATGCTGTTAAGTTGTACTAGTTGTAGTGTGGCGGATCAACGCCCTCACAGTGGTTCGTCACCCTCGGCATCACGAATTGAACTAACCAAGCGCCAACTCAACACAGCTTTGATAACAGCAAGTTGTTCACTTTGACACACTACATCATTTTGGACCCATTCCGGCTCGACGGCTTCACTGGCATGAGGCTGGGACATCAGCAGGGTAAGTGGTCTGTGTGAATCGGACTGGGGCATGAATGAAAAGAATCAGGAAGCCACAGATAGAGCCGAACTATGGCCGCTATGGGGGGGGGGAAATTTGATCTCCAGGCCAAGTAACACAATGGCATCCAACCTAATATTGCATCCATGTGACAGTTGGTTGCATGATCTGTGCCGTATATCATATCACATTACAGACATTGGATTTTTGTTTGTGCTTCCTGATTATGGTCAAAGTGTTAGACAAAGTGACAGAACACGTAATAATAGTTAGTAACAAATTGTGATATATAAGTATATACCTGTTATGTACACCCATCCCTTGGGGATGTCAATTAGTTATAATTGGTATGTTCTGTTCTCTAGATCCCCCAGTGCAAGAGGGTGACAATAGCAATAGTGATACAGTAATGAAATTAACAAGGTGTATCAAGTGTATCCAGGGGGTGGGTCCGCATGGTCACGCACAACTTCCAGGTCCCGCCTCAATTGTGCGACTTCAGCTCGAAGGTCTTCGGTTCCAGAGACAGAAGTGGAATTCCTGCTCCCGGAGCTCGGCATTCCGGACATGTTGGTCATTGGATACTGCTCGAAGCGACCAAGAGCTTCTCTCTGCTTGTTTAGCATTGGGGATATGTCAGCCCAAGATACTTCTTCTGGTGTAGACGGAAGAAGAACAAAGGGATTTGGCTGAGTGTGAATGCTACCCCTGGGTACCTTTGCTTGCATTGCCCTTCTGCGCCGATTCCAGAAAAGAAAACCAAAGGCTACAATGAGGATGCCAGCAAGACCACCGATCACACCACCTACGATGGCGCCAACGTTTTTCTTCGCCTTGCTGGGGTTCGAGAACGAAAAGGTCTCGACTCTGATTTCCACATTTGGTAGACTAAGCATTTTTGTCAGAGATGCCAAAGTAGTATTGAGGGAACGCACTCACTTCAGGGCTAACAAGCCATACGCAGCACCAAATATAGCGCTTGCATCGACGTCAGCACTTTTACAACCCCGGACGCTGGGGGCGGCTTACCTTCCAGCAGTTCCGAATGATGCAGCACCAGTAGAACCGGAATATCTCATGGGCAGAGAAATGCCCCCACCACTTTTGGATGTGCGCTGGTGGATTGAGGCAATTAGCTGGTTTCGAATATTGGTCTGATTGTCGGGAATAGTGGCTGCAGTCAAAAGTGTCCAGTCTTCAACCGGAAATGAGTCGACGAGTAGCTTGGGATTCTTATGGTTCCGCTCACAAGGGTATACAGTATCTTCTTTAAAGCTTCCTAAGCCAAGAACTGATTTCACGCCTGTGTATCGCGCCATTAGCTGGGGGAGGTACACTTCTCCAAAGCTCGAGACTGACCGCTCTGATTCCCGTAAAACTGCGCTTGACGTGTCAAGGTCTGTTGAGAGTGTTCATAGGGGGCATAGCACAGGCAAGAGAGACTTGAAACATACGGCACCATCAATTATATTGAAATCTAACCAAATGTCCGGGAATATGTTGTACATCATGCCCCACGAGTTCGGCTGGTCGAAGACGGACTTGATGTGCGTGTCCGCCATGGCAAGCTGTGTCCAGTTTTGTGCGAGTGTCATGGCATGACCCTACGGTAATAACTGCTTAGAGGACTGTTCACGGTCGACAAAGCTTGATATATGACCGACCATGTAAGAAGTATTCGATGATCCCATAGCCTCATTGATTTTCGCCATCGAGTAAACACCCAAAATACCCTTGAGAGCGAGATTAGCCAGATTAGCCGCCTTAACACCGGAGAGGTCGTCGATGGTCGCAGTATCGGATGGAGGATCGAGTGATGTCAAAACCAGATAATCCGCCCATCGCTGTAGGGTGGAGTACTACACACTTGACTTGAGTCGTATGTGTTGAACAAGTCCAGGAAGACACTCACGTAGCGAGATATGAGAGACCCATCACCTGACTTGACTGCATGAGCATAGGCCATGATCAGCATGCTTCCAGAGCCTATCGCCAATTCAGCACCACCAAATGCAACATGAGTATAATGAAAACGCACTCTCTACAGCAAGCGTGTGTGTGTCACCAGAATTGCCGGATACGTTGGGATAAGTATTCCCTTGGGATAATGTTATTCTTGGAGAGGAAAATAAGCTTCTCAAACATACCCAGATCAGGAGCCGCATATGGAGAAGCGGTTTGTAGCTCGAGAAGTGGCTCAAGTAGGGCTCGGGCAATCGTCGAGTTGAAGTAAAGGAGTGCAGGGAAAGCGCCGTAGATGGCATCAACAGGGTTTGTGCGTCTGGATTGGGTCACCGCATTGAAGGCAATGCACATTGTTGAGACTTGTGTACACTCACGTTGACACTCCTATGTCTTTCATGAATATTTTGAGATCAGAGGTATCGATGCTGCCATCCTTCCTTCTGGCCAACGTTATGTCCATAGATGCAAAGATCTGTCTGGTCACAAGGGACAGAATGTCCACGTATTCGGGTGATATCTGGCTCGCAGCAGAAATTATCTCGGCGTCGAAGACCATACTCCGATTGCGAAGGTCATCGAAGCCACCGAGAAAGTCAGAGATCTGGACCAGAAATATGTCAAGCTGAGGTGGTTGTAATGAAATAGCAACATACCACCGAGTCGATATCCGAGTACCTGGACTGGTAATACCCCACACGGTTTTGAGCGGGGCTCGAATACGAAAGTAGAGGATCGCGAACAATACCAATCGCCCAGATGAGTGGGTCTGGCGATGAACCGGGCGATATGTTGCCGAGATCGATAGCATAAGCAAATGCCGGCAATGCGCTGATCGGCTTCAGTCTCGATAGGGAAACACGAGTCGTAGGATCTTGAAACTCACTCATTCACGGCCCGGAAATTATCATCCTTCGTGTTGTTCAAAAATCCATTCGTTGCGAACGCCGTACGATCTACAGCAGCGTGTCCCGTCCGCCAAGTAAGTTGTGAACGCTGTTCGTACATCATCAGAGTCAATGAATTGAGACAAAACACTTGCAGCTCAACCTTCGGCGTTGCAAAATACACAACAGAATCCTGAGCAAAATCCCTGTCCTCCTGTAGGGATTTAGGGCTTCTGGGCTCGACATGGTGATAAACCGCTGTTTCTCCTTCAACAGTATCCCACTGGACCAAAACGCCGCTGTCCCTTGATACCCACTCTTTACAGCCACTGGTTAGGTGTGTCCCTCTGTAAACGTCTGATAACCCACCTGCTGTAATATCAGAGTACATCTGCACGAGATGCGGTAAACTGTCGTTGGAAGAAAACCCATCAATGTACAGGTAGGAAAACGGTATCGATTGGCGAATGTAGTCACTAGGCTATCAATCGGTCAGGAGGCGTTGGGAGCTCCAACAGAGGAGAAATTTTCGCACTTCAATCGGTGTGAAGAAAGTAACATTGAACTGGATCGGGCCCGCTTCGATCCTGAAGACAGTTTTCGTCGGCGTGATGGTGCTCATCACCGTCCGTGTTGAATTGAACATCGTTCCCATCCATTGATAGACTTGTTGGTCGACCCGAACCAAGCCGGTCCATTCCATCAACTATCAGAAGTCAGTTGATTGCATTGGTGTAAAGTGTCCCAAAGGCACCCACTCTGTTGTTGGTGAAGTGTATTGGCACATCACGTGCGGGAGACACCGCGCCATCGCCATTGTGAATCCATGCATTCAGATACGGTGTCTTCACGGCTACCGGAACGAGCGGCATTGGCAGTATCGTTTGGGCATGTGCCCATAACCCATAGAACAGGGCGACATGGAGGAGGAAGGAGAAGATCATCACGAGGGGGCGACTCCGCTGAGTCGTTCTTAAGTTTGCCGTGAAACGCCTGTTTATGATGCATTTGTCAGCGCCCTTACGCACAGCTCACAGGATCTGTGCGAAGCAACGTCAAAGGGTCAGGATATTTTGAGAGAACAGAGAACAGCTAGGGCGGCACCCGATGCGGAATCCTTCGCCGTGCACGAGGGTATCATGGCGGAGACAGACACTATCTGTACCAACGTTGAGGTCACTGGCGTGCTTGGTATTTGGGTAGAAGCGATACGACGATGGTACCATGGCAACCCTAACTCTAAACCAAGAAACCGAGGAGCCAAGCGGGAGTCCCAGCACAGCGCCAGGCAGCCCGACAGGCGTTCCGTTGGCCCCATTCTGTCCATTGCCATGGAAGTGTTCATATTTCCCATGGCAATTTATGATGAGAATGCAATGTTCTTTCCGGCGGTGCGCAACTGAATGGCGCAGGGCCACGTTCCTGGGTGTGCCATTACCAAACGCCGTTGCTCGCGGCCTTGATGACATAGCCCAGAAAGGGGCATGAGCACTGTACCGCATAGGTGTACTTCCTTGGCATCATCCCAAGGATGTCATATATCACCGTACTGTTCCAGTGATGGTGAAATTTTTCTTTTTCCTTCGGGCGGGGAGAAAACTGAATTACGCCCCACTGTGCCAGGACTGCAATCAGCCAAGTTGACCAGGCTCATTGATAATTGGCCGACGCAAACGCCGCGGGAATAGACCCAGTAGCTTAGGTCGGAAGATGAGTTTGGGGCTGATTTGTGACGATGTGAGTGAGTACCTGAGGCCTGAGCGCCTGATACCCGCACCGCTGTAACCCTCGTCACGTCCACCAGCCTTCAGAATTGGTTGTTGAAGGCTCTCAAAGCCGACCTGCACAACCCTTGTATTGAAATCAGCTCACCAAGGTGTCCTGGGGTAGCCATGTCACAAGTATCGGCTTGTAGGTGTGGCCATCCCCGGTGAGCGATAGGGTTGTTGGCGCTTTTTAAGTGGATGGTGGCGGAGGAGATGGGATAACGTTTTGATCGGTTGTCGAGATATTGTTTACTTTGATTGAGAACCGCCATCACTGATACTCGTCTTCATATTAACAGAGATCACGTGTTGCTTTGTTACTGTGATCAAGTCCGACTCGCCACGTCCATCCACAATCCACGGCGGCGGAATGGGTCGATGGGGACCCACCAAAACTGATAGAAACACACCGATATCACCTCGGCCTCAAGTGCAGATGCCATCAACAAACACAAGTCGAGGCCGTAATGGAACGATGAAGGAAGAAACTGGCAAAATCAACTGGTAAGAGCCCATCTACGAAGCAACCCAAACGATCAATGTTAGGCACCTATCACTCAAGTACGGGCGCGAGGGCGGGTTATGGGTAGCACGGGCCTCGGAGTGTCAGTGGATGAAGGGGCCCTGACTGTGGGCGCTGTTGCAGCGAACATGGCCGCGCGTGACATGCGTGTAGGCCAAATTAACACCCGGGAAGCAAATATATTCTCACCGATCGGACCATCATGACTTTGCAGTGTGGAGCTGCTGGTGACAATGTTTTCATATGGCTCCTCTTCCTCCCTGGCCTGTGCGATTCCAGGTCGACCCAGTCCGTAAAGATTCCCAACGATGGTAAATGGGACGGTTGTAAGCAATTGGCAACCCCTACGTCGGCAATCCATCAATTAGCCGGAACCATGAATCCCAATATTTTGTTGCCTCACTCCCCCACTACTGAGCTCGAGTGACCAGACCGCGCTTTCCCCCCGTCCCCACCACCCAGGGTCAACGGCGTCCCCCCTCCCCCCAGCCCACACGGTATCGAGTTCTATCATTCTACATCACTCGCAATTTATAATTCATATCTTTTGTTATCTGGACCCCTAACGGCACAAGAACGAATTTCCGGATCCCGAGACTGACTCCTTGACCTGTGCTCGACACCTAAAGTGCATGTCGGGATCTCAAGGGGGCATTGGGATATGGGATAAACGTCGCAACCCGCCGTTATGCGCTATAGGCTGTGGCTGTAATTTGAAACGAATCTCCAGGTTTCAAGCAACGAGGCCATATTGGGTTGTCCCCAAATCCGCTTAGCTTTCTTTTCCACGGTTCCACCAGCATGCCACGCGATGCCCCTGGGATAGGCCCCCGATGAATTTGCGGCTGGGTCGAATCGAAATCACATGCTCGACCCGTAGTATGAGGTGTCATCTCGACCACGCGAGCATATCGCGATTACCTAGTGTGTTTCGACTCTCCTTTATCCCGTTCTTTACCTTACACCCCATATTACTCGTTTATCCCTCTTTTACATAGAACCTCGCTCGTTATCTTAGCCTCGTTTTCTTGTTTTTACATAGTTTGCCACTCCTTGTAGGTCTAATAGCGTAGAAACTCGGACACGTAGAACTTATAAAATACGTGTCATCAGGTAACTAAGTGAATACAACCTCTTTTACCCCCGGACTCAGCAGCAACCTTGCAGTAGTTCGCGACTGATATGAGCCAGACTAGTTCCAACACCATTTCGTCACTTAGGATTGTTGGCCATATTTTAATCCATACTTCTTGCCCTGACTATTTGGAAGGAGCGTCTTGACGCTGATCGCACACAGCCTTATCACAAGTTAGCCGCTCGCCTTTCCCCGTTGATGACTGAATTGAGTGAGTGCAACGTTTTCTCCTACTTCGATCTACCGCGGATTGGCTTGCCTTGTTGAACTCATCTTGGGTATCACAACTTATTCTCTACCTCTGCTTTCCATCAGACTGATTATTCTTTCTGGCTCACGTTGGCAACTCCCCAACTTAAAACAACCACATCGAAGATTATGGCTCATATTATCTCTGCACGTGGGTTGAACCAGGATGATGAAGACTCCGATAGAGCAAAGAGGTTTGCGATAGCCGGGAGCACATTCCACAATCGGTTTGAGCGAACAGGAGGATTTGGAGACCCCGAGGAGGCGATCAAAAATCTACAGCAGACGGTGTTACTCACTCCAGATGGTCATCCAGACAAACCAGCACTACTCAACGGCCTCGGAGTCGCCTTCCAGAGCCGATTTAGGCATACGGGGAGACTGAGCGACCTCGAGGAAGCCATCAAGAATAAACAACAGGCACTGGTCGTACTTCCCTCAGTGGATCATCCCCACAAACCGGCATGGCTCAGCAGCCTCGGGGTTTCCTTCGATAGTCGGTTCGAGTGCATCGGGGTGCTGAGCGACCTCGAGGAGGCAATCAAGAATCAACGAGAGGCTGTGTTACTCACTCCAGATGGTCATCCCAGCAAACCAGCATGGCTCAGCAACCTCGGTGTTTCCCTCGAGAGTCGGTTTGAGCGCACAGGGACGCTAAGCGACCTGGAGGAGGCGATCAAAAATCTACAACATGCAGTCTTGCTCACCCCGAATGGTCATCCCCACAAACCAGGACAGCTCAACAATCTCGGATTTGCATTCCAGAGTCGGTTTGGGCGCACAGGGATGCTAAGCGATCTTGAGGAGGCGATCAAGAATAAACACCAGGCAGTGTTGCTTACCTCAGATGGTCATCCTGACAAGCCAGGGTTCCTCACCAACCTCGGGACTTCCTTCCATAGTTGGTTTATGCGCACAGGGATACAAAGTCACCTTGAGGAGGCGATCAAATACCTGCGGGAGGCAGTGTTGCTCACCTCAGATGGTCATATCGACAAGCCGGCGCAGCTCAACACCCTCGGCATTTCCTTCGAGAGTCGGTTTGGGTGCACAGGGATGCTGAACGATATCAATGAGGCTATCAAGTGCCAACAGCGGGCGATCTCGCTCACCCAAGATGGTCATCCCAACAAACCAGCATGGCTCAGCAGCCTCGGGAATTCCTTCGAGAGTCGGTTTCGGTACATAGGGATCCTGAACGACCTTGATGAAGCCATCAAGAATAAACTGCAGGCAGTGTCGCTCACTCCAGATGGGCATATCTCCAGAGCAACACGGCTAAACGACCTTGGGATCTCCTTTGAGAATCGGTTTAGGCGCACAGGGATGATGAGTGACCTTGAGGAGGCAATCAAAAACTTGCGGTGGGCGATGCTGCTCACCCCGGATGACCACCCTGGCAAACCATCATGGCTCAATAACCTGGGAAGTTCCCTTCATAGTCGGTTTGGGCGCACAGGGACGCTGAGCGACCTCGAGGAAGCAATTGTGAATGGACAACTTGCAGTCTCGCTCACCTAAGATGGTCATCCGGAGAAACCAGGATGGCTCAACAACCTTGGAAACTGCTTCCGGAACCGGTTTGGACATACAGGGATGCTGAGAGACCTTGAGGAGGCCATCAAATATCTGCAGCAAGCAGTGCTGCTCACCCCAGAGGGCCATCCAAATAAACCGAGGCAGTTCAACAACCTCAGTATTTCCTTTCAGGGTCGATTTAGGCACACAGGGAAGTTGAGTGATCTTGAGGAGGCTATCAAAAATACACAACAGGCAGTGCTGCTCACTCCCGACGGTCATCCCGACAAGCCCGCACGCCTCAACACCCTCGGGGTTTCTCTCCAGAGTCGGTTTGAATTCACAGGGATGCTGAGCGACCTCGATGCCGCCATCAATAATCAACGGCAGGCAATGCTACTCACCCCAGATGACCATCCAAACAAACCGGCACGCCTCAACACCCTCGGCGTTTCACTCCACAGTCTGTTTTAGCAGACAAAGATGCTAAGCTACCTCGAGGAGGCCATAAATAATCAACGACAGGCGGTACTGCTCACCCCAGACGGTCATCCCAAGAAACTGGCACGGCTCAACAGCCTCAGCATTTCCTTCGAGAGTAGATTTGGTCATACCGGATCACTTGAGGACCGGGACGAGGCAATTTCGAATCTCCAGCTGGCTGCGACCTCCAACATCGGTTCGCCTTTGTTCCGATCCCGTGCATCCCGACGCTGGGCTCGTTTAGAAGCCAATCGAAACCCGCCTGCTGCCGTCGTCGCATACGGTCAAGCTATTGATCTCCTTACAAAGGTTGCTTGGATTGGAGATCCCATTGCTACACGCCATTCCAGACTCAATGACCTTGGTGATATTCCAAGAGAGGCGGCTGCATTCGCCCTTGACATTGGCCAACCAGATCTTGCGCTCGAGTGGCTTGAGCAGGGACGTTCCGTTGTCTGGAATCAGCTACTCAACCTTCGAACTTCGGCCCACGGCCTCCGTCAAGCACATCCAGGTATCTTCGACGAGTTCACGCATGTCTCACGTGAGCTCCAGAATGCCGCTACCCGAGGACACACCATAAACTCATCTGGTGATGTCGAAATCTCGTTTGAGGAAGAAACTCAGCGCCACCACCGTCTTGCTGAGAGGTGGGATCTGCTTGTGGAGAGAATCCGATCACTTCCAGACTTTGGAGATTTTCTACTTCCAAAGAAAGTCTCCGTTCTGAAGAAAGCGGCTAGTTCTGGTCCCGTAGTTGTCATCAACGCCCATCAGCGCCGATGCGACGCGTTGATACTCGAACAGGGTAGGAGCCAAGTCCTCCATATCCCGCTAGACAACATACACTATGACGACGTGGAGAACATGCAGAAGTCGTTAAAAGTACAACTCGCACATCCTCACCGCGCGCAAAGATGGGGGGAACGTGCTGGTGCGCCGGTTCCAATGGGTGGTTCATGCATGACGGGGATTCTTGAGGGGCTCTACTCGAGCATTGTGCTTCCTGTTCTTCACGGCTTGGGCTTGATGGTAATAATCGCTTGCCATCGCAGAATATGCTCACTGACGGCATTTGCAGAGTGAATCTGACCGTCGGAACCTTCCCCGCATTTGGTGGTGTCCAACCGGGCCCCTCACATTCCTTCCACTCCATGCTGCCTGTCGCAAAGTCAGAGGGGGGATAGAAGGGACATTCAACTACGCTATTTCGTCGTACACCCCGACAGTCAATGCCCTGCTCGAGGCGAGAGCGATGCAGCGGCAGCCATTTAGCCAATTTGTTGGCGTCTCTATGACTAACACGCCAAGTCAAACCTGGCTTCCGGGTGCCGAAGCAGAAATGACAAAGATAGGAAAGCTTTTCTCCGATAACATCCGATGGAGATTCAAAGTGCTTCAGAATGAGCAGGCGACGGGAGAACGAGTGTTGAGCCATATGGAAAACAGCAATTGGGTCCATCTCGCATGTCATGCTACCCAGGATGAGCAAGAACCTACACGAAGCGGTTTCTGTCTCCACGATCAACGTTTGGCCATCACCGACATTGTTTCCAGGCGGTTTGCTGATGCCGACCTGGCGTTTTTGTCAGCTTGTCAAACGGCGACTGGGGATGAGAAAACCTTAGATGAGGCGGTGCACGTTACTGGCGCGATGCTGGGAGCAGGATATCGCAGTGTCATTGGAACGATGTGGGCAATACCTGATGAAGTTGCTCCAATGATCGCCGAAAAGGTTTATGAGAATCTTCTATCTGGGGGAGAGCCGAGTAGCGAACTGGCGGCACAGGCGCTGCATGAAGCCGTGAAGGAGTTGCGCAAGTTGAATCATGAAGCGTATAGTTCCTGGGTACCTTTTGTACACTATGGTGTATGATGTGCACAATGACCGTACCATACCTTTCTACATACAATTTATTCTCTAACATAACCATCTACATTGACAATGAGTGGGATGTCGTCTTTCCGTACTGGTCAGTTCACAAACAAGTCTCCGAGGGGGACAGGGCCCCGCAGTTACATTGGGGGCTTGTGGTCGCGCTTTCCCCGAAATGGTGACGGCGCGGTTAGGGGGCGTTTACATAGGCCCGATTGACTGTGTATTCGAGTGTGGCCAGAGCAGAGGTCCAGGTATTCTCTGTAAGAAAATTGCTTGCCAGATGAGAAGGTCATGGTCCGTCCGAGGAGAATGGGAGAAAAAATTGTGGCTGGGCAACACGAATCGACCACTCGACCGACAGCTCTCTCAATATTTTTTTTTGGCCTTGAGCAAGAGAGTGGAGGACGCGAAGGGCATAGACGACGGAGGGCCCGTAAGATGATACTAGCCTTGTTCCCCTCTGTGGCTGGTAATTCATAAACGACATGGTACGCGTAGTCAATGATAGTCGATCCAGAACAACCCATAGTATCATGCATCGCGGCGTCCTCGCGGTTCATTTCCTCGCGCCTCCATTGGACCGCAGTACTGGGTTTCTGCTGTGACAAGTACGCCAAAGTTGACGCCAATGACAAGTTGCACGCGACGAGGGACGGGAGGGGAGGAATCAGAAGGTGGGAATTCTGTAGAGGTGGAGGGGCACCGTGAATGTTGGAGGTTCGAGGGTCAGTGCATCCAGACACCCACGATAAGCGAGCAACTTCCCAGGCCCAACAAATTATCTGACGGACATCAACCATTAGATACAGGGTTCTCTCTCTCCGCGTTCTGAACCAGATATATGCGAGGCCAACCTGAACATAGCGAGGGCCGGGGCCCGGGATTGGATTTGGTGGTAGTATTGCCAGGGTTGGTATATTGTCGGGTGGTATCACTGTTGGTAACGTGTTCGGCAGGTTGGAGGGGTCGGCATGGTCAGTAATTAGAAAGGATGGTAGATATGGCGTGGTATACACGCGAAATTGAAGGCTGGAGAGGGAGGAACGAAGGTGACACTACAGGTGATGTGACCATGTCACGTGTCTGCCCTTGTGCAAGAAGTGGCATCTCTTGCCAGTTGATCCGCTCTGGCGCTGTGCCTCCCTTGGGTTACACATTGTCTACGCGTAGCGGGTCCTCGTTAAAAGCGGGTGCTGGTCAAGAAGGGTCATATCGAAAAAGGCAATCCGGTGCTCAGATCATTATCCCACTCACAAGCTCTATACCAGGGGGATAGAACGTTTATCTGAGAAAGATCTTTCTGATATCGAAAGGACTAACCATTTCGGACTACCTCTAGCGCGTTAGCGCGCTCCAACCGTGTCAATTTACATGATGACTCGGAGGGTATTTATGGTATATGCTTTGATACCTTACTCCACCGCACTTGAACTCAGACTCTCGTCTCTCATCACATCTCGCATTTGAACTCAGTCACAGATCATGAATAGCCCCAAGTTAGAGCCGAGATTAAGGGTCGGAATCTGGTACACGTGTTACACTCCTCACACAATCGGAGTTTTCTTATGTGCGAAACAGCGGGGCCGGCATCGGTGGATTGATTCTAGCAGGTAAACGATATCTTGTGTGTGTGTGTGTGATCCCCTATTTTCTCACTTTGAATTGTGCCGCAGTTGCATTGTCAAGATATCCAGACATTGAGGTGACCGTTTATGAAGCAGCATCGAAGCTTGCCGAGATTGGAGCGGGCGTCGGGCTCTATCCGCGTGCGTCATTCTTCGCCAGCTTACGCCTAGTACCAACTCGTCGTTACCGCCTCCATATTCCTATAGGCCCATGGGAAATAATACGCGAGCTTGATCTCGAAGTCGAGCTGATGAAGGTGACCGAGACAAAGCGCCAAGAAGGGCCAGGCAAGTTTCTCCTCCGATCAGCACCCGATTGTACGAACTCGAGGTTCATTAACGTTCATTTTTCAGTCCCAATGTACTCGTTCCGGAAAAGCGATTGCCCAGAGGGAATGGAATTCTATAAGCTTTTTACACAAGGCATGCTCCTGAAGGGCGTTCCCTCGGGAATATTCCTTCTTATCCCTGCTTACTAGGCAACGTCCTGTTTTTCCATCGCCCGGATTTTCAGCAAGTACTCGTAGACCGCGTTGCTTCTACATGCAAGATTCACTGCGGAAAACGTCTTCAGAGTTACATTGAACCATCATCCCAACCCATCCGCCTTCTATTCGAGGATGGATCAACAGCGATCTGCGACGTACTTGTAGGGGCAGATGGCCTAAAATCCACAGTTCGAAAAACATTCATGAGCGAGAAAGCCAAACTCGCCAAATTGGAGGGCAGGGAGGCCGAGGCGGCCAACTGCCTCGCTGCGATTGAGCCGGTATGGAGCGGGGGTATCGCATATCGTACACTTATACCCACCGAGTTACTTGAGGCTCAGTATCCCAACCATCGTGTAATCACGCAGCCCACTCTGGTTCGTCCTTCCCACATCAATAATGCAATAACATAATGGCTGATTTTGTTGCGACTGCACACACAGTATGCTGGGAACGATGCCGTGGGTTCGTGATACTTGGTTGACATCCGCGTGCTAATCCGGTCTACAGTTCATCATGGCATACTCTGTCTCAAAGGGGAAATTTATGAATGTGGTTGCATGTATTTTGCGGCACGACCAAGAAAATACGGAGTTCGATGGACAGTGGGTTACAGCAGTAGAAAAAGAGGAAGTGATCAAACATTTCACAGAGTGGGAACCTGAAGTACAGGCTCTCACCAAAGTAAGTCTCGCGATGTTCAGATGTAGTTGGCGGTTGCTCATCCCACAAACCCATCTCAGTGTATTGACAAACCTCTACGATGGGCTGTTCACACTGTGCGGCCGCTATCCACATTTGTCCACGGGCGCACTGCACTCATTGGAGATGCTGTATGTCCAAGACTCTCTCGCTTGGGCCGTCAACTCATCGTTTATCCAATGGTTTAGGCCCACGCGATGACCCCATATCAAGGATCGGGGGCTGGACAAGCCATCGAGGTCAGTCAATTACACCCTAGCCACCCATTGTCACCGACATTGACCTCCAGTGCATTCTCGGATCCCTTAGGATGCATTCATACTAGCTGCCCTTCTCGGAAACCCCAAAACTGACAGGAGCACCACTGCAATCCAACGCGCCTTGGAGATATATGACCTCGTTCGGCGACCACGTGCCCTGGCAGTACAAGAAGGGTCGAGATTGAACGGGAGGTACTTCTCTTTAACGCATTCCGGCATCGATCTTTCTGCTCTGCAGGGTCAACAATTGCGTGCGGCACTTGCGAAGCTCGTGGAAACCGCTAAAAAAAACTGGGAACCAGCCTGGTTGACCTCACCACGTGATTCCTATGAGGAGGCGATGGCCCTGCTGCAGTCATCTTAAAGGCTGATCTTCTACCTACAGTCGGATGTTGCAGATTCTCCATATCATGTTGCGTTAGTGTCTTAGCCTCAACACACTTGAATTTATTGCGGTTCTCGTACAGCAGGAGTCGGTATGATTGGGTCCCGGGGCGGCTAGAAACGGACGGGGCCTTTTCGATGAATTCTACGGGCACCCGGACCACGCAGGTGGACCCAACGCTCCTAATGGTTTATATATCCTCTACTAAACGGATTTTACCACTTCATACATTAGGTTTAGCAGACTGGACCGATGTAGAATGTCTCCGGCATCACCCATTCGCTGCGTGCCACAAATAAATTATGCTGAAAAATTGTGATGTGTTGGTCTGGCTACCAAATGAGGAAGGATATCCCAAATATGGCAATAGATTGAGCTCCTTTCACGATTTTTGTGCGGATTGATTAGGCTCATGACCATCCCACTCTCAGCTCATCGTCAAGCGCACCCACCACCATTCAGTGCCCTGGCATCAACATGCTAGCTATGTTGACCAGCGCGCTTACTAGATCCAACGCAGACAAACGCGCGTGTATTGCCACGAATTACAGTGAGCGATCAACAGGGAAGTGACCTCCTCCTGGGTCCGCGCGCTCCGAACATCAAAACTCGTTGTCCACATTTCCCGATCAAGCCGGGTCCCAGCGCCCAGGAACGGATGCTTGAAATTTGTCTTGGTAGATTTTGCGATGGCGTAGATACCGCGCTTGAGACACTGGATGTTATCCGTCGATCAGTTGATGAGTTCTTGGTCATAGCCGTTGAACCTAGCAAATTCAGTTGCTCCAATATAGAAAATGTGTTGATTACTAAATTACGTGCGTTGGCTATAAAAACATTAGAGGAGACATCCAAGAAACCACAGTATTAGTTATTATACATCCGAATACCCCATGAATTAAGTTTTTTAAACACAACTTGAAGGGCACCTTCAAGTCCAAGCAAAAATCATACTTCACTTGCTCTGCCCACATTCCCCTGCCCATCGCTGCTAGACCACTCAGGGTAAGAAGTCGGATATGTATCAACCTCTGTCGTTTGCGGCGCATCATGGTTCCACTGTAAAGTGGTAAGACGCTTTTCCGTCTGCTTTTCCCACCCTCGGTTAGCGCTGACGCGATATACAACAAGGAAGTAGGCGATCAGCTAAAAAAAAATGAGCTGTCAGATATGAGATAATCCACCTTCGTAATAGAGGAATGACTTGCCCGAATAGAATAGGTAGTCCCCGTAATAAACTGCCTCGCTGCAAATAATGCTGGGCTTTTTTCGTCACTGAGGGCGGTGATGATAATTGCAGCGGTTGTCCATACAGCGTCTAGGGCAAAAGATTCAACGAGCATGGTAATAATCGTCGTATATTGACGCGAATTCTCAGAGGGACCTAAGCGCTCGGTCAGGGACACAATTTCAGGAATTTACTAGAGATTACACACACCCATTATCTTGAGATGCTGTCTGCGCACCAAGGCTATGCGCCCGATGATACAGGTAGCAACTACCATAGTGATAAAGAAGCTGAGAGCCATTAGAGCTGGTATGAGCGTGAGGTCGAAGTTGTCGGGGCCGAGTTCTCCATGAAAGTCGAAAACTGCTACGGCGATCTGAATTCCTATAGCGGACACACGGCTCTCAGCATATGCGAGTGGCACAAAGTGGGGGTGGCATTGGGCTTACCTATAAACGCGAGCCATGCTAGTGATGGCGCAATTATGATATATATAGCGTATTGCGACGTATTCCAGATGACCCATAACCGCCAGATCTATCCACAATAAACAAGACGAGAAGGTCACAAAACTAGCCAACTTACTTGGATTGCTTGCGTAAAACAGTCCACTGCGACAAATGATAGAGAGGAGGCGGCGATTGATAGGGGCAACGATGTGGCGATGTATTCGTAACGGTATCCATTCCCCGGACTATCGCCGTGGTCGATATAAGCCAACCGATATCTCCAAGCGTCAAAGGAGAAACTGATGAGCACGCAAGTCATGACAAGAGTGGTTTGTACAAGCGAGATTATGCTCTGCCTCCGCCGATGTGGATCCCGGAGCCGTAGGTATGACAAGTGAGCAGTGAAGCAGTAGAGCGTGAATGCAATCCCATACAGAGATGCATTCACAAAACCGACACCAAAGAGCTCTGTTGCCCCGAGGAGCTTGAAAGTTTTTGCGGTGGGGTCTCTGGACATTGGGAGCCGCTAGTAGGTGAGGGGTTGGGTGACTATAGTTTTTTCAACTTGGATCGAAAGATAGAAATACCCGTTGGTTAGCGCGCGGAACGTCCATTGCACAGCTTCTCAAATTTTAGTAATTGATGTCATCAAAGCCTTTGTCGGCATGGCGCAATGCACCCCTCAAACCATCATTATGATTTCCTCATCCCCCAGGTTAGCACCAACGTTGGTGTCAAATTTCCGATATGCGATCCGATGCCCCAAGTTCGGTAAAACTCCTGCCGACTTGGAAGTGATGCGCAAGTGCAAAGAGGGGGGGTTTATACGAAAGTATGATAGGCAACGGGGATCAATTTTATAAGGAAACCAAGTGCCCTCAATCAGAGTGCTACACCCCTTTGCATGTTTGAACCATGACAGTCGGATGAAAGCGCCCTGCCCAAGGCGATGTTTTTTGTCGTGGTTTCTGACTAAATTGAAGTGATCTAACCACAAAAGGGCTTACACTGCCCTACGATTTCGAATACTTAACGTAGTACAAAGACCGTCCATACGTGGGACGCCTCGTGCATCATGAAACAATCCAGAAGTTTGAACTCCACGCAAAGAAGCCAGTACCAACGCGGCTGTCACGGGACTTTACCAGACATTAGCGCCACATGTCATCGACTGATCGGCGAGACCGAGTTCCCTGAACCTTGATGCATTGATGATGCAGTCATACCCGGAGCTCGTGGTAGCATATTAATACGTGCCCTGCCATACGTGAGGGTGAAAGTAGCTCGCTTAGATTAATTTAGGGAGTCAATCAGATAGGTGACTCAAATCCTCGTTGAGCGCCAAATTGTAACTCAAGCCACTACTGAAGCATTTTCAACCCCTCCCCTGTCCGGATACCACTGCACCTTTGGCAATCCTCGATTATTACTGCTACTCGGTAACGGTGGAGGCACTAGTCCATCCCCTAAATCGGTATCACTGGTAACTGTAATACTTGGTGTGCTCGTATGTATCTAGCCCTATACGGCGGCCATCTCTTTGGGAGAATAGGAGATGCTCGCCGTTCGTGCCAGGGACTGTCTGCCTTGCAAGGGGACAGCTGGCACATTGAGGTCCTCCACGCTTTTCGCCTTTAGATACCCATCATAGCATAGTGTCGAAACGCGATCGTTCAGCTCGACGATTGTTTATTGTTTTTCCTTATTTCATATTCCCTCTTACCATGGATACTGTATGTACACGAATGAACAATTTTATTATACTACTAGGTTACGAGGTGTACTTTCATTCTAGCGTAAATAGGAGTACATAGTTTTTTCTTTCTCTTATTTAAGTAGCCTACCGAAACGGCCTAGGATCCAGTCTTCCTTACTGGATCCTAGGTGAGTAGTATGTTGCGTCGTGTCTCCGTTTAATATTGATCTAGTCTTCCTTACTGGATCCTAGTGATCCTATCTTATATATTCCGTGTCCGACGTATCTACTGCGCACTTCTATTCTCGTTACATAGGGATCCTTTGCCTTTGAAAATCCCGCCGGACCAAATCCAAGACGACATAGGTGGGGCAAGCGACCCCAATTGCATGTCCACCGATATACAAACACCAGTCAATCGCACCTGCGTCGTCGCATACGACGGAACATTCACCATCCCCGCAGACTGCGGGCGGGTGGAGGTGAGGGAGGAGGCTGCACTGTGTAGGGGTGATTTGTCACGGCGAATGGTGGTTTTCCGTGCGTTGCAGAAGGGATCGGCGTCCGTTTTTCAAGTGGTGCTCAGTGATCAGATATCGCATTGTAGGGGGAGGAGTTGCTCCAGTGGTAGTTTCGGTTGGGGGGGTGGCGGGAGCAATGAGTAGGAGTCTCAGAATAGCATCTTCGAACCGTCGGAGGATGAAATGGGAGGCAGGATGACGCCGGAGCTGGATTTATCCGGCCTAGGTAACAGTATCCAGGAGAGCTGAGCGTGTGGAATGCGGTGGTGGCGTTGCGAATGGTAGATTGTAAGGGCTGTTGCGACGTTCCAGTACATATGACCAAGCGCAGAGCGGAGGATACTGTTTGTTCCTCTGGTGCTCTGCCATCCAATTGGGTTCGGTGGGGTAGCATCTGGTTTCCATGGGCAAGGATCGACGCGGCTGTATCGGATCTGGATAGATCATGTCAGGGGGAGAGCGCGATGGGTTTGAGAGAGAGGGAAGAGCGGAGTATTACAGAAGGAATCAGCCTGAATAAACATGATAACGGAGAGCTTGCATTGTACTGATAAGAGCCAGCGCCGCTCTGGAGTTTGCGAAGGACCGGTAATCACGTGGTCGTGACATTAGGGGTCTGGCCGAGACCTGGCTACTTTCTACTTCCCTTTGTACTCTCTCTGCCCCTGAGAATCCGGCGGCCTGTCCCCGTTTTCTTCATCCACTGCGTCTGTTCCAGCTGTCAGTAGAACAGTGACAGTCGACGAGCACACTACAAGGCTTATCTCACCAGAACTATACATTTGGTCACGAGTGTGGTTTGGCTGCTGCCATGTGGGATACTCAGCTAGCGAGGGCACCGGAAGACGAACCGCGTTGTTCCAAAGTAAAACGAACAGCTTGATGAGAATGCTTCCCCTGCTACCGTCCTAGATTCTCCCCATTGTTGGTGCACTTGCCTCACCAAGGGTTAGTCAATCAACCTCTGCTCTTCATCACACATGAACACAATCTCGGTATTTCGCTTCTCAAACAATATAGAACCCTCATATGAATAAGAAGCCTCGTGGTCGAGTCGACCATCTCGATGGGGCACTTGCTGATACACCCTTTTGGGACCCTCTAGCTTCAGTGAAGTGTCCGCCGTACTAAACATGGGGGTTCTATACTAAACTTAGCCCATATTCCTCATTAGAACCGACTGCGATGTGTCACCCTGCCGAACATTTCCCCACCGCCTACACCACCAATTAGCTCTGGTGGAACTAGCGTGACTACCAACTTTCCATCGAACTCGGTCAATTTGGAGTCGAAGAGTGAGGTGGACCCACGACACAACCCTACCCTACTCACCATTGTCTCACCCACTCCGGGGCATTGCCCTCTCATGTATTTGGAATAATAAGTTCCTCATGAATGAGACCCGACCAAGTTTCTAGACAAGTACACAAATTAAAACATTTTCTCACGACATGTCCTCCGTGGTTTATTTCTATTACCTCTGAGGACGTGAGTATCGTCTTCCTTACCTGCCGGATAGCTTATTCACATTCTCTTGTAGACGTGTGCTGAGGGTTGCCTCTTACTTAGGCTCTAGTTTCACAACTGATCCACGGTGACAAAGTTTCGCAAACTGACGAAGTACAGGAAACCTTGTCGACGCTGATACACCGACTCTGGTAAATTGAGGTATCCAGCATGGAAAAACTAGTGATGGAATATTGAGCTACCTCTAAACACGAAAATTCAAGGAGCTCAAGATGAAATATAAAAAGAGGCACATCCGGGTATCTCATAAAGCAGGTACAAAACACAAGCAGAAGGTATCTTCGTGTTTTCTGGTAAAAGTTAAATTCAAGACTGGCCACCGTGGGTTTATGCTTCGCTTGCTCCCCTCATGTTAAGCCGTCCCTCGATGTTAGAGCACTCAGATGACGTCGGAAGTGTAGTAATCTGTGTACTTTGCGGCCCGTCGCGATTCCACTGTAAGCTGGTAAGCTTCCGCTCTGTCTGCCTTTCCCATCCTCGATTAGCGCTGACGCGGTATACAACAAGGAAGTAGGCAATCAACTACAACAATGAGCTATCAGATATAACATCATCCACCTTAGTAGAGGAATGACTTGCCCGAACAGAATATGTAGTCCCTGTGACAAACTCCCTCGCTGCAAATACTGCCGGACTTTTTCTGTCGCTGATAGCAGTGATGATAATTGCAGCCGACGTCCACACACCGTCTAGGGCAAAAGATTCAATGAGCATGGTAATAATCGTTGTGTATTGACGCGAATTTTCGGAGGGACCTGAGCACTAGTCAGGAACAAGAATTCAGAATTTGTGGAGATGCACGCACCCATTATCTTGAGATGTTGCCTGCGCACTAGGACTATGCGTCCGATAATGCAGGTAGCCACCATTATGGTGATAAAGAAACTGAGGGCCATTAGAGCTGGTATGAAGGTGAGAGCAAAGTCGGCAGGGGCGAGTTCTCCATGGAAGTCGAAAACTGCTATGGATATCTGAAGCCCTACGGTTGCACGGCTCTTAGTTTCCTCGAGCATTCCGAGGTGAGGGTGGCATTAAACTTACCCACAAATGCAAGTAACGCCAGTGATGGCGCAATTATGATGAACACGGCATATCGCGATGTATTCCAGATGACCCATAACCGCCAAACCTACCAACGGCAGGAAAGTGCATTAGTTTGGCTACGGGATGAAGCATCACAAAACTAGTCAACTTACTTGGATTGCTTGCGTAAAACAGTCCACTGCAACAAACTCTAGAGACGAGCTGACAATTGATATGGGTAACAATGTGGCGATAAATTCGTAACGGAATCCATTTCCCGGACTATCGCCGTGGTCGATATAAGCCAACCGATATCGCAAAGCGTCAAAGGAGAAGCCGATGAGCACGCAAGTCATGACAAGAGTGGTTTGTACAAGCGTGATTATGCTTTGCCTCCGTCGGTGTGGATCCCGGAGTTGTAGGTATGACAAATGAGCAGTGAAGCAGTAAAGCGTGAATGCAACTCCATACAGAGATGCATTCACAAAACCGACACCAAAGAGCTCTGTCGCCCCGAGTAGTTTGAAAGTACTTGCAGTGGGATCTCTGGACATTTGGAACTGCTAGCGGGTGAAGGGAGAGGTTGAGTGCTATAGTTTTCAACCTGGATTGAAAGATAGAAATACTCTTTGGTTAGTACGCAAATGTCCCTTGCCTGGTATCATGATCAATCAGTGTCTGCATGGCACAATGCACACATCATCGGCGCCCCTCGAACCATCATTGCGCTTCTTCATCCCAGGTCAGCACCAACATTGATGTCAATTTTTTGATACGCGATCTGATTATTGACAACCTAAGTTCAGCAAAACTCCTCCCGATTTGGAGTGGATGGGCAGATGCAAGAGGGGTGCATTCAAAAGCCTGAGAAGCAACGCAGATCCAAGTGCAAAAACGGACGAAGAGGCCCTGGGTTCAACAAACGAAGATCACTTTTGTGATGAAATTAAGTGCCTTCAATCAGAATATCACATCTTTGTTGAATGCTTGAACCATGGCAGTTGATAAAATTGCCCTGTCCACGGCAATGGTTTTTGCGGTGCTTCTGACTGAATGAATTGACCTAACAGTAAATAAATCGAGTGGTTATTATAAGCATTTTCCTAAGTCTCCTTGATCTATCATAGTGCGGACACAAACAGTCCCAAAAAAGGGGCGAGGGTCGATCTTTGTGCGGACACTTCTCGACCCAGTAACCCAGTGACATATGTCCATCCCAGGTTCCTGTCTGTCGATCGCCATCAATGCCATCCAGTTCGTTATGGCTTCTTATCTACCAGCTCCCACCGTTTGCTGGATTTGTAAGGCGAAGTGCCTGGATGTGATCGGTGCATATGCAACCTTAAACGGTACTAAACTACGTATCACTCTATTTATGTTTGTTCTCTTATATCTCACCTACAGTAATTAGCGAACAAAATCCCAGTAGATAAAAATGCCTCCGTGATCAGCCTGATGTTTTTAGACCTCGTTCCAATCACCCATCAGGCCTCCACCACACCACCAACAGTCTCTCGCTGACTGATCAGAGAAGCCGGGTGAACGTTTGATGATACGAGGGGTGTGATTTAACTAGCTGGTATCCACTCCGGTTGATACATAATTCCATTATACCTGTGATCGTGGAGCGGAATTGGTTCTACCATACGGAGCGGGCGCATAAACCTGAAGAGGCAATATCATTCGTATGAGTCGAAGAAAAAGAATGAGAGTAAAATGGATATGTATAGAAGGAAGTACTAAGGGAACAACTCAAATTTTTGACGAGTGTTAGATTGCAAATAAGAATCTCAGTCACTGCTTAAACGTTTTCAGCCCCAACCCGATTGTCCCTAACACTTAGTAATAGGGCACTGGCTCATTCCCTAAGTCGCTTCCACCTCTTTCCGAATCAGTATCCCTGGTAGCTATGATACTTGACGGGTCCATATTGGCTCTATATGGCGATCCTCTCTTTGGAAGAATAAGAGCTGATGAACTGATGCTCGCCTTTTGCGCCAGAGGTTGTCCACCATGCAGGGATATAGCTCGCATCTCGAGGTCCCGCACGTTCACCTCTAGCTCATACCTGACCTATGGCATGGGGATCCTCGCCTTTGAGAGCGAACCCCGGGATTAGTTGGCTGACCTGCAACAGTGTCGACTTGCGAGTTTCAGCTCGCCGTCTTTCGCCTGCCTTATTTCATATTCATCATGGACACTGTAATTACTCGAGAATGGACTCTATTATATGTTATGTAGCAACACAATCACCCTCAACTCCTCGAAAAATAGATGTATGCACATACATAGGAATCTGGTAATACTCAGGTAGAGTACCGAGCTTCCTAGGGTCCAGTTTTCTTACTTGGATCCTAGTGATCTAATACATATTTTCTTGTCTTAACAAGATCCTGTGTAAGCCTTCTCGTCAAGCGGGCACCTGAAATGCGTATCTGTGTTCGGGCGGTGACTGTCTGAACAGTATATGTGCCTCTAGACCGATACCAGACCCCCTTTCAGCGGACTCCCAATAAGCCAATCGCACAGTTTCAGCATGAAAAGCTGGTGTTGGAGTATTGAGCTGCATGTGTCAGCCATAGACGTGAAATTTCGTGCCAATAAGTTTCAATATAATGAAAAAGAGAAACATCCACAAAATCACAGTTTAAGTTAGAGTAATGTATCCCACGAAGAAAATGTTAAACACAAGTTGAAGGCATCTCCAGGATTAGGTTGAAATCAAGTTCGGCCTGGCCATAAGCTTATCATACTTCACTACTTGCTCTCCCCACATCAAGCCGTCCCCCAGTGTTGGACCACTCACGTGACGCCGGAAGGTGGCCTAGAGTAGTAATTTCTGTAATTTGCGGCCCGTCGCGATTCCACTGTAAACTGGTAAGCTTCCGCTCTGTCTGCTTTTCCCACCCTCGATTAGCGCTGACACGATATACAACAAGGAAGTAGGAGATCAGCTACAAAGATGAGCTGTAAGATATAGTATAGTCCACTTTAGTAGAGAACGACTTGCCCGAATGGAATAGGTAGTCCCTGTAATAAACTGCCTCGCCGCAAATAATGCTGGGCTTTTTTCGTCACTGAGGGCAGTGATGACAATTGCAGCCGATGTCCACACAGCGTCCAGGGCAAAGGATTCAACAAGCATGGTAATAATCGTTGTATATTGACGCGAACTCTCGGAGGGACCTGAACGCTAGTCAGGATTAAAACTTTAGAGATTGCGGAGATACACACCCATTATCTTGAGATGTTGCCTGCGCACCAGGGCTATGCGTCCGATGATACAGGTAGCAACCATCATAGTGATAAAGAAGCTGAGAGCCATTACAGCTGGTATGAACGTGAGATCGAAGTTTTTGGGGCCGAGTCCTACATGATAGTCGAAAACAGATATCGCCGTCTCAAGCGCTACAGGGGCACGGCTCTTAGTATTCTGGAGCACTACAAGATGAGTATGGGATTAGACCTACCCACATATGCGAGTAACGCCAGTGACGGCACAACCACGACGAACACAGCATACCGTGACATATTCCAGATGACCCATAACCGCCAAATCTATCAACCACAAAAATGCACTGATTGGACTACGACACAAAATGTCGCAAGAATTAGTGAACTTACTTGGACTGCTTGCGTAAAACAATCTATTGCAATAAACGTTAGGCAAGCGCTGGCAATTGATGGGGGCAGTGCTGTAGCGGTATATTCGTAACGGTATCCACCACCTGGAGTGTCGCCATGATCGATGAAAGACAACTGAAATCTCCAAGCGTCAAAGGAGAAGCTGAGGAGCACGCAAGTCATGACAACGGTGATTTGCACAAGCGTGACTATGTTCTGTCTTCGTCGCTCTGGGTCCCGGAGTCGTAGGTACAGTAAATGAGCGCTGAAGCAATAAAGTATAAATGCAGCCCCATACAGAGCTGAATTCATAAAACCAACACCAATGAGGTCAGTTGCCCCGAGCAGTTTGAGAGTGCTTGAAGTGGGAGCTTTGGACATTCCGAAACACTAGTGGGTGAGGAGTTGAGTACTATAGTTTTCGACCTGGACTGTAAGGTAGAAATACTCTTTGGTTAGCGCGCAATCATCCATTGCACAACTCAAAGTTTGATAATGGATGTCGGTAATCATATTGTCGGCATGCATGATGCATGTTTCCATACACTGGACACCTAGCGCGTTGATCATCTGATCATCTCTGGCGCCCTTCAAACCATCATTATTGTCTTCTCATCCAGGGTTTAGCACCAATACTGTAGTGGAGTATTGATTTGGATGCAGTATTGCTTGGGACGAGGTCTGATATCTCATGTTTGACTGGGGCGGGCCATATTCTTTTCCGACGGCATACGTATGAAGGCATTCCATGCATCCTTATGTTATTTTTTTTTTTTTCCCAAAGGTTAAGCTGGAGGGAAGCCAGGAAACCTTGACCTATGTCACGCCCCATCGCGCTTGCCGAGTGAGAGTACGTCGAGTGATGGGGCTTGCACCGATTCGTAGGATGTGACTACGTGTGACCGTCCGAAGCAATACTCCATCCAAATCAACTCCACCACAGTACTGGTGCCAATGTTTTGTATATGATCCGATTATTGATAACCTATGCTCAGAAAACCCCGCGGCGATGGGCAAATGTAAGAGGAGTTCGTTATGAAAGTATGGTAGGTAATGTAGACCCAAGCGCAATATAGGCCCAGAGACCCTGAGTTTGACTCATGGAGGTCACTTCCATAGGGCAATGAAGTGCTTTCAATCAGAATATTAGACTCTTTTTACATGTTGGTCCGTGGCAGTTGATGAATGCTCTGCCCACAGCAATGGTTTTGTAGTTTCTGACTGAGTTGAATTCATCAAAACCGCAAGTAAATCGAGCCATTATAACAAGCCAATCCTGATGCTTCTTTGATTGATCACAAGAAGGTTAGCACTGCCCTCCAATCCCACATACACGTGGACGCCTCATTCCTCATCCAACCCATGCACACGAAAGATGCTAGGAAAAACACGGATACAGATTCCTCCTGAAACGCTGGTCACCATATAATATCATCAACGGTCGTTATCCAACTGATCGGAGAAGCCGGGTGCTGAATATCTGGTATTCCAAGCAGCAGGCTCGATGATTAAGCCACTGGACTCTGCTGCAGGTGGTCCCGAACGATTAGTAAGGAAATTGTGAGGAGGGATAGGAAGAGAGACCAGAGAGACGGGGCAACAAAGAGGGAGCGACGGGGGGGAGAGAAGCGCAAGTGGAGTACCCCTGAGCGTCTATGTAGTGCGATCCTACTGCAGAGAAAGGTGGAGTGAGGGGGGTGGATAGGCGGACAAGAGCGGAAATTGAGACTGAATGGATTTGGAGGCAAGAGAGCGTGTGAATTTGGAAGGGGCCGGGCAGATAGGGTCTTGAGTGGGAACCGACTAGGTCGGGCGGTTACCACATGTACACGACCTCGTCATCTGTACGCATACGACCCTTTTCCGCCCCGCATCGAACAAGCTGCGCTTATGGGGCCGAAGATGTTCCTGGGGCCCCTTTTCGCTTCTTGGATTGCCACGTTGTATTGGTTGATGATTATACATAGCAGCACGCTTGAATCGCCTCCCCATATATATTTGTGAGACCGCCTACAAAACCTGGACGGAATTTGAGGTCTACGAAAATCCGGGACCATCGCGATGTCAACCCTCTTCTCCTCCACAACAGTTCTCTGCTCTTGTGGTTTGGCTCTGGGATGGTGGCTCTATAGCAAGCGTCGAGAACAGAGGGATAATCCAAACGGACTGCCCCTGCCGCCTGGTCCAAAAGGCTATCCTTTTATTGATAATCTTCTCGATTTCCCTACGTATAAGCCATGGCTAGTATACGACAAGTGGTGCAAGACGTATGGTACGTATACCCTCTCATCATTGGTGAGATTGGCGGCATAACTGAAGGTATTCTATAGGCGATATGGTTTACTTCAAGGCCCTCGGGCAGTCTTTCATTATCCTGGGTAGCCTGGAGCGGACATACGACTTATTCGAGAGGCGGTCATCGAACTATTCTGACCGCAGTCGCCTGCCAATGTTGAACGAGCTGTATGTTCACATCTCGCATCAGAACCCGCTTTGAGGGATTTGCACTCACGCAAGGTTAGCATGAACTGGACATGGAATTTTGCATTTATGCCATACGGAACATGGTGGAGGCGCCACCGTCGCACCTTCCACGATCATTTCCACCCAAACATAGTCCATAAATATCATCCCCTGCAAATCACCACAACTCGCACCTTCCTGCGCCGATTGCTCAAGTCTCCAGAGGACTTCATGCTCCACGTCCGACAGTAAAGTCTCATCATTGCAATCAATATCCACAAGCTCATGTCCCTTTGTGAATAGCACATTCACATCAAGTATCATGCAAATTGCGTATGGAATAACCATTTCCGACGACGACGATTCCTACACAATCACAGCCGAACAAGCTCTTGGCAGTTTGGCAGAAGTCGGCAACCCAGGGTCTTTCTTGGTCGATTTATTCCCCGTGATGAAACACATCCCTGCGTGGTTCCCTGGCGCTGGATGGAAGAAGAAGGCAGAATACTGGCGACACATTAGCGATGTTTTCGTGAACAGGCCTTGGAATGCGGTAAAGAATGAATTTGTGAGGAGCTCCTTGTTTCAGTCGTCTTATTGCGCGTTAATTGTCACACTCAAAAAGAAAGAAGGCACGGCGGAACCTTGTATTGCGACAGCACTGCTTGAGAAGTTACCAGACGAGAGCTCGCCTGATCGTACCGACGAAGAACAGTTGGCACGTGGTGTCTGTGCGATATCGTTTGCAGGTGAGTTCATCATTCTACTCTTACAACCGAGGAGGAATTAAAGATCATGTTCCTTAGGGGGTGCCGATACAGTGAGCTTTCAACCTTTCGTATACGACTGATTTCTGTATTGCTGATACATCGCAACAGACGGTCTCGACTATACAGTCCTACTTCATGGCCATGTGTCTATATCCCGAGGTTCAGAAGAAAGCTCAAGAGGAACTCGACCGAGTGATTGGTGGACGACTTCCTGAGTTCAACGATCGACCGAACCTTCCCTATGTCAGTGCAATGGTGAAGGAGTCCATGAGGTGGCAACTTGTCACGCCTCTAGGTAAAGCTTCATAATCCGATACCTACTCTAAATGATGACATTTGTTCTCGTCCAGCCGTGGCACACAAAGCCTCGGAAGCCGATGAGTACAACGGGTACTATATCCCCAAGGATGCCATTCTCATAGGGAATGCATGGTACGTCGAGTTTGCTCATTGGTCAAAAACTTGTATTCGAGCACTGGGTCTAGGTCCATATTGCACAACCCGGAGATCTATCAAGATCCAGAGACCTATAACCCAGAGCGGTTCCTCAAGGACGGAAAGATTGACCCAACCGTTCGTGATCCAACGGTAGCATTCTTTGGCTTTGGGAGGAGAATCTGCCCAGGAAGGTATCTCGCTGAGAATTCCATGTTCATCTTCATCTCCCACCTTCTGGCCGTCTATGATATCCGACCTGGCTTGGATAAGAATGGCAAGGAGATTCCCATCGTGCCCGAGATGACAAACGGGTTACTGTCGTATGTTTTCGCCGTCTATTGTTGCAAAGAGTCCAAACATTGTTTGACATATAACGTGTTGTGCTCAGGTACCCTGAGCCATTCACATGTAGGATCACACCACGTTCAAGGAGAGCTGAAGAAATAATCCTTAACTCCGGTCTCATGGACTAAATGCACTGCTCACGGAATTTGGCCTAGGTAAGGAAGGGTACCTGGCGTCGTTATTCAGAGAAAGCATAGATCGCCCTTTGGCAACGAAGCCCTCAGATGAGTTTTGTGGCTGCTAGTAACTATTTGAATAAGTTTCGAAATACAATTTTACAACCCCTCCAGATCGGGTTTTTCACTTCATCCATCATATTTGCCTCAGAGATCGTGACCCTCATGGTGGAGTAGTGTGCACTGCATTCCAAATCCATTTCACTACAATCATCATAAAGCTTGAGTACAAACCCTGTCAAGCGACTATGGTCCTTCCAGTGGGGTTGCATCGGGTTATAAGTTGGTAATGTCATGGCTTCCAGGTGTTGTTTAATTGGATCCGACCAGTCAACAGGACTGGTTGCCCATGTTTCTCGACATCACTAATGGTAAGGTGAAAAATCTCAAACGCGGGAATAGGTTTTCCCCTGGTTTGATGGCCACTATACATAGTCATTCTTTCAGCGCCTTACCAGTGGCCCCTGTTTTGGGTTTTCCCGACAAAGTTCATGGCTTTGGGGTTTGTGTCGGTTCCCGGTAAATAACGGAGGGATTGGGAAAGCACTGCAATGAATTGACAGTATATAAGGGCGGAGAAGCATGGGACGACGCTAGACCCACCCCAAGCACGATCCTGCGAAATCACAAAGGACATTACTGCCGGCATTGCAGAGGAGAGTTGGCCCGTGCCCAAGGGTGTCGTGGAAGGCCCCAAAGTTGGAACATCAGTGAGGCACGATGGAATGGCGTAGCTTGAGTGCGTGTATATTGGTCTCTGCACGGAGTCCGTAAGCTTGCAGGCACACAGGACAATGTATGGGGTGAAGGGTGTGAGTTCGAAGGGGTTGAAAGTCAAGATTAGCTAGATTAGGAATAGAAGATAGGGCTGAGTAGAACGAACTTCGAGGGATAAAAAGGGGTGAGATTTGATGGTTGACTACATGAGTACAAGTGGTTTATATACCTAGGGGAGGTGCCTAAGCACCGAACGAGAGAGAAGGAAGGAGAAATACTCTATAGTCTATGCTACATCAATTCTATGAGACACGTCGAGGTGGTTGCCTCGATGGTTATGTCTATGTTTAAGCAATTGAAAGGAAATATATCTATGTGCCCCAGAGCCTATCTCTGAGTCCAAGCATGAAATATAATATATACTACATAGTAGGATTAGTATAGCATTAGGGGAAGTAAGATAAAATACTCACTTCAGTCTTGACGCGAGAGCTTAAGTGTAACTACACATAGTCCGCTATTTATAGGACACTACGGTACAAACGTCTATTGTGGGTTCATGCTCGCGTAGCCACAATGCTGCCCCCACAAACGGTGATGCTAGCCCGCACACGATCTAGTAGTGGCCTGTGTACATCTTGCGTCCAAGTTTCCCGTAGACAGAGCGAATGGATGTGGGTAGCTATCGAATGGAACATCATCCTCTCATGTCTCAACAACACATATAGCCGAATTTTCCCATTCTCGCAGAGACCACTGAGGACACCAAGGGCGACATCAACGTCAACATTTCCATCCACGGCAATACTCACAGCTGCCTTGAGCTTTCCTTCCCTCTCGTTCCTGACCCTGAATTTCATGCTGGTGGGTACGCCGAAGGTTGGAGGTGCTAAATCGACCCCTTGGATTGGCTCTTCAAATGCTCCAGTGCCACCGCATTTGAAGAAGCACAGGGGGCGACGGGTGGGACCGTTCGTCCTTACAACTACCGATGTGCCAGCCCCACGACCGGACTTTGGGAAAACGCGATTGCCACGCCCGGTTCCCGCGTGGTTCCGCCAATTTGAGGAGATGTGCTGATGTTCTTCGAGAGTCAATGTCTCCATTCCCGCGCCATGCATACTTCACCTTTTCCATGGGCTAATTTCACGACCACGTGATTCAACGCTCCTTCACATCGACCGCAGAGCGTTCGGCGCTGGCACCATGCAAGCTCTCCGCACCCATGGTCACTCCGGCGAGCTCCTTCTGTAATGCTCCACTCTTCCCTCTCTCAAACACATAGCACTCTCCCCCTGGCATAATCTCTCGCCACTCATATTACTTGGCTCAATTCGATAAAGATGCATCCATTCCTGCCATGGAACCTATAGCTACATGTTGCCCAAGCCTTGAATCACGCCAATCTAACTCTTGGATCGTTTCGTGGCGCACGAGACGTCCACGTGTGGACATTCCCCGTAGTGACACTCAGTGCTGTGTCCTCGTTGTGTTGGCGCCAGTTAACTCCGAGTTTTGGGTCATATTGGCCTTGTCGCGGTGAGTGTGTTCCGTGCGGCCCAAAGTAACGTAGATGTGTCATGTATTAGAATCCGTGAATCACAAGATGGGAAGTATATTCATGCGACGGCATCGACTGAGTCGGAAGTTGATGTTGTCGAGGGCAAGGAGGATAGGAATTGAGCTGTGCGTACACATGTGGGATGGGTCACATTCGGAAGGTACTAGCAAAAAAAAAAAAAGTACTGATTGGACCACAAGACAAAATGTCCCAAGAACTAGTGAGCTTACTTGGATTGCTTGCGTAAAATAATTTATTGCGATAAACATTAGGCAAGAGCTGGCGATTGACAGGGGTAGGCCTGTAGCGGTATATTCGTAAAAGCACCCACCTTCTGGAGTATTGACATCTTCGATGAAAGACAGCCAAAGCCTCCAAGCGTCAAAGGGGAAGTCGAAGAGCACGTAAATCATGGCAAGGGTGACTTGCACAAGCATGACTATGTTCTGCTTTGGTCGGTCTGGATCCCGGAGGCAGTGGGTAAGGGGTTGGACAATATAGTTTTCAACATGTATTGAAAGGTAGAAATACTCTTTTGTTAGTGTGCAGTCGCCTGCCGTGGAACTCCTCAACTCTTAATGGTGGATGCCGATGATCGGCCAATGTCGGCGTGGCATGATATATCCTCCGGTATTTCGGGATGTTTGGTGTATTGATCATCACTGGCACCCTTCAGAGCATTTCCCCATTCCAGGTTCAGCATCAATATTGGTGTCAATTTTGATACACGATCCGATAATTGACAAATTATTATTCATGTCTTATCTGAGCGCCTGCAAATCTATCTAACCAGTCGCGCTCCATTCGTAAAAAGAACAGCAAATACTAATCCGGCCATGGGTGTGTCCCATCCGCTTGCCGGGGGCACGAGATTATGGACACAACTGAAAACACGTTCCCGGAGCGGGGTCGGGTGGGGATTTTTGGTTAGTGGTCTGTTAGGCATACTCTGCGCGCTGCAGGCTCACATTGTACGGAGGCAGCCTCATTGATTCTGTAAGGACTAATGTGGACACCAACTACGATCAGTCCATGAAACTATTATAAAATATTCGGAAGTGACACATACCCTTCATAACACTGGAAAGTGCAGGCCGCCACCCTGCCGTCGCGGAATCTTTGATGCGCGCAGTGCTGATTTCTACAAAAGTCCTTGCGAATATTTCAAGGCGTGTAGCTAAATTGGAAGCTGAAAAATGCTCACCATCCATTTCCCAAAAGCATCTTCCTGGAGTGGTGGAGTATCAGCACAATCATAGTGACGGAAGACAACATGCAAACCCACTATGGGCCTCCTGCGAGAAAGTCCACATACACAATGGATTTCCTCCATCCTAGCTGAGAGGTGGGTAGGCATGACAACTGAAGTCGGTGTGGTTTCTGTACAATTTCCATATACATATATCCTATAGCGCAATGGGAGTTTTGGGTTATAAGAGGGAAGTCAAGCAAAGGCCTTCTGTGACGCTGGGCACGGGATAATCGGGGTTGTGTCACTTGAACAAGAGCTGGCAGTTGGCAACAACTGTATTTTGGAAGAGTCTAAGGGAAAAAAATTAATTGCGCCTCGAGTCCCTTGATGGATCATTTATCTGCTCGGCGTATTTTGTAGGTGAGAGAAAGGGGAAAAAAAAGAGTAATCACATGTCACGTGAGCAACGGAAGGATAGCCGTTTCACCACATACACCCTCCGAATGTCCTATACTATACTTCACCCTTGATTGACGGTCCCCCCCGGTTGACTTGTCACGTCACAGTCACATCCTTGCGAAGTGATGTCCGAGCAGACGTGCACCGGGCGCAGTGATACCATCATGATATTCACATTCCGACATGGGACTCTACTTGGAGTGTGACAAACCCCAACCCCCCATATCTCAATAATCCTTGCATAGTTTTCGATAAATCAAGTTGGAATGTGATATTGGCATTGTCACTAATTCATATCCCAAATTTGGTGAGATTCTGAAAAGATTAAGGGAGAAAGCGGCAATCGGGGGGGACTATCAATCAAGGGTGAAGTATAGTACATAAGTAGAAGAAGGGCATTCCGACGTTCCTTAAAAGCAGCAATGACATCACCGTTTTGATATGATCATTTTGGCATGTTCGGCTAAGTAGTCAGATTACCTCAAGAGAGTCGAATGGTCGAAGGACTGGGTCTACCCTTGTGCTTTTTTACTCTCGGCTCTTTGACTTTGGATAACCCTTTATAGCCGCCCTTGACCCTTGCGAAGGGGCTCGTCAGAGGGCTTAACCACTGCCCTACCCCGCTGTGGCTCGTGTAAACTTAGGTTGGCTGTGAGGGTAGTCAGAATCAATCTATTAATTGATCTGCCGGATCGGCTAGCCCGCCGGGGTGCCTCCGGGACCCCGTACGTAGAATAGGGGGGGTTGGGCCTGGGCATCCCTCTTATTCGGACCCCTCACGGCACGATGCTTGATGAGAGGCCAGCCCACTGCGTGGTCTTTTACAGCATGGCTTTTCCGTCCGTCTGTGTGTGTGTAATTCCTTAGCTAGATCCTTACTTAAGCGTCAGGCCGGCCGTCTCCGAAGATAGGCCAGCAAGCTGCGAAAGTGCGAGGTCTTGGAAGTGAACTAAGAAGATATATACACGTAGCTTACTTGTAAATACCTTGGCCGTTTACTCCCCACCCCCGCCATTGTCTACCCCTCACGAATATACGTCGTTGCTCTGGAGCCGGTTTCAACACATGATACCTGTACTTGATCTTAACAAACTTTGATAAATCAGGTTGGAACCTGGTATTGGCATTGTAATTAATTTGTATCCAAAATTTGATAAGAGTGCAACAGGATTAAGGGAGTCGGGGAAAAACCGTCAATCAAGGGTCAAGTACAGTATAATATCATCGATGGTCTTTACTCCATGATTTTGGCACTGACTTTGATGGACTCCACTCCGGATGATCCCGAAATCAGAACGAACGATTAGTAAGGGTATAAGGAGGCGAGTGCAGCGATGGGAAGAGAGGTGAGGAGGAATAGAATAGAAAGAGAGGCCAGATAGACAGGGAGAGCAAAGTGTCGAAATCCGCTCAAGAGGGTGAACAAACGACGATGTATATCTGGGAGGGGAAGACAACGACGGGGGTGGGGAGTAAACGGACAGGGTATCTACTCGTAGAATAGGTGTGTATATCCTACCTACGACATAGCCATCACGAGGCAATCAGGTGACTTAGAAGTCGGCATTCCATCAATTTGCCGAAATCACCAATTCTTACACAAAGAGCGAAGATAGAGAGGAGTTCCAAAGAGCAAATGGGGTTTTCCTGAGTGTCTATGTAGTGCGACCCTCCTGTGAACTGGAGTAGATGTAAGATGGAGAGAGGGAGGTAGTATGAGGTGGGTGGGGTAGGCGGACGAGTTGCGGAAATTGAGACTGAATAGGTTTGGAAGATGGGAGCCAGTGAATTTGGAAGGGGCCCCATTGCGGGCAGATAAGGGTCTTCTTCAGTGGAAATCGACAAAGTCGGGCGGTTACCACGTGTACACGACTCCACCACTTGTGCGCTTACGGCCATTTTCTGGGGACAGCTATGTTCTTGAGGCCCCTTTTGTTCCTTGTGCCGCCACGCTATATTTATTGATGCTCATACATAGCAGCACGCTGGAATTGCTTCCCCATATGTTTGTGAGGTCACCTACAAAACTTCGACGGCATTTGGGGTATACAGAAACGGGACCTTCACAATGTCAACCCTCTTCTCTTCCACAACAGTTCTCTACTCTTGTAGTTTGGCTCTGGTATGGTGGATCTATGGCAAACTTCGAGAACGGAGGGACAACCCAACAGGACTGCCCTTGCCGCCCGGCCCAAAAGGCTATCCTTTTATTGAGAATATTCTCGATTTCCCGAGGTATAAACCATGGCTAGTATACGACGAGTGGTTCAAGACGTACGGTATGTACGCCATCGGTGGGATTGGACCCATGTCTCAAGATATTCGATAGGAGATATGGTTTATTTTAAAGTCCTCGGGAAGCCTTTCATTATCCTTGGTAGCCTGGAGCGGACATACGACCTATTCGAGAGGCGGTCGTCGAACTATTCTGACCGCATTCGCCTCCCGATGTTGAATGAACTGTACGTCCGCTTCTTCCATCAGAGCAAGCTTCGAGGGATTGGCACTCACGTAAGGTTAGCATCAACATGACATGGAATATGGCACTTATGCCATATGGAACGTGGTGGAGGCGCCACCGCCGCAGCTTCCACGACCACTTCCATCCAAACATAGTCCATAAATATAATCCTTTGCAAATCACTACCACTCGCACCTTCTTGCGCCGATTGCTCAAGTCTCCAGATGACTTCATGCTCCATGTCCGACAGTAAGCCTCATCGTCGCAATCAATATCCCGAAGCTCAAATCCTATCGTGTGTGAGCAGCGCGTTCACATCAAATATCATGCAGATTGCGTATGGAATAACCATCACCGACGAGGACGATTCCTACACAACTACAGCCGAAATAGCTCTTGCCAGCATCGCAGAAGTTGGCAACCCAGGGTCTTTCTTGGTCGATTTATTCCCCATGATGAAATACATTCCTGCATGGTTCCCTGGTGCTGGATGGAAGAAGAAGGCAAAGTACTGGCGACACATCAGTGACCTTTTTGCAAATAAGGCTTGGAATGCAACAAAGCACGAATTTGTGAGGAGCCCCTTGCTTCAGTCTTCTTATTGTGCATTAATTGTCACGCTCAACAAAGGAAGAAGGCACGGCAGGGCCTTGTATGGCGACGGCAATGCTCCAGAAATTGCCAGACGAGAGCTCGCCCGATCGCACCGAAGAAGAAATATTGGCACGTGATGTCTGTGCCGTATCGTTTGCGGGTGAGTTCATCATTCCACCCTTACAACCGAGGAGGAATTAAAGATCATGTTTCTTAGGGGGTGCTGATACAGTGGGCTTTCAACCTTCCTTACACGACTGATTTCTGCATTGCTGAATATATCGCAATAGACGGTCTCGACTATACAATCGTACTTCATGGCCATGTGTCTATATCCCAAGGTTCAGAGGAAGGCTCAAGAGGAACTCGACCGAGTGCTTGGTGACCGCCTCCCTGAATTCAACGATCGACCGAACCTTCCTTATGTTAGTGCAATGGTGAAGGAGTCTATGAGGTGGCAACTCGTCACGCCTCTAGGTAAAGCTTCATAATTCGACACCTACTCTAAATTATGACATTTGTTCTCATCTAGCCGTGGCACACAAAGCGTCGGAAGCCGATGAATACAACGGGTACTATATCCCCAAAGGTACCATTGTCATGGGGAATGCATGGTACGTCGGGTTTTGCTCATTGATCAAAACTCGGATTTCAAGCTTTGGGTTCTAGGTCCATATTGCACGACCCGGAGATCTATCAAGATCCCTCGGAGTATAACCCAGAGCGATTCCTCAAAGACGGCAAGATTGACCCAACAGTCCGTGATCCAATGGTGGCATTCTTTGGCTTTGGAAGGCGAATCTGCCCGGGAAGGTTTCTCGCTGAGAATTCCATGTTCATCTTCATCTCCCACCTTCTGGCTGTTTATGATATCCGACCTGGCTTGGACAAGGACGGCAAGGAGATTCCCATTGTGCCCGAGATGACAAATGGGTTACTTTCGTATGTTTTCGCCATCTATTGTTGCAAAGAATCGGAACTCTGTTTGATATATAACGTGTTGTGATCAGGTACCCTGAACCATTCACATGTAGGATCACACCACGTTCGAGGAGAGCTGAAGACTTGATCCGTAACTCTGGCCTTATGGACTGAATGCACGGCTGGTGGAATTTGACCCAGGTCGGGAAGGGTATCTGGCCTCTTTGTTCAGAGAAAGCGTAGACCACCCTCATGTAACGAAGCCTTAAGACGAGTTATGTGATTGCTAGTAACTATTTGAATGACAAAAATAGGTTTCGAGAAACAAATTTGCGTCCTCTCCAAATCGGTTTTTTGACTTCACCCATCATATATGCCTCAGAGATCGTGATCCGCATGGCGGAATGGTGCGACCTGCATTCCCAATCCATTTCACTCGAGTCGTGATAAGACTCAAGTACGGACTCCGTCAAACGACCATAATCCTTGTAGTGGGGTGACATCGGGTTATAAGTTGGGAATGTCGGAGCTTCCAGGTATTGTTTGATTGGATCCGACCAGTCAACAGGACTGGTGGCCCACGTTTCTTGACATCACTCATGGTAAGGTGGGGGTCCACAAACGCGGGAATAGGTTTTCCCCTGTTTAAACGCCAATATATATAGCCATTCTTACCAGTGGTCCTTGTTTTCCGATAAAGTTCATAACAGCGAGAGTGAGATGATAATCAACGTTCCAGGAGGAAAAAGTTGAAGCATGCGTGGGGTAATTTCACGACCACGTGATTCACCGGTCCTTTAAGTCGACCGCGAACGTTCAGCGCTCAGCGCTGGCTCTCATCATCCTAATGCAAGCTCTCCGCACCCATGTTCGCTCAGGCGAACTCCTGTAGTATTACCCCGTTCTTCCCTCTCTCAAAACCATCGCACTCTCCCCCTCACCTATTCTCTCGCCACTCGTATTACTTGGCCCAATTCGATGAAGATGTGTCCGTTCCTGCCCGTGGAATCTACATGTTGGTCATTGTCAGGAGAGGGAAAGAGGGACGATGACGAGGAAGGAGGAGGAAGGGAATCCACGGACTGTCGTGGGTGACCTTGGGGGTCCCGTGCATGGGGCACCGCCCCGTAAATCGTCTAACTATACTAGCCTGCGGGGTGGTGTGTGGCTTCCAGTGACCTACACACTAGGACCCTTATGACTTGGTGTATACGCAACTTGCGTTTCAAGAGAGAAAATGCTGATAGCCACTCTGAACACAACCAGGGGAAAATACGCGACGACTACATAAACTCATCCATACCCGGTCGTCGTGCCAGACTCTCCCGCCCTGTCCCCTCCAGTCCCTGGAGGACACAGGAATAGACGTTCAGACAATCCCAACCTGAAAGATTTGTAAGCCTCTGTTCGCGCAATGCTTTACCGTTCCCCTCAGCTGAGGTAATAAAAACCAAGCACCATCTGCGCGGTCGATGAAATTGTGCACGGAGATGTTCCTGGATGGAGTCCAACCCTGAGAGATTTATATTACGTTTCTCGGCGACGGTGGCCTGAATGAGGATGATGTCAGAGTCGGTGCATGCAATCCCATCAACGCTTGGAAACATAGATGCCGTTGGTCGCAAATAGAATGGGAACGCGCATTCCCTTATATCACCAAGACAGGACGCGCCAGCGAAGGGAACCTCCGCGTTGCATGTGGGAATGGTGAGTGGTGCTTGAGTACCATGAGCAGCAATGCATGGAAGTGGTGCAGAGTTGGAAGAACCCAATCGAGTATGAACAAATTTCTCGAATATCCAGCCCGCGGGCCCCTTGGTCCATAGGTCGTTGGATATGTCAAGAAGAACTCGGATTGTCTGGCGGCGTTAGATTTGGCGACAGTAAGAGCAAGAATGTTTCTAAGATGGTCGGTTTGGATTTCTGCTCTGAGTACAGTCCTATCCTCTGTTTCGGGCCGCATAGCGAAGAGGGTATGAGAGACATCTGCTGGGTTGTCGTCGAGAATCCACATTATAGCATCCTCAGGGTGGGTAGCAAATTCCTTCGCCCCGTGCGAGACTTTTAGATTGATCTCCTGGACCGACAATATACCTTGCATCAATCCGATAGATGTGTGCAAAGAAGGACCCCAGGTGTCATAATGCGACCGGAGTTTGTCAACATCAAGCTCGAGTAGATCGCTAACTAGATGTCAGTGACCACTGTGGACGAATATCACGCACTCACCCAAGCACCTTTAGCTCCCTGCGAGGGAACCAGTCCATGAAATACATCAGCGCCTTCCGCTGTTTCTTCCAATCAGCCCATCTGTCCCGTCTTGGGGAGGCTGCCTGGATAACCCAAATACCCCTCCTGGCCAAGAAGGCCGAACATGGCTGGGCAACGTCATCATTGGAGTCGGCCAGAGCCCACGTAACACCCAGGATCGACCGGCCAGATCGGGCCTCGGCGGCATGTAACACTGCACCATGCTCAGTAAAGAGATAGAAGTCGGTACTAGACAGCTGCAGGGCGGTGGGTTGGCCTCAGGCGCTGCGACATAATGTAGAACAGGAAATATGTTTCGCCCTGTACATCTACTACCAGCACAGGGCAAGCACTCGCGAGCCAGTTACGCACCGATACCTGGGTGGCCTGAGACAACAAAACCTCCCGCTAGCTGAGAGCCAGTATTACTCCACCGAGATTCCAACCTCTGGTATGCTGTAACGTATTCTTCACGGAACAGCAGGACTTCGCTGACCCAATCCTATCGAGTCCTAGCTGTTTGAGATGTTCCCGCGGAACATATTGGAGGCCTGGGTGACTGGGAACATCCCGAACCACTCCATCGAGTGGTTGTTTCCAGGGGGCATTGTACAAGATCTCGTCTCCCGGCGTTTCGTTCATGCGTGATGTGAGACAAGATTCAGCGCTTGTATGTACAGCCACATGCCGAAACTTTATCACCAGTGTGCTTTTCATGGCTCTGCTGCTATCCACTCTCAGCTCATCGCCAAGTACGTCCACCACCATTTAGTGTTCGGGCGTCAGCTCGGCAACAATATTCACATGCACCCAGGACGCGATCCTAGTGCCTGGACGATTCTAGGTAGACTATGTCGGAGCAAAAGACACACGCAGTGATTGCACCGGAGTTGGCGTGGATAATGGGTGGCGGTTGGTGGCCGCAGCTATGGAGAGGCAATCATCAAGGTGAACGGTACGAAAAAATTAGTACGCAACATGTGCGCTCAGAAGACCATCGCTTACCCGAGACTGTCAGAGACTAAGGGTGAGATGCCGGACGAGGTACTGGGGTGCCCATTGCCTAGGTTCAGTGAATGAGTCCAAGGCCCGTGAAAATACGGTGGACTTGAAGATGTAGCATTTTTAGCCGGATAGATGCTTATGGCGAAACCCTGGGGTAAGCACTTACCCTCTGACAACCTGCAGTGAGCAACCAACAAAGGAGTGATGTCCCAAGTTGGACAGTCCGCGCTCCGGACGCCAAAACCCTTGTCCCTGCAGTATTGAAATGAACACGGCAATCAAGCCCCATTCTTCACTGTTCTGCGCAATGCTCAGACTTTGAAATACTCGTTTTATTATGTACCTGGAATAACGATTTTTCTCGCGCCACGCCCAAGTCCCAATGTCGGCTTGTCACACCCATTAACCGACGAGACGTGACCAAGTTAACTCAATTATCAGACGTAATCTATCGCACCTTCAAGATGACAAAGTTTCGCAAACCGACAATATACTCGACGTTGCTGGACCTGCAATGACGTTCGGCGTGTGCTTCTCGGCTAGATGTAAACCCTGCCGAAGCTGAACGGCTATAAACATGAAAATTCAGGCAACTATGGTTAAAGGCAAAAATATCAAAACAGACTACGAAATCACAGTGGAAGCCACAGCAAAGAATCCCATGAAGCAGGCGTTGAACGTCAAATACAACTCAGACCTGTCCCGTTTGGACGGGAATCAAATCTGGACTAGCCATGTACTTATACTTCACTTGCATCCTCCACCCTAAGTCGTCCCCCTATGTTAGACTGCTCAGGTAGCGTTGGAAAGGTGGCTTCGGGTCGGGTAGAGGTCCCCGTAGTTCGCGCCACGTCAATGTTCCACTGTAAACTGGTAAGACGCCGCTCCGTCTCCTTGTCCCATCCCCGATTGGCGCTGACACGATACGTAACAAGGAGGTAGGCAATTAACTACAAAAATGGGCCATCAGATCTGATCCAATCCACCTTAGTAGAAGAATGACTTGCACGGATAGGGTATGCAGTCCCCGTAATGAACTGCCTCGCTGCATACAATGCTGGGCTCTTGTTGGGATTAATGGAAGTGATGATAATTGCAGCCAACGTCCACAAAGCGTCCAAGGCAAAAGATTCAATGAGCATAGTAATAATTGTTGTATATTGACTGGAAATCTCTGAGGGGCCTGAGCACAAGTCAGTAATAAGATTTCAGAGTTTGTGGAGATGCACACACCCATTATCTTGAGGTGTTGTCTGCGCACTAGGGCTATGCGTCCAACGATGCAGATAGCAATCATTATGTTGATAAAAAAGCTGAGAGCCATTAGGGCTGGTATAAGCTTGAGACCAAAGTAGGCGGGGGCGAGCTTCGGAGAATAGTCAAAAATCCCTACGGCTATCTGAAGCCCTACAGAGACATGGCGCTTAGCATCAAAGGGTACTGCAAGGTGAGCATAGCACTGAACTTACCAAAAAATGCGAGTAATGCCAGCGATGGCGGAACTACGATGAGTTTAGCATACTGCGACATATTCCAGATGATCCATAGCCGCCAAATCTGTCAACGAAAAAATACACATGGATTAAGCCAAAGGACGAAACGTCACGACAGCTAGCGAACTCACTTGGATTGCTTGCGTAAAACAGTCTATTGCAACAAACGTTAGACAAGAGCTGGCAATTGATAGCGGCAACCTTGTGGCGATAAATTCGTAACGGTATGCACCTCCTGGGAAATCGCCATGGTCGATGAAAGACACCCGATATCTCCAAGCATCGAAAGACATGCTGAGAAGCGCGCAAGTCATTACAAGGGTGATTTGGACAAGTGCGACTATGTTCTGCCTTCGTCGATGTGGATCCCGGCGTTGCAGGTATAGTAAACGAGCAGTGAAGCAGTAAAGCGTAAATGCAGCCCCATACAGCGTTGCATTCACAAAACCGACACCTATGAGGTCGGTTGCCCCGAATAGTTTGTTGACACTTGTAATGGAAGTTTTGGACATTCCGAAATACTAGTTGGTGAGGGGCTGAGTACTATAGTTTTCAATCTGGATTGAAGGATAGAAATACTCTTTGGTTAGCGCACAATCGTCCATTACATTCTTTCACAGCCCATCCCTGGGCTTGTACCTTTTTGTTCATGCCATGCAATATTGATGCGCTGCATTGAGAATATCAAGTTCTAGCACCAAGAACTTTGTACGACGAACTTCTCGGGTGGAGTAATCGAGACTGCCATGCAGTGTATAACCGTTAGGATCAATAATCCGATTTCAACGCAAGCCCAAGTTGATATCATTTGATTTGAATCCTCGCACCCCACGCAAACGTTTGAAATTGCCAAGTCTGGGCTTTCCTGGGCATACTAGTGGCGCTCCATACAAGGGGCTATGGGTGTCTAAATCATCATCTGCATCCTCCAGCCGCCGTTGCCTCCTTATCCAAAGTTGTCACCGAAACTGATGCCGTCAATCCCGTGGCATACGATCAGATTATTGTCGACCTAAGAAGGGAAGAATCCACTTCTAAATTAGCCTTACAGGGTGATGGCTGATTGCAAGCTCGTTCAGAGCCTCATGGACTAGTCCAGGACTCCATGTGCCGCTAGGAAGCCGGTGAAAACACATGGATTAGGACATCTCTAAAGCTCTAGCGTCACAATGATCTTTAACTAACTGCTTGGAGGTGCAGGGTCCGTAAACCTTGATGATTCAACCACTGGGTTTCATGGTTTCGGTCCCGGTTTCAGCGACTCCACTCTAAGTGATACCAAATTCAATTATACCCGGATTGAATCATGGTTCTAGACGCTAATATTCGCCAAGAGGAGCACAGCAGCTCCAGAGGTAGCGAAATTGTTTTCTGGTAACCAGTGCCATGGACTCTCGATCGGGTCATATCAATCGTGACAGGGGTTTTTGTTTCAATAATGTACATAGCGGTACTCTCGGGACCAAAGCAGGGTGAAACGAGAATATTTATGTCCGGGACCTGATCGTTTGATCGAGCATACCAATAAGACATCGAATCAGTGGCTTTGAACCGATGTTAAGTGTCGTGAATAATCTAAGAGCCCACCACAGTTCAAACATTGAGGACGCCTCTTGAGCAGTCCGGGTGTCAGCCGCGGTTGGAATGTATTGAGTCCCCAATAAGCCGGGGCTCGTTGGTAAGCAAACCACAAGCTCCAAAATAGCAAGTGAGAAGGGAAGTGTATTTGTGTAGAACCCTCAACGGAATAGGAAGTAAAGGATGTGGAGGCCAAGGAGGAGGGGAGAGTGTGAAGTGAGCGACAACAGTTTCTACAGACGGAGTGTACATGGGAGCACGGATGGGGAAACTAACGCTCAGCAGAACCTAAACCTATCGACGGAAGTGCTCACCCCGAGCCAATATGCTTCTAGTGTGTCCCTACTCTCACCCTCGGCCGATTTTCAAATGCATATGCCATCATCCCTGATGCTGAGGGAGCCCATGTCCTATTCACAGGGTCTGGGTGGTGACTTCTTCGATGGGTTGACCCAATAGGCTGTCGGATGAGCATAGAACATCGTACGGGGTTGCTTATTTTACATCCACTTCCAATGTTCTGGCCTGGGGAATTGCAGAAGCTTTCAACAAAGTAACTGATCGAAGAGGTCAGTAGAGTCGTCTAACATAGGGGATTTGTTATGGAGTGTCCGGACCTCGGGATAATTGACCAGCGGTCGGTTCTATTGGTTCTGAAGAGGCATAGTGATATCGGGTGTACGGGACACTAACCCTTATTTCAGCTGAATACATTCGGGAGGTATTTCCGGTCTGGATTGCAGCTTGATAGTGCAATTGCAGAGATTTCTGACCAGGCCGCTCCCTGATCTGTTTTTTTCCCACGCTTCTGTGGGGGGAAGGAAACTTCCGCGCATAGAGAGCCGTAGAACTCTCGCACTCGTGCTCCCTTCGATAAGCCTACTACGCCGTGGCTCCCCCTCGACGGTTCTGGAGGGCACAACGGCCCATCCAACGTCAAAACTGCCGCCCCGAACCCATACAATGACGTGGCAAGTCAGCCATACCGCGGACTGCACATCTACCTTCGACATACCATACGGGCTGCATAATTCGTCAACCCACACTGCAGCCACCACAGATACAATGTCCAACTACAAGAACTGATGATCTTGCTTCTGCCTATGACGCAACTGTCCCCAAACCACCACCTTCCAACTTGTCAGCCTCCCACCTATCCACCGGCCATAGAACCGCGACTTATCGACTTGCTTACCTTACTCACTCCGATAATTGAGCCCGCAACACCGTAGGAGCTAGGACGTGAGAGAAGTAGCTTGGCGCACCACTTTGTGCAACATCGAGTTTCCGTGGCTCGCCGGCGTGGAAGGCTGGGTCCGGCTTGGAGGAAACTTACATCCCGATCATTGATGTCAAGGCCCCCATCTGTATCTCGTTTCCAGCCCCTTCTCAACCCTGTTTTTCCCCCCACCGCAGCATAGCACATTGTCGCCTGACCATGGCCTGACGTCCTCTCCTACCCCATGGGGAAATCCTTAGAAGACTGGTTATCAGGGGTTGTCCTTAATCTATGACTAGCGGTGGTACGAAGAAATACGGTTCATACACTTCAATGTGCCTCCACCACAACATCCAACGGATGGCCTGACTCGTCACTCTCAGGTAGCCCTTCACCAAGCTCCTATCAGGATATTCCAGTATGTGCTTTTGCCATGAAAATAACATTATGCTTAACCTTCTCTTCGCACTCCCCTCGATGAAACTCGACTGATTCTGGGTCACTTGTGCCATCGACCCACTTGGACCCGCAGAAAACTGCTGGTGTTAGCAACACGGTTCCCATGGCCCCCTGAGCCGCTCCTGAAACTATGGTCATACTTCACTCTCCTGTACACATTCACCTCTCCCCATTGCCTCGTTACCTCGACATCAAAGAATTCTCCAAGGCCATTTCTCCTTTTGTGGGAAGCGCCATACTCACTTCCCTTCATCTTTTATCTGATGGAAGTGTCTCCCCAGGTTTCAGCCAAAAATCCCACCCCTGGTTGTTTCCAAGCCCACTCAGTTTCTCATCCCGCAGTGCTTCACCAGCCCGTCATGGCGACAGTTCCAAAATCACCCAGGTGGCCCCCGAGTTATAGCCAGGCGTGGTTCAAAACCAAACGGCACCTTATATCTGTAGCTTACGACGTGGACAACTGATACTGACTGGGCTAGCTTCTGGCCTGTGCTCTACAGCAACCTGTCATCGCTTAGGACGACCTACCAAATTTTATTCTCTATTTCTTACTCGGATTACTCGGACTATGTTGGACACCTTGTTTAACGCTTGTGCACAGCCACATCACCGATCAGCTGCCTGCCTCATTTCACCTAGCCACTGGATCAAGTGAGTGCAACGTCTCCTCACCTCAATCTCCCGCTGAGGTTTGACTCTTCTTAGATATTGCAATTCTCCTTAATCTCTGCGTTCCGTCAGACTGATCGTCACCTCTGGCTCGCGTTAGCACCTCCCAACTTACAACACATAAAAGGTCATGGATTACATTAGTGAAGGCTCGGACAAAGCAAGGAGTTTTGCGATAGCTGGGAATACCTTCCAGGAGCAGTTCGAGCATACTGGTGCACTTAGCGACCGCGAAGAGGCCATCAAAAACCTACAGCCAGATAGTCACCCTGGCAAACCGGCGTCGCTCAGCAACAGTCGGTTTGGGCACACAGGGGATGCTGACTGACCTCGAGGAGGCCATTCAGTATCAACTACAGGCGGTGTTTCTCACACCAGACGGTCATCCTGATAAACTTGGCTTGCTCAACAACCTCGGAATACCTTTCCAGAGTCGGTTTGAGCGTACAGGGATGGTGTCAAGTACCATGACACCCCACAGCTTGATTATGCTCATATGACGTCTTTCTTGATAATCTAGTGCACCTTCGTCACCAAGAACATCCCCCAATAGAACGTGTCTCGTCTTTGTTGTCATTGTCATTATCACCAATAGGCATGGTAGGCGGCGGGTTAAAATTCTCGTCTTTCATAGCGTTATCGGGGATGGGTTGGGTCCATGCACGATGGATAGCTGCGATTGACGGCAGAATTGGCTTTCCCCCTGTAAGGTTGGTTGATGTTTTAGGTAGCGAGGGACTTTGCGAGTGCGACGTCGATCGTACGTCGCGTGCTCTTAGACCCAAAGTATAGTGCGAGAAGGTGGGAGGTAAATTTTCACTCCGTCTACTACATACATATGTCGTATTTAAACAAGTCAAACTATTGTATGTAGGTGAAACACGAGTGGATAAAACCCACACATGTAACTAGGGAAAAGAAATAAAGAGGGGCGGACATATGCCAGCTGAACGTTGAGGTCGCGAAAACCGAGCATAAAGGGTAGAGAGGGAATCGGGAGACAAAAGAAATAAAATAAAGATAAAAAAAAGAGTACATACTACATGTATCTTGTGGGTGTCCGTCGTCGTGGAGCCGATATGCAGACTCGGAGCCAGTATGCAGACTTTGTGGGTGCAGGAGCAGAGGCTGGAGGCAATGAGTGGGTGCAGATCTCAATATGCATCGGGACTAGTGAAGGGAGGGCACAAGCTTCCAATTCTGTTGCTAGCGAGTGTCTGATCCTCACACCCCCTTGAGTTTGAAAGACTCAGAAGTAAGGGACAAAACCCTTCCAATGATTTTTATACTTCAACAAATATGTTAATAACTGCCTACCTACTAAAGGTGAAACCTTCATATTTTAATTGGGAATACCTATATGGCTCATGTATCATCCTGCCAAATACCATTACGTCATATGCCATTTTGGGAAGTCAGTGAATTAAACAATCATTTAAGGTCATTGGAAGGGTTTTGTCCATCTTTACTCTAATCACATGATTTTGTTTATTACAGCCATATAAGTGCAAATAAATGTCATGTGACTGGTTGGAATAATGTATAAATATAGCTCCTCACTTCCCTAGCTCACACCACCCCCCCAACCTCATTTTGCTAACATGTGATCCCTCTCTATGCCTCAATGCAACCATATTCTTTCCCTTTTGGACAAAGGCCACTCTGCTACCCATATTGCTTCTACCACTGGTCTTGGCCTCAGCACTATATCTTGTCTTTGCTCCAAACATTGTTCAACACTTTCAAAGTCACTTGGTGGCCACCCAACCAAGCTTTCTGTTGGCAATATCAAATATGCCACTCATCTTATCACATCCTGCAAGACTGAAAATGCCTCCCAAATCACCAGAACCCTTTGTACTGTCATTGACCAACTTCTATCATCCAAAACAGTTTGCCAAGCACTCAAAAAAGCTGGAATGAAGGCTGTAGTCAAGCAGAAAAGGCCTAAACTCTCTGTTATACACAAGAGGAAAAGATTGGAGTGGGCAGAGGCACATGCAGACTGGACTCTGGAAGACTGGAAGAGGGTGGTTTGGTCAGATGAGACCAAAATCAATTGCTTAGGGTCAGATGGCAGGGTTTGGGTCTGGAAAAGAGCAGGGGAGAGGCTTAGTGGTAGGCTGGTGCAGGGAACCACAAAGTTTGGAGGAGGTTCCATTATAGTATGGGGCTGTATGCTGTAGGAAGGTCCAGGGTTGGCAGCCAAGATTAATGGTAAGATGGATGGTAATCTATTTGTCACCATTTTGGAGGATGAACTCAAGGGGAGCCTGGAGTGGTATGACAAAGAGGTGGAGGATATTGTCTTTCAACAAGATAATGATCCCAAACATAGGTGCACCAAGGCTCAAAATGGTTCAAAGCAGCTGAAATGGAGGCTATGGTGTGGCCCCCACAATCTCCAGACCTTAATCCAATTGAACATTTGTGGACTCACCTTAAAATCAAGTTAGGGGAGTATGACACTCCACCTCAGGGGATGGGAGAATTATGGGATAGGACACAAAAGGAATGGGATCAGATTCCAGCAGAAGTATGTCAGAATCTGATAGAGAGTATGCCTGATAGGGTTCAGGCTGTCTTGGATGCCAGGGGAGGGTATACAAAGTACTAAAAGTGTAATTATTGGTAATTTCTTAGAGACAGACAAAACCCTTCCAATGACCTTAAATGGTTGTTTAATTCACTGACTTCCCAAAATGGCATTTGATGTAATTATATTTGGCAGGATGATATATGAGTCATATAGGTATTCCCAATTAAAATATGAAGGTTTCATCCTTAGTAGGTGGGCAGTTATTAACATATTTGTTGAAGTATAAAAATCATTGGAAGGGTTTTGTCCCTTACTGTATGTGGGTTTCACCCTTGCAAAGGGGCTCATCAGAGGGCTTAACTGCTGCCCTAACCCACCTTGGCTCATGTAGCGACAGAATTAGACTATCTAACTTAGAATGCTGTGGGGGAGTATGAATTAATATATTAATTGATCTGCTGGACCAGCTAGTGCACCGGGGTGCCTCTGGGACCCCATACGGGTAGGTAGGAAGGGGGGGCTGGGCCTGGGGCATCCCTCCCACTCGGACCCCTCATGGCATGGTGCCTGATGAGAGGCCGGCCCACTGCATAGTCTTTTACACTATGGCTTTTTGTCTGTCTGTCTGTGCATAATTCCTTAGCCAGATCCTTACTTAAGTGTCAGGCCAGCCATCTCCAAAGATAGGGCAGCAAGCTGCGAAAGTGCGAGGTCTTGGAATCGAACCAAGATGGAAATAACCCGAGTTTGCAACTGGCTTCAAAGATGACAAATCTAGGATGAGGATGGCCCATCTGTTAAATGAAGTGACAGATCACTTATTAGTTAGTGATGAATTGTGATATATAAGTAAATACTTGTTATATACACCCATCCCTTGGGGATGTCAATTAGTGGACACTGAGTTTCATGCCTTGCATCCATTTTGACAGGATGGGACCTTAGACTAGCCAAATTGTTATGAACAGTCCAGACTGAGAAGAATGAGAACAACTATTTGACTTTACAAGATGGATACAGGAAACCACAGACCAGTTGCAAGTGCAAGAATATGAAGATGAAGAAGGGGAATACTACAACACCATGCAGGACCTGGCAAGAGAAGCAGGAATGGAGATAACTCTAGAGGATATTCTGAAGTACCCCAAGGATGAAGAAGATAGCCATGGATCAACTGATCCAACTTCTGATATGGATGGAAGCACCAAGAGAATGGAGAGCAAGAATGGAGAAGAATCCATGGAGATAGGATTGGGAGAAGAGGACTATGAGTCAGAAGAAAGCAATGGAACATCGCACAGCAGTGGAATGGAAAATGAGGACACTGACTCATTGTAATATATAAATAACAGTAGGATGCCATCAGCCAGGATGTGCATCATGGTCAAGACTGCGCAGGACAAGTAGAATAGCCCAACAACCTATAACAAGTATATAGCATCTCATAGGTATATAAGGCCTGTACAAGTAGAGATTAAAGCCTCAATAACCCTCTCTGCCTTAACTTGGTGTGTTCCCTCGTTATATCACTGAGCACAATCCACTAAGCTCTGCAAGGCCAACCATCTCGGACACCTTGTAGAGTGATTGAAGGCTGTCTCCAGTTATCCTTGGATACAGAAGGAGCATGGATCATAACATTCGATTAAAGCTTCCTTTGGACAACCTCCATCATACACCCCGTGGTATTGGTATACCTTGTTGCTACCCTTCCACACCGGCAGATGGTATGCTTTATTGCTATCTGAGTGCCAACCGTATCTGACAACATGCCTTGTTGCTGTCTGGTGATACACCCCTGTAGAGCAGGCCACCATACCCTCTGCACCCTTGGTCAGATGCACTGAAAGTGTTGATTGGGATAATGCACCCATAAGCGTTGTATATAGGTCATCCGCACCTTCAAGCATCGATTGGGATAACATACCCGCAAGCATTGTTTATTCACCTTTACCCCCACTGTCACTTTCGACTTCTTCCCTCTACACCCTGTCTACAAACTGAAACAACCCCCTTGCCACCAACTACAAAGAATCTAACAGTTCTGACTGGTCAACAACCAACTCCAAACCCAACTTCACACCCCCTCCACCCTGGACCATAAAAAAAAAACAAAACCTATACCCCTCACTCATTCACCCTCTGGTTCCACACCATACCCTACACAACCTACCAAGAGAGTTCAACATCGAACAGAAGACCCAGGATACCCAGCACCCCCAGCACCAGTTCTTCAATCCCTACCCAAACAACTACCACTTGAAAGAACTGCCACCTCTACCTGCTCAAAGCTCGGGGAGCCAATTCATAGAACATCTGCCCCATCCTCCAGTCCTCAACCCTCAACAAGTACAAGAACTTGCAGCAACACTTTGCAACAGAAACCCCCAAGAACATCTTCACCCCTCACATCACCACTTGGATCACCAGCACACTCACCACCTCGATCCAGTTCCCCTGTACAACCCAAATCATCTGAAGTTAGCCCCACTACCAGGTCTGTTCACACTTCTGACGAGGAATCCACAACCTCTGACACTGACAATATGGCCTCCTCTGCAAAGATCAATACACCCCCAACCTTTAATGGAGAGACCAATTACTACTGCCTCTGGAAGGACACAGTACAATTATACATCGATGCAAAGCCTGATGCCTTTTCCAATGACAAGACCAAGATACAATTTGCCCTTTCATACATGTCCACCGGCCCTGCCACAACATAGAGAGGAGCATTCTTGGAATCAAACAAGGAACTTGATGGAAGCCAGAACCTTCCAACATGGAAGAAATTCCTGGAAGGACTCAACACATCCTTCACCCCAAACAATGTCCCTGCAGACACAATGGACAGAATCCACCACCTCAAACAGAATGGACGATATATTGACAATTACATATCCCAGTTCCAGATACTTGCCTACTGTTAGGGGAATAAGAGGCCGGAACCAATTTAATATTTGAGTGCTGATCGTAATTGGCATGTGCACTACTTAAGTACAGCAACAGTCTGTGCACAGACTGGGTAACCAAACACTATGTAGACTACCAGAATTAATATGTGCAAACAACATACAACAACATATAAGATTGTACACATGGTCGGGCTCAGGGATAGGGGTGGCCAAAGGATGAGGCTGGGCTTGGCATCAGGCATCAGCTAGAGTGGCTGAACCCAGATGCTTTACCGCAGACCTCTAGATGTACCTTGCATAAGGGGGGGCAAACCTGCCAGTCCCCTTACACCTACCAGGCCGACCTTGGAGATGGAGTGGTGGCAGTCAACTATTTCAAGAATGGGCTGGATTGCCCCATTGCAATCAAGACAATTAGCCTCAATCCAGGAAACAAACTCAACAACTGGTTTAAGCAAGCTCAAACAGCATATCAAATACTACAAACTCAATGCGACTATATGCAAACTTGAGGAGCTCCCTTGTTTCCAACGACTTCATGCCCTTGCTCATTTAAAGGGAAAAGAAATGCTTTTATGTGCCGTGTCCCACTCCCCTATCAAGTGACAGACCCTAACACAATGGATATTGATCAACTCACTGAAGCAGTCTACAACCTCGACTTTGAGGATGAGCCAGATCTACTCACTGAGGAAGTTGATGAAGACAAGGAAACCAAAGAAGACAGACTCCACCAGTTGGTACAGGAGCACACCCATGAAGCCCTCAACACAATCCTCACAGATGCCCAAAGAAGGGATCTCAAGGAGAAGAGATGCTTCAACTGCCACAAGACTGGACACTTTGCCACAAATGTCCCACCAAGAAGACCATATATTGCTGATCCAAACTACCCCATAATTTGGATGCCAGAAACTGGTCAAATGTGATATCCAGAAGAAGACAAGCAAGTTATAGGAAGAAGAACTCCCTATACAACATACTAGAAGATGCAACCAATGAAGAAGTCAAGGACATTTATGAACATTTCACAAATGAATCCAACCACCCAGATGCCCCTCTGGTTCAGGATTTTGCCTAAGGAGACTAGCCACCACATCTAGCCCTCCACAAAGACCACCTTCCTTTCCTTATTCACAAAATACTATTAATGTCGTAAAACTACAGGAATTGTCAGCACATGTAATACATCTACCCTGCTGAATTCAAAAACACAAAATCACTAAGGAAGGACCCAAAAGTGTGGAACTACTTACCCTACTCAACTCAGGAGCAGCAGGAAACTTCATTGACCCTGGAATGGTCAGACAACATTTGTTCAAAACAGTACCCCTCAATCAACCCATTGAAGTATGAAATGCCAATGGATCCATTAATGAAAATGGGACAGCTACCCATTATACAACCCTCAACCTAACAGTTAATGGAAAGGATATGGAGATCAAACCAAAAGTAGTCTCCCTTGGAAGCCCAAGACTTATCCTTGGAATCCCTTGGCTCGCAGAACATAACCCAGACATCAACTGGGACACCAAACAATTATGCTGGAGAAATGAACGTTGGAACAACACCATTTTCCAAGAACTCATCCAATCCATGGAACCTGATTGGATCTACAATGACCAACTCAATCATATTTCTACCCTCGAGCCTACAAGCTTCAAAGAAATCAACTTCAAAGCCTCAGCATCACAATTCCTTGCTGTACAACATGGAGAAAAGAAGAACAACGACCCAAGAAAGGTTGTACCTGCAGAATTCCACAAATACCTTCCAGTATTCAGCAAGAAACAAGCTGAACAATTCCCCCCACAACAACCATGGGATCACAAAATTGAACTCAAGGAATCATTCAAACCAATTGCCATGAAATCCTACCAACTCTCCCTCAATGAAGAGAAGGAACTTGACACATTTCTTGAAGAAAATCTTCAGAAAGGATACATTCAACCATCTGAATCACCAATGGCCTCACCTTTCTTCTTTGTAGGGAAGAAAGATGGAAAGCTACACCCCTGTCAAGATTACAGGTACCTCAGTGAACACACTGTCAAGAATGCATACAACCTTCCCCTCATCTCACACATTCTCAACAAACTCTGAGGATCAAGATACTTTACCAAACTTGATGTATGAGCAGGATACAACAATATCCATATACACAAAGGAGATGAATGGAAAGGAGCCTTCAGAACACCCTGAGGATTATTTGAACCTATGGTCATGTTTTTTGGAATGTGTAACTCCCCAGCAACCTTCCAAACCATGATGGACTCACTATTCCAAAAACTTATTGATAATGGAGGAGTAATCATTTACATGGATGACATCCTTATTCACACGAAAATGAAACAAGAACTCCAATGTCTTACAAGAGAAGTACTCAAAGACAATGATCTATACCTCAAGACCGAGAAATGCGAATTTGAATGCCAATGACTCGAGTACCTAGGAGTTATCATCACTCCAGACTCAGTTTCAATGGACCTAGCAAAACTCAAAGGCATCGCTCTGAATGGCCAACACCAACTACCTTGTGCGATGTATGCAAATATATGAAGGTTAGCAAATTTGAGAGGGGAGGCAAGTGTCATTGAGCTGAGTCAAGGAGAGGGAGAGATCATGACAGAACTTTTCGAGATAGAGGGTATATTTTTCACTGGAGGACAAATCCCCCCACTTCTACATTAAATACAGTAAAGAAAGTAATACTATGTTATTTGTTGGTTAGCAGAGAAGACAGCAAATGTACACAAAAAGGAGCGAATTTGTATAACTACGAGAGGCCATGTAAGTGAAACAAAATGTAGCGAAGACAGATTTTCATGAAACAGGAACCTGGAGAAAAACTTACATGTATGCTAGGAAGGAAAAGGTAGCTAGAAGGAAGGAGAGGGAATGGCTGTACTAAAGGTGTAGAAAAACTTTAAGGAATGAAGAAAAATTTACATATATTTCAACAGGAGGGGACTTATCTGAAGACTGAGGGTATGTATGGCCCAGGGTTGTCACTCCGTTCTGTTGTTTATTATCTGAGTCCGACACTTGTTGTTACCTGGGTTAGGGGTTCACTCTTGAGTAGCACAGGGTTTGACACAGGATGTCTATACAGACTTGGTCCTGTCCTACTAAGCGTGACTTGGAGACGATGGAGCATTATAAGTCCAGCCGGTTATGGCAAAGAGGTATAGGAGGCAAGAACTTTATAACACTAAGATAAGGATACAAGGGTATGGTACAGTATCCTTATATACTACTATGTGTGGCTGTGCTCCTACTATATATCTGGACCCAGGTAAGTGAGTCATATCCTTATCTATTTAAGTATAGATTGTTCTGATGGTACTTCTGATGGTTTCAGGATGACAGGTCTTCTATCTATTTATATACTTTGGGTGCTTCTGATAAGAGTTCCTTCTGGTGAGGCTTCTGATAAGGGATTTAAAGGAACTTCTGATAACACTCGTCCTCTTCTGTATCGTTTCCATGTGTAGCCAGGAGGCTACTCCCACATCTCCCCCTTTCTTTCGGATTGCAACTGTCCTCAGTTGCCCTCACCATCATCTTCCACAGCCGCCAAATCTTCCAAATCCACAAATTCCATAAGTTCCAAACAAGCACAAGACTGAGGGTGATAAGGGATGAGACGGAAGGCGGTGAATTTGAGGTGAGATACTGTGCCATTAACCTCAGCAAGTATATAGGCTCCGCTGCGCAACTGCTTGACTACCACCATAGGACCGAAATAACGAGGTTTGCACTTGCGGCCGAGTTCCGGTTTGATGTGTTTGTTTAAGACCAGCACAAGTGCACTGAGTTCAAACTTATGGTCACAAATTTGGCCTTGATTTCGCTTAGCAAAATCCCCTGTAGACCAATATCACGCAGCCAGGACCTTGTGTTCCATGGTCTTGAGGTCGTCATTGCGTTTCTTGAGGGCTTGGGCACAGACAGCCAGAAGCTTGGAGTTGGAGAGACGATTAGTGATGGGAGGGAACAGGAAGGTTGCCTCGGCGATGTCAAATGGAAGCAATGGCTTGATTCCATGGACGGCGTAGTAGGGTGTCATGCCAGTAGCCTTTCTTGTAGTAACTTAGTTGGCCCAAAAAATGTATGCAGCGTGTTTGTACCATTTGCATGCATCACCATTGCAAGCCTTGATGAGAGTGTCTCAAATAGTCCTGTGCATCATTTCTACCACTCCATTGGATTGGGAATTGTAAGCTGAAATACAAATATGGTGGATATGATACTTATTAGCTAACCAGTCCAGCGCAGCTACAAATGCTGTCCCGTTATCTGTAATGATTTTGTCTAAACCTCCCCATCGACACAAGATCTCTTCAAATATGAAGGCCCCGAGCGTTCGACCATTTTCCTTCTTGAGAGCTCGCCATTCTGGCCAACCTGTAAGGCTACAACGGGCTTGTACAATATACTTGAAGCCGTGGGAGGGCAGCATATGCATGGTATCAATGTATGCCTTCCGAAAAAGTGTTGCCAGGTGCTGGATTACAGGGGGGATTACAATGTGTTGAGTAGAGCGAATCTGGCATTGGTGACATGTCTTGAGATACCAGTGTAGGTCTTGATCGAGAGTAGGCCACCAGAAATGATCCAATAAGGTACGTCATGTCGCAAAAAATCCCTTGTGACCTAACTGATCATGTGCCACTTTCAACAAACCCACCCTTGCATCCATTCCTATCACCACCTGTTGATGCTGCCCCCTGTGTTCCTTCCTCTACAACTTGTCCCCTCTAACAAAAAACCTGCCAGTGTGACAGAGAAATGCTACTTTGGCCTTATCGGTAAGTCCTTGTGGCATTTTCATTGTCTCCAGAAATTTTCTGACTGCTCCTAGTTTCTTGTCTGTCTCTTCTGCTCAAAAATTTGCTGCATCATCACCGATTTCTAGCCTGCCCTCCCCCTTTCTTTCTGATATGACGTCTCTGTCATTCCCCTGACCCACTGTCATCACCCAAGCCAAACCAACATCCCCAGTTGATCCTGCCACCCAAACCCCACATCCAATCACCTTGTCAACCCAGTCCTCTGCTTCATCCACACCTTCCCCTGCCTCTTCGCCATCCTTCTCTGCTGCCCAGCATCTTGATAATCCATCTGGACCCTTGTGTTTTGCCCCCGGAACATGTACCAAGTCAAAATCAAACATCAAGATGGCTGAAATCCAACGATTCATGGCCACATTTGGGTGAATGTCAGGTTTGTTCACCATACCCTTGATGTATTGTGCATCAACCTCTACCACTAATTTTTTTGCCCCAATTATCCAGAGTTTCATCGCATTGAGTACTCGAAAGAGGCCATATAACTTGAGCTTGGCCTGTGAATATCGCAAAATCCTTTCACTCCACGCAATCAATCCAAAACATGCTGGCCATCATTGTTCCTCCTCATCCAGCTGCGCTAAAATGAACCCGACTGCAATCACTGAGGTATCCACTGATAGAATAATTGGAAAGGGGAGTGTGTGATTGATTGGCCAAATTGCCTTGCACATTGTAACATGTTTCTTTACCTCCTCCATTGCTACCTTCTGTTCCTCTTCCCATCAAAAGCCCTCCTTTGTCACTCTTGTTAGCTTTGTTAATGGGTTGCACACCTCTGCAAAACCCTTGATCCAGTTCCTCACTGTACCTGCCATCCCCAAAAATCCTCAGACTTCTGACACATTCCAACATTCCAGTCACTTCAAAATCTTGTCCACTGTCATCCCATCTGGTTCCTGACCCTCGTACGTGCATTGCCATCCCACCACAATAATATCTGGCTGACATAATTGAAGTTTCTTGGCTGATATGGTTGTGCCCCCATGTTTGAGCCAATGAAGGACCCGATTCAGGTCATTGGCGTGTTCCCAGATAAAATGCCGAATGCCTGGGTTGTCCAGAATGGTCTTGTAGGTACCATCATGCTTCTCATACCATGATTTGGGTCCTAACAATGTGACATCATCTAGGAAGTTTGGTGCACAATCAGTTTTGTTTTGCAGGATAAAGGCCACATTGTTATGGAAGATTCCTACTGAGCCTGTCCAGCCCTGAGGAAGTACTGTGAGATGCATTGTGCTGAGTGGCATATCAAATGTTATGTAATTGTGAGACCCCTCTGCCAAGGTATGGTGATCATAGCCAACGAAAAGGTCAAATCCTGAGTATATTGCATGTGCTGAGCATTGTTCTGCATACAGATAGATGAGGGGGGGTTCTTGTGAATTGCGAATCATGACTGCATTGAGGGGAGTAAGATTGTGAACAATACGTATATTCCCATCTTTCTTGGTGACTGTAAACCACTGATGTTGATAGGAGCTATAAGACAGTTCATATACCCCTGATTTGACCTTCTGTTTGATGAGGTTGACAACCTTCTCGTGAATGCCAGGGGGGATTGGCAGAGTCCTTTGGGTCCATGGTACATGTTCGATAACTGGAATTTTGACTGGTGAGAAGTAATCATCCCAAAAATGTCCCTTCTCTGATTTATCCCATGCTAACCCCATCTCATTCTTTACTAGTACCTCTGCAACCAGCTTCTGCTCCTCTGGCCACAAGAATGCATTTGAAAATAGTCCAAGTGCATCCATATGTTCCTGAGTCAACCATACACCTGGCAAAAATGATGGAGGGAAGGGGGATAAACCAGGTAGGGACCTCAAAGGATCTTCAGGGAAATGGCGCAGAATTCTGATGTCACTTGGCATTGTTCCAGGGACTGGTCGCACCTTGTCAGCTACCTTCTTGTAGGCCAGACACCTTGACTCCATATTGTAGGAAAAGGATGACCCCAGGATTACCTCCATAAGAGAATCCATACCCGCCTTGACTTCTACTCCATAATTCACCACCTCACTTCCTAGTACCATCAGGCCCTGCTTCATTCTCCCCCCAACTTGTTCTCTTGTTGGCACTACCACCTTCCTTTCTCCTCCTACTGGATCTGTGATCACCACATCCACCCCTCCATCCTCTCATTCCACTTTTCCTAACCTCATGCTCTTTTGCCAGGGCCTCCCTAGCAACAGTCGATATGGTGCCATTTGGGGTGCAACAAATGCATGCACTGAAAAGGTAGGAACTTTTGTAGGTTTTAATATAGATAGTGGGCTTGTTTTCACTAAGCTTAGCTGCAAATCGATAAGCTTAAGCTAATACAAGTGGAATGAGATAGATAATGAACAGTTTTGTCTTTTAGGGTGTTCTGGGGGTGCGTTCTGACAGTGAAATTCAAGAGAGTAGTGTTTTTAGAGGTTAATGAACAGCCATTGAAGTTATCTTAGCCGTATGGTGCAACAATGAAAGGACAATCCCTGTCAATTCAAAGCACTGGGTCTCTGGTCTCTGGTCTCTGGTCTCTGAACTCTGGTCTCTGTCTCTGTCTCTGTCTCTAGCACTCTGGAACTCTAAACTCTGAACTCTGGTCTCTGTCTCTGTCTCTGTCTCTAGCACTCTGGAACTCTAAACTCTGAACTCTGGTCTCTGTCTCTGTCTCTGGGTTGGTCGATGACCGAAGAAATTACACTTAACGACGCACACTAAATAGCCCTCTGAAACCATTCTTGATCATGGCTTGCAGACTTGCATGTGGAAGCGGGGGTGAGACCTCTTTCTTCTCCATGAACAAGTGTGACCATATTTATATTGTTTAGATACATACAAGAGATAGTAAATATGAAATAGAAAACAATAAGCTTAATTGTTACAGGCACTGTAGAACATTTTGGAAGGTTCGGCAGCATTTCTACCTCACCCTGGGTTATGGGTTTTTCTCTGATTAACGAATGGCAATCCAGCCAGACATGTTCCGTGCTCGTCTGCATTATTCTGCATCCACACAAGCGCGTTAAGTTTCCGGATCAATTATGATTGGAATGTATAGCGGATGGACAATCCCTTGATCCATTGTAATTAATCTCAGTTAAGCAGTATGCCAAAGTGCCGGGACCCACAAAGCACTTGTTAATTAGGAGTCTTTGATATTTCTAGGGTTTTGGGCATCAGGTATTGCCTCCCGAACGTTGGACGTTCCGTTCCGTGGTCCGGTCATCATTATTGAACTTGCTATAGACGTAATACGCCTGCGACAGCTGCTAGGTACATTCTTTTATGTTCAAATGCATTCGGGTTCATCAGAAAACTGCTCATAAGGTCCCTTGATGCGACCAGGGTACACTTGATAGGCTATGTAGAGTCCTGAATCCCTCCGGAGAGCGTTCTGATAGCTTGGTTCACTAAGCTTAGTGATAATGAACTGGTTTGAACACGTCCAAGGCTCGAGTATCCCCAATTTGGTCGAACTGGCTACTACGGGATATAGTACCAATCCTCTATAGAGTTCTTTAATGATATCGCCAATGATTCTATGTAGAGAATCGTTCCGGAGTACAGAATTCATGTATAGGTGTGAAATCGGCGTATCAGCGCATAAGTCTGGATTCCCCCCACTTCGATTTCCAACCACTCAGCACATCCTCTCAGGTCCTCCTTTGCCCCACTTGCTACCTGCATCGTCATTCGTTGTCCAGGATTGACTCCCACTCCCAATTCTTCCCACAGATCCCTTCACACCACCACGATTTCAGACCCCTCATCCAAAAGCCCCACCTCCTGCACCTTCCCCATTACAACTATGTCCACTTCATGAAGTGGTGTCACAAACTCGAGTGGAATACCTGGTATTGTAGTCATTGTGGCTCCAACGGCTGCCTTCTGGGTATGTGTGTTTTCCACCATGACTTTTTGAAGGTCCCCACTAAGTGACAATAAGTCCTGAATTGTAACTTCTGAGACCTTGGTTTCCAGAATTTGGTCAAAAACCTGCTGTGCAGCTTGAGAATTGGCAAGCTTTGACTCAAATTGATATGCTGGTTGGTGAACCACTGTTGAACTCCCTCCCTTTCCCTTGCTAACTCTCTTGCTCTCCATAGCCTGCTCCTCCCCTTTCTCCTTTGATCCCCCACTCAACCCCTTCTTCTCCTGAGCTCATGTGGTTGCAAACCCATCGGCTTCTCCTCTTCCTACTAATCCCTCTAACTCTGCTACAGCTCCCCACACAAAACCTTCAACTTCTGTAGTAGCCACAAATGAACTGAGGGCAGCTGGGGCCAGAGCCATCTGAACAGGTACTGGTGCAGGTGGAATATGGGGTGGCACATCGCGCAAGCCAAGCTTCACATCAATTGCTCCCTTGAGGCCTCCTGGGTGGCATCAGTCTATCTGGGTTCCATCTGTGTGAGCATAGAAGCCATTCGTGAGTGTGATCACCTGTCCCATGCGCACGTATTCTGCTGCTATGGGGCATGTTCTGATGCAGCAGTCAGGCTTCATACAGAAACGACATCGATTGTCTGTTGGAGGGTTGGATGTATAGGCATGATAGGACGTTATTGTTGGGCCACCTATTGCTGGCACTTGGGTGATGGGTGTGGTCCATTGTGTTGGTGGTGGGATCCTCTCAGCTAATGCTGGAGCTGCCAAGACTAGTCGCACATATGTTGACACATAGTCTACGTCTGCCATATCTAAGCCATGGAGTTTCTTCATCAATTCTTCCACCTCACTTCTCTCATCCTTTCTCTCCTCAAGCCGTACTTTCCTTGTCTTCACCTCCCTCTTTCCCAATCTGCCTTTCTTCTTCCACCCATCTTCCTCATCACTTGACTTGCCTGACTCCTCATCACTTGAGTCTTTCCTCCCTTTACCCTTCCTCCCTCTCCTCCTCTGTCTTGCTAATTTTTCCAAAATAGGATCATCATCCTCATCATCCACAGCCTCTCTTGAAAACACAAAGCATCCTGCCTCCATTGTCTTTTCAATAGTTGGGACCTGAGATCAGTCAAACACATGGTCTTTTGTTTCCAGGTGGTTTCAGATAGCTTTGCAAGCCTTTGTAGGTAGTCCTTTCCAAAAATAACAGTCTTGATCATCTTTGTTGATTTTCTTGTTGTCCACCAGGTATGAAGCAACTGGCCAAAACTCCCAATAGTAAGTATTGAGATCATCTTCATCATCAATGTCTCCATTGGCTGCCCTGGTGATTATTTTGACAAGCTGATTGACCGTAAATTTTTTGCCAAGTTGGGACTTGGAGTATGAGTTGAGTATCTTGTTCTTCAGCTTGTCAAAGTCATTCTCATACCCCTCTAAGCTCTTCCAGAATCATTTCATCTTTGCATCTGTATACCTCACCACCACCTTTGCCTTCTCCCACACATCCAACCCACATGCTATCGCATGTTCCTCAAACTCCTCCAGAAAATCCTTCAACTCCTCTGGGTATTTTGGATCAAAGTCAGGAGCACGAGAGCTGCCAGGTGCTGGCATCCCTGCGATCCCCTTGGTTGTAGTGTTGGTTGCCATTGTGCTTGTAAGTGATCTTGATATGATGGGCAAGCTGTATTGACTGAACAATGTCCTTTGCAAATTCCCTTGTAATGTTTCTTCGATCTCCGTGGTTATGCTTTCCTTAGTCTTTCTTCCTTTTGCTGGCCTTGGGATCTTTGATGGCTGTGAGAGGCTTCTTTGATAGGTACGTGCTCGGGTTGTGAGCTTGTTTGCTGTGATGTTGGATAAGGGAATAGGGGCAAGGGTCTAGGTGTCAAGGACAGCTAACACCTACCCTCACAGTGGGCTCCACTTTGTATGAAGGTTAGCAAGTTCGAGAGGGGAGGCAAGTGTTGTTGAGCTGAGTCAAGGAGAGGGAGAGATCGTGACAGAACTTTTCGAGATAGAGGGTATATTTTTCACTGGAGGACGAATCCCCCCACTTCTACATTAAATATGGTAAAGAAAGTAATACTACGTTATTTGTCGGTGATACGCCAATTTCACACCTATACATGAATTCCGTACTCTGGAACGATTCTCTACATAGAATCATTGGCTATATCATTAAAGAACCCTATAGAGGATTGGTACTATGTCCCGTAGTAGCCAGTTCGACCGAACTAAGGATATTCAAGCCTTGGAAGTGTTCAAACCAGCTTATTATCACTAAGCTTAGTGAACCAAGCTATCAGAATGCTCTCCGGAGGGATTCCAGACTCTACATAGGCTATTGAGTATACTCCAGTCGCATCCAGGGACCTTACAAGCAGTTTTCTGATGAACTCGGATTCATTGGAACCTAAAGAATGTACATAATGGCTGTCGCAGGTGTATTACACCCATAGTGAGCCCAATAATGATGACTGGACCACGGAATGGAACATCCAACGTTTGAGAGGTGACACCTGATGCCCAAAACCCTAGACATATCAAAGACTCATAATTAACAAGTGCTTTGTGGGTCCCGGCACCTTAGCATATTGCCTGACTGAGATTAATTACAACAGATCAAGGGATTGTCCATATGCCATACATTCTGTTATGAACAGTCCAGACCGGGAGGAACAAGAACTACTGTTCGACTTCACAAGATGGGTACAGGAGACTACAGACCAATTACGGGCACAAGAATACGAAGACGAGGAAGGGGAATATTACACCGCCATGCAGGACCTGGCGAGAGAAGCAGGAATGGAGATAACCCTGGAGGATATATTGGAATACCCCGAGGACGAAGAAGATAACCATGGATCAACCGACCCAACCTCCAATACGGATGGAAGCACTGAGAGAATGGAGAGCGAGAACGGAGAGGACTCCATGGAGATACAATCGGAAGAAGAAGATTATGAGTCAGAGGAAAGCGATGGAACATCGCACAGCAGTAGCGAGAGTACTGACTCATTGTAATATAAATAACGCTAGGATGCCATCAGCCAGGATGTGCATCATGGTCAGGACTGCGCACGACCAGTAGAACAGCCAAGTAACCTATAACGAGTATATAGCACCTCATAGGTATATAAGGCCTGTACAAGTAGAGATTAAAGCCCTAAGCTTTAATCTTGTTAACAGCGGTCGTTTACCTCTCTGCCTTAACTTGGCGTCTTCCCTCGTTATCTCATTGAGCGCGATCCACTAAGCTCTATAAGGCCAACCGTCTCGGACACCTTGTAGAGTGATTGAAGGCCGTCTCCAGTTATCCTCGGATACAGAAGGAGCACGGATCATAACACATTCTGATCATAATTGATCTGAAGGCTTAATGCGCTTGCATGGATGCAGAATAATGCAGACAAGCATGGAACACGTCTGGCTGGATTGCCATTTGTCAATCAGAGAAAAACCCATAACCCAGGGCAAGGTAGAAATGCTGCCGAACCTTCCAAAATATTCTGCAGTACCTGTAACAATTAAGCCTATTGTTTTCTATTTCATATTTACTATCTCTTGCATGTATCTAAACAATATAAATATGGTCGCGCTTGTTCATGGAGAAGCAAGAGGTCTCACCCCTGCTTCCACATGCAAGTCTGCAAGCCGTGATCAAGAACAGTTTTAGAGGACTATTTAGTATGCATTGTTAAGTGTGATTTCTTTGGTTGTCGACCAACCCAGAGACAGAAACAGAGAACAGAGAACAGAGTTTAGAGTTTCAGAGTGCTAGAGACAGAGACAGAGACAGAGAACAGAGTTCAGAGACCAGAGACCAGAGACTAGAGACCCTGCGCTTTGAATTGACAGGGATTGTCCTTTCACTGTTGCACTGTACAGCTAAGATAACTTCAATGGCTGTTCGTTAACCTCTAAAAAACACTATTCTCTTGAATTTCGCTGTCAGAACGCACCCCCAGAACACCCTAAAAGACGGAACTGTTCATTATCTATCTCATACTACTTGTATTAACTTAAGCTTATCGAATTTCAACTAAGCTTAGTGAGAACAAGTCATTTATCTATATTAAAACCCACGAACAATTCCACCTTTTCATCAGTTATCAGAGAAGACAGCAAACGTACACAAAAAGGAGCGAATTTGTATAACTATGAGAGGCCGTGTAAGTGAAACAAAATGTAGCAAAGACAGATTTTCATGAAACAGGAACCTGGAGAAAAACATACACATACACTAGGAAGGAAAAGGTAGCTAGAAAGAAGGAGAGGGAATGGCTGTACTAAAGGTGTAGAAAAACTTTAAGGAATGAAGAAAAATTTACATATATTTCAACAGGAGGGGACTTATCTGAAGACTGAGGGTACACATGGCCCAGGGTCATCGCCGTTGTTCATCATCTGAGTCCAATGCTCGTCCTCTTCTGTATTGTTTCCATGTGTAGCCAGGAGGCTACTCCCACACAAATTTATAGGATTTTGCAACTTCTACTGGAAGTTTATACATCAATATGCCACATGGGCCAAACCCCTCAATGCCTTAATGTCCAAAACCAAGAAATTCGAATGGACAGAAGAATGCCAAAACGCCTTCAATACCCTCAAGAGAAAATTCCAAAGCAAACTGGTACTAATGGTACCAGACCAAGACAAACCCTTCAAAATTGAATGCAATGCATCACTATTTGCATCAGGAGCAGTCCTCCTTCAATGTGATAATAATGGAGTTAAACACCCAGTCACATACTTCTCAAAAGGGTTCTTACCAGCCAAACACAACTATCATTGCTCTGAACAAGAACTCTTTGCCATAATCCAAGCACTCAAGGAATGGCGCCACCACATAGAAGGATCATCTCACAAAACCATTGTATGGTCAGATCATGACAACCTTCACTGCTGGAGAAAACCTGAGGATCTCAGCAGAAGACAAGCTTGATGGATTGCTTACATGCAACGATTTGATATTGAAATCTGACACATCCCTGGAAAGAAAAATGGACCAGCAGATGCCCACTCAAGACAACCTGATCATGAACCCAAGACAAAAGACAACAAACAGATTGTTGCACTACCTGATAAATTCTTCACCCCAGAACAACCACAACACATCCGCATTATCGACGAAACCACCAAGCATGAAATAAAGGAGCTGTGGAAAAAGAAGAAACAGATTGATATCACCCAAGAAGATGACTCAGGACACCCACATGTTTATGGAAAACTATTTATACCTCAAGATCTACATCTTAGACGCCACCTACTGCAAAGAGTACATGACTCACCAACTGCAGGACACCCTGGAATTGCAGAAACCACCAGAAAACTCCAGGAGTATGCCTATTGGCCCAGGATGCAATCATTTGTCAAGAACTACGTCCAAGGATGTGGTGCTTGCCAACAATACAAGATCAATCACCACCCCCTGAAACCACCACTTCAACCTATCCCTGGACCCCATTCTACCCATCCATTCTCAAACATTTCAATGGATCTTATCACAGACCTACCCCTGGACAGACCCCATGATTCTATACTGGTTGTGGTCGACCAGCTTATGAAGGGGATAATTCTAGAACCTACTGCAAACACTGCCAATGCAGACAAGATTGCCAAAATTCTTATCACACAGCTATTCTCTAGATTTGGCCTTCCTGAAAAAGTTCTCAGTGATCATGACCCCAGATTTGCCGCCAAATCCATGAAAGAATTCTATAAACAACTTGGAATTGAACAAGCACTCTCTACCACCTACCACCTGCAGACAGATGGACAAACAGAGTGATTCAATCAAGAAATAGAACTATACCTTGGCATCTATTGCTCATCAAACCTGAGCAAATGGGCAAAGGCACTCCCACTCCTAGAATATGTTCACAACTCGAAAACACATGCTGAATGACAGCATACCCCATTTGAACTCCTCTATAAATCAACCCCCAAAGGATTTCTGACCTCTGAGAAGCCAGCAAACATTCCAGCAATAGGAGAGAAGTTTAAATACCTCGCCAAGATACGCCAAGAAGCTCAAGCTGCACATGAACAAGCCAGACTAAAAATGGCTGCAAGATATAACCAGCCAGATATCAATCTAAAAGTTGGACAAAAGGTTTGGCTAGACAACTGCAACCTCCCAATTCAGTATGCCTCAAAGAAACTGGCCCAATGCCAAGAAAGTCCCTTCACCATAACAAGAAAACTTGGACCTGTTACTTATGAGCTAAAATTACCCATCAAATGGAAGATCCACAACAAGTTTCATGCAAGCCTCCTAATGCCTGCAGAAGAGAATGACACACATGGAGAATACAACACAGCCCTGCCTCCTGACCTTGTCAATGGAGAAGAAGAATACAAGGTCAAGTCAATACTGTGCCACAGAAGATTCTGGAACAAGTATCAATTCCTAGTCAGATGGAAAGGATACCTTCCCACCGAGGACTTCTGGGAGCCAGAAACAAACCTGGAGAATGCCAAGGAAATCATTGAAGAATATAAAAGGGCCCACAAACTAGACAGCCCCACAAATGACCCAACCACCCAACACTCAAGCAACCACCCCAGACCTCCCAGAGCCAGACAACAATGGATGCCTCCTCATTCAGGAAAGAATCATATCCCTGGTGAACTGCGTCACAGGAAATAGCCAACCTGGCCCTACCATTGATACCATTGACAACCAACCAGACAGGACCAACAGTCCTTATATCATCTGGCATACCTTCCTTTCCTCCAATCAACCTGAAATACAATCCATCCTTTTACATGAAGTTCCCTTTCATATTACTGGAACCCGTTTTAAACACAGTCCAGCAATGGTACCCCTGGTCAACACCTGCTGGAAGACATTTACTGCTCTTCTGTATCACAAGTGCCTCATCTACAACCGAACAACAGAATTCCAAGAATTATGCACCACTATTCTTTCTAGCGCAACAGAGGAACAGGACCATGCTACCATTTCTGCCATACTATCAACTGCTCTCACCAAATTCCCATTTGAGAGTCCAATCCCAAGCCCAAGCAATGGAAGCAGAAGTCAGGACCGCCCTATCCTACCTATCAGGACCACCACCCAGCCTTCCAACCCTCCCATGGTGGATACGAATAACCAACCACCAAGTGCTATACAAGCTATATCTACTTCTAATGACGACCCCACTGGGACTACCACCACTCACTTATCCACCACCAGAACTCGCTGCAATTGCTGCCATCAATTTGGCCATTTCAAAGCAGGATGCCCACACTACCAATGTCAATATTGTTGAAAGATTGCCCCCAGCCATTATGAGAAGCACTGCAAAAGAAACCCTTACCAGCATCAACCCACAAGTATGGTACCTAGCTTGTATCACTGCCCATGAGGAGTACCAAGCAGAGCTCAATCCCTCACATGTGAAGCCACAAACAACAATATTTGACACATTGTTGCAAACACTGAGCAGCGCCCCGCCTCAGCCAGACCCCTCCGCACCCAAATTCAAGGTGCCCCCATCATCATTCTGACCACCAACACCACCACCACATCTACTGGCAGAAGCCACCGACTTTCTGAATCAGTCCTTCAACACACCTGTCATCACTCGCTCCAGAGAACCCCTTGTCATTGACCTCACCCAAGACCCACCATCCCCAGACCACCAAGCTACCAAAGCGACTCTCCAGAACCTGACCCCTACTTCGACTGGGACCCTGTCACCAAATCAAACATCACAGGAGAACCTATCGGATTATACTGAAGATATGTCTGATGAGGACATCAGACCTTACAAAGGGGATAATGTTATGAACAGTCCAGACTGAGAAGAACAAGAACAACTATTCAACTTTACAAGATGGGTACAGGAAACCACAGATCAGTTGCGAGCGCAAGAATATGAAGACAAAGAAGGGGAATACTACAACACCATGCAGGACCTGGCAAGAAAAGCAGGAATGGAGATAACTCTAGAGGATATTCTGGAGTACCCCAAGGATGAAGAAGATAGCCATGGATCAACCGATCCAACCTCCAATACGGATGGAAGCACTAAGAGAATGGAGAGTGAGAATGGAGAAGAATCCATGGAGATAGGATCGGGAGAAGAGGACTATGAGTCAGAAGAAAGCAATGGAACATTGCACAGCAGTGGAATGGAGAATGAGGACACTGACTCATTGTAATATATAAATAACAGTAGGATGCCATCAGCCAGGATGTGCATCATGGTCAAGACTGCGCAGGACAAGTAGAACAGCCCAACAACCTATAACAAGTATATAGCATCTCATAGGTATATAAGGCCTGTACAAGTAGAGATTAAAGCCTCAATAACCCTCTCTACCTTAACCTGATGTGTTCCCTCATTATATCACTGAGCGCAATCCACTAAGCTCTGCAAGGCCAACCATCTCAGACACCTTGTAGAGTGATTGAAGGCCATCTCCAGTTATCCTCGGATACAGAAGGAGCACAGATCATAACACAAATCCTATTATGTGAAGGGGAGTTACATACAAAGAACCTTTACACTTGACCAAATCAGTGGGCTTATCAAATCACACTATTATTAACAACATGTGAATTGAAGAGAACTAGACTCTTCAGCATGTGAAAGGTGCCAAAATGAAACTGAAACACAATTGAAACATGATCAACACAGTGCTTACATGAACCAACAAAGGGGCAAGTGTGGTTGGCAAAACAACCACTGGGCTTTGAAAACTAGGAAAGATGAGATATTTGAGAGAGAGAGAGAGAAAGAGAGAGGGAGTTTTTGGGTCCCAGATTGACTGTTCCAGCTTGTAAGTGAGCTCAGAACTTTATATACAAGCAAAATATTGTACTGACTATGTTTTCTGTACCAAAACAGACCAAAAAATTTAGATATAGTTATGCTAGGACAAATCTGGGAATAGCAAAGGTGAAACAGGGGAAGTTTTTGTAGCTACAAGAACAGATATAAGGGAAGTTGAAGGGAGCCAATGAACAGGGTGGTATGCAAGGCTCAGAAAGATCTAAATAGGGAGAAAAACTTATGCTAAGGTTCATGTTCAGGGGAAAAGAATAGAGATGTTCTGAAAACTTATTTATTTGAAAATGTAAGAGACTTTGAGCAAAATGGATATGTCGTGAAATGATATCAGCTCCATTTGGCTGGGTGCTCCAAGCTCCTTGATCCGGGGTTTGATCTGGGTTCAGGTTCTGAACAGTACAAGAGGTGGTATGGGGCAGTCACATATAGCCACATGCCTACCTCTACATGAATACATCATTGATTGTTGATCAACTTGAGCTAGTGACTAGTGATCAGTGTGTCACTGATACTATTGACTTTACTCAATTCAACACCATCGACTGAGGTAAATTTGAGAAACGGTATACATGGGCGGTGAAATAGTTGGATGAGGGTTACAACTCTAGGTTGTGGAACAGTATGCCAATGGAAGATGGGTATATTAACAATTCTGTGTGATATCAGAGCAAGATGGTATTTAAATGTAGCTTCCTATGTTCCTATGCAAAATGTTATTGATCTCTGTGTTGTATGCCCTTCATAACTATCCATGATCACCTGCTGTTAGTCCTGCAAGAACTTCAAATTCATTTGTACCATACAACCACTTTCTGCCCCACATCAAACAAGCTGTGTATATTGGGCAAAGGATGTTACTTTGCATTTCTTGGGCTGCCATACTATAGGGTTATACATAATAGCATGTTTGAATCACTTCCCTATATATGTGTGAGACCACCTATAAAACCTCAACAGAATTTGGGGTCTACAGAAATCTGGGACCTTCACAATGTCAACCCTCTTCTCCTCCACAACAGTTCTCTACTCTTGTAGTTTGGCTCTTGTATGGTGGCTTTATGGTGAACTTTGAGTGTGGAGGGATAATCCAAACAGACTGCCCCCCCTGGTCCAAAAGGCTATCCCCTCATTGATAACCTTCTTGATTTCAATTTCCCCAGATATAAGCTGTAGCTAGTATACAATAAGTGGTTCAAGATGTATGGTACATACACCACCTCAAAATTGGTGGGATTGACAGCACAACTGAAGATATTTGATAGGGGATATGGTTTACTTTAAGGTCCTTGGGCAGCCTTTCATTATTCTTGGTAGCATGGGGCATACAGTAGAGTAGTAAAAGTTTTATGAAAACAACAAAGACAAACAATGCATTAATCATTAAAAATATTCACTATGCTACCACAACTATATCTAAAATTATGTTAATATTTTGTATGGCAGCCCTTGGCCTCATAGACTGCCTGAGCACAATTAGGCATGCTCTTGACCAGGTCATTAATATAATTTAAATCAATCATTGTCCAATCCTCCTGAATTGCCTCCCAAAGTTTGTCAAGGTTTTTGGGGATTTCTGGTCAGTTGTTTACTCTGACTTTGATGTATTTGCATACATATTCAATGGATCAACATCTGGTGACTGAACTGGATGTGGAAGTTGATTTGGGAGATGGGAATTGCAGAATTGTTGGGTGATTTTTGCATGGTAAATTAGAGGTCCATCTTCCATCACTGCTACCTACCCCCTCTCCTCCAATAAATTCCCGTAAAAATCCTACACTGGTCCACTAAGGACTAGGCTAACATAATTTGCATCAGTCATTGTATCCTTGGGTATATAAACCAGTGGAATGAGTTTTCTGTGTGCCATATACCCCCATATTATAAGACTCTGTCTTCCAGACTTGAAAGTAGGGGTCAAACACCTTTCTGTGTACCTCTCACCAGGTCTCCTCTATACCCAAACCATCTTTGAACCCAATCCAATCTCCACAGAAGCCTCATCTGTCTGGATTACATGTCTCCAGTCCTCCTCTATCCACCTCCAATGTTCTCTTGCTCATACCATCCTGGCTTTGACATGGGAGGGCTTAAGAAATAGTTTCTTTGCAGCAATGTATTTAATAAGACCCAATTGATACCTAATAGTGCACCAGATAGTGTGGGGATGAGCAGGGGAGTCAAAGGAAGTGTTTATTGAGTGGGTGATCTTGTAGGGAGTTTGGGGTCTATTTCTCTCCAGCACAATTTTGACATGTTACATTGCCCTGTCATTCAATAAGGAAGGTCTCCCAGACTTAGGAGCATCTTCATAATGATCCTGCTCCTTGTGCCTATGGATAACCCACTAGATGGCAGAAATGTTGACTCTGAAGAAATCAGTAATTTTACAAGCAGGAATACACCTCTGATGCTTTGTACATATCAGGGAGCATAGTTCAGAGACAGTATTCTCCTTTCCAGCTATTTTTGGCATGTAAGATATAGTTGTTGATTAATGGGAATTTTTTTCGTTTGTTGTTAAAGGAGGTCATGTGACAAATTTTCGCAAAAATTTTGCTACCCTACTGTACATATGACCTGACCTATTCGAGAGGCAGTCATCAAACTATTTTGACTGCACTCGCATGCCAATGTTGACCAAATTGTATGTTCACCTCTTGCATCAGAGCCCGCTTCGAGGGATTTGCACTTACGCAAGGTTAGGATGAACTGGTCATGGAATTTTGCATTTATGCCATATGGAACATGGTGGAGGCGCCATCGTCGCAGCTTCCACGGCCATTTCCATCCAAATATAGTCCATAAATATTATCCCCTGCAAATCACCACAACTCGCACCTTCCTGCGCCAATTGCTCAAGTCTCCAGATGACTTCGTGCTCCACATCCGACAGTAAGATCTCATCATTGCAATAAATATCCTGAAGCTCATGTCCCTCTGTGAACAAGCACATTCACATCAAGTATCATGCAGATTGCGTATGGAATAACCATTTCCGACGACGACGATTCCTACACAATCACAGCCGAACAAGCTCTTGGCAGTTTGGCAGAAGTCGGCAACCCAGGGTCTTTCTTGGTCGATCTATTTCCCATGATGAAATATATTCCTGCGTGGTTCCCTGGTGCTGGATGGAAGAAGAATGCAAACTACTGGCGACACATCAGTGAACTTTTTGCGAATAAGCCTTGGAACGAGACAAAGAAGAAATATTGTCCCACTCGAAAAGACAGAAGGCACGGCGGAGCCTTGTATGGCAACATCAATGCTCCAGAAATTGCCAGACGAGAGCTCGCCTGATCGCACCGACGAAGAAATATTGGCACGTGGTATTGGTGCGGCATCATTTGCAGGTGAGTTGATCATTCTACCTTTACAACCAAGGAGGAATTAAGAATCATGTTCCTCAGGCGGTGCCGATACAGTGAGCTTTTAACTTTCGGTACACAGCTGATTTCTGTATTGCTGATGCATCACAATAGACGGTCTCGACTATATAATCCTACTTCATGGCCATGTGTCTATATCCCGAGGTTCAGAGAAAAGCTCAAGAGGAACTCGACCGACCCTTCCCTACATCAATGCAATGGTGAAGGAGTCTATGAGGTGGCAACCCATCACGCCTCTGGGTAAAGCTTCATAATCTGATACCTACTCTAAATCATGACATTCCTTGTCGTCTAGCCGCGGCACACAAAGCCTCAGAGTCTGATGAATACAATGGATAATATATCCCCAAAGACACCATTGTCGTAGGGAATGCATGGTACGTCGAGTTTGCTCATTGATCAAAAATTTGTATTCGAGCATTGGTTCTAGGTCCATGTTGCACGACCCGGAGATCTACCAAGACCCCGAGACCTATAACCCAGAGCGGTTCCTCAAGTGCGGAAAGATTAACCCAACGGTCCGTGATCCAGCTGTGGCATTCTTTGGCTTTGGAAGGCGAATCTGCCCAGGAAGGTTTCTCGCTGAGAATTCCGTGTTCATCCTCATTTCCCACCTTCTGGCCGTTTATGATATCAGACCTGGCTTGGATAAGAATGCCGAGGAGATTCCCATCGAGCCCGAGATGACAAATGGGTTACTTTCGTATGTTTTCGCCATCTATTGTTGCAAAGAATCCGGACTTTGGTTGACATACAACCTGTTGGGATAGGCACCCGGAACCATTCACATGTAGGATCACACCACGTTCGAGGGGAGCTGAAGAGTTGATCGACAACTCTGGCCTTATGGACTGAATGCACAGCTCACGGAATTTGGGCCAGGTCGGGAAGGGTATCTGGCCTCTTTGTTCTGAGAAAGCGTAGATCGCCCTTATGTAATGAAGCCTTAAGACGATGTGGGACTGCTAGTAGCTATTTGAATCTCCACCTCATCCATCATCTTTACCTCAGAGATCGTGCTGCCAGAATGGTGTGCACTGTATTCCCAATCTATTCAGCCGAGTAATGATAAAGCTTGAGCACAAAATCCGTCAAGTGACTGTGATTCTTCCGGTGGGGGGACACTAGTAGGAACGTTTACTTGGGCGACTGAGGTTGATCATGAGCAATTAGCACGGAGGAACGGCCACGCAGCCTTGCGAGGGGTTCATCAGAGGGCGGATGATCGACTAGTGTGCTTCTCATGGCTCTGCTACTATCCACTCTCAGCCCATCGCCAAGCACGCCCATCACCATTTGGTGCTCTGGCGTCAACTTCCTGGCTGGGTTGATCAGTGCACTACCGGATAATGCAGAAATCCGTGCGTAGTTGCTTGGCAACGATATCCACATACACCCACCCAATTCTTAGTAGCCTGGATGATTCTATGTAGACAAAGTCGGAGCAAAAGATACATGCAGTGATCGCACCGGAGTTGGCAATGGTGATGTGTGGTAGTTGGTGGCAAGAGCGATTGGAGAAGCTATCAATAAGGTGAATGGAACGAAAAGGTTTGTGTGCAACATGTGCACGCACCTCTGACAACCTGCAGTGGGCAATCAACATGATCTATCGCACCTTCACGATGACAAATTTTCGCAAACCGGCAAAATACTTGACGTTGCTGGACCTGCGATGGCGTTCAGAGTGTTCTTCCTGGTTCTCGACGTAAACCTTGTCGACGCTGAAGCGCACGACAAATTATTGGTCATAGCCGACCCAACAAATTCAGCTGCACGACATAGAAAAGCCAGTGACGAGGTATTGAGCTATATGTGTCGAGTACAAAGCGTGAAAATTCATGCAACTAGGGTTAAAGACAAAATACCAAAACAGACACCCACAAAACCACAGTGGAAGCCACGACAAAGAATCTCATGAAGCAGGCGTTGAGCGTCAAATACAGCTTAAAGGCGTCCCGTTTGGACGAAATCAAATCCGGACTAGCCGTGGGCTTATGCTTCATCCCCTTGCCCCACGTTAAGTCGTCCCCCTATGTTATACTGCTCAGCTGAGGCTGGAAAAGTGGCTTCGGGTCGGGTAGAGATCCCCGTAGTTTGCCCTACGTCGATGTTCCACTGTAAACTGGTAAGACGCCGCTCCGTCTCCCTGTCCCATCCCCGTTTGGCGCTGACACGATACGTAACAAGGAGGTAGGCAATCAGCTATAAGAATGAGCCATAAGATCAGATCTAATCCACCTCAGTAGAAGAATGACTTGCGCGGATTGAGTATGAAGTCCCCGTAACAAACTCCCTCGCTGCGAACAGTGCCGCGTTATTTCTGTCGTTGATGACAGTGACGATAATTGCCACCGACGTCCACACTGCGTCTAAGGCAAAAGATTCAACGAGCATGGTGATAATTGTTGTATATTGACTCGAAATCTCTGAGGGACCTGAGCACAAGTCAGGAATAAGATTTCATTGTTAGTGGAGATACATACACCCATTACCTTGAGGTGTTCTCTGCGCACGAGGGCTATGCGCCCAATGATGCAGATAGTGACCATTATGCTGACAAAAAAGCTGACAGCATATACGGCTGGTATGAGCGTGAGAGCATAGTCGGCTGGGGCGAGTTTTGGATGATAGTTGAAAACCGCTATGGCTATCTCAAGACCTGCAGAGATATGACGCTTAGTGTCCACGGGTACTACAAGGTGAGCGTGGCACTGAACTTACCCACATATGCGAGTAATGCTAGTGATGGCGGAATTACGATGAGTTTAGCATACTGCGATATATTCCAGATGACCGATAACCGCCAGATCTGTCAACCAAAAAAAATACGCATTGATTAAGCTACAGGACGAAACGTCATGACCACTAGTAACCTTACTTGGATTGTTTGCGTAAAACAGCCTATTGCAACAAACGTTAGACAAGACCTGGCAATTGATAGCGGCAACCTTGTGGCGGTATATTCGTAGCGGTATGCCCCCCCTGGGAAATCGCCATGGTCGATGAAAGATACCCGAAATCTCCAAGCATCAAAGGCTAAGCTCAGGAGTGCGCAAGTCATTACAAGGGTGATTTGTACAAGTGTGACTATGTTCTGCCTTCGTTGGTGTGGATCCGCTGCGTTGGGAATATCAAGTTCTAGCACCAAGACATTTGTACAATGAACTTCTCGGGTAAAGTAAGCGAAACTGCCATGCAATGCATCATTGTTAGGATCAACAACCCGATTCCAACGAAAGCCTAAGTTGATATCATTTGATTTGGATCCTCACACCTCACTCGAATGTTGAAATTGCCAAGTCTAGGTCGTCATGGGGCACACTAGCGATGCCCTATACAAGGAGCAGTTACAACCGCACACCAATCTCTTTGGTGCACAGCTCCTCAAATCTTTGCTGATTGATGTCGATGATCAATTAGTGCCAGCACGACGCAAATGACTCTTTGATATGGGGCCGCAGGTGCCTTAATCGTCATTGGCACCCTCCAAACCGCCACTGCTTCCTCGTCCAAAAGTTGTCGCCAGCGTTGATGCTGTCAATCCCGTGGCATACGGTCCGATTATTTTCAAACTAGAAGGGAAGAATCCACTTTTAAATTAACCATATAGGGTGATGGCCGATTGCGAGCTCGTTCAGAGTCTCATGGACTAATCCAGGACTCCTCGTTGTCGAGGATTGACGTCGGGACACCTTATCTATGATGTTTCGCTCGCCATACAAGGAGTATGCGAGGAGCACCTGAGTACGGTGGCTCCTCAGTTAAGGAGTAATAAGTTTCACCGTTTTCTATATGCTTTCACTTTCTCCTAATCGTGTATTATAAATACGTCGCGTATGCTCGCCTGGAGTCTAGGTTTCGTCCCTCGGATTCCAGTAATAAATCTCTGCTCGATTATCCAAACTCCGCGCAAATGTCTCATCGACACTCGTGCCCCGAAAAGGCTGGTGAAAACACATGGACTTCTTACCGCTAGCGCCACAATGATCTCCGCATGACTGCTTGGAGAAGCACGGTCCGTAAACCTCGATGATACAAGGGGCGGGTTTCATGATTTGGGCGCCGGCTTCGACGACTCCGCTCTGAGTGAGCAGGGCTTTTTGTGTCGATGATATTGCGGTGCTCTCAGGACCAAAGCCGCGTGAAATGAGAATATCTCATCCACACACAGAGCGTGTAGAACTCTCGTGCTCATGCTCCCCCCAATAAGCCGACTACGCCTCGTCGCCCCGCAAGCAGACCTGGAGGGCACACCACCTCGTGCAGTGTCAAACTCCCGACCCGAATTCGACCGATGGCGTGGAAAGTCAGCGATACAACTTATTTCACGTCTACCTTCAACATACCATACGGGCTACAGAATTCATTGACCCACACTACAGCTACCATCAATATAATGTCCTACGACGAGAAATAATAATTCCACTGCTGCCCAAGATGTAACTGCCCCCAGATTACCACCTTCCAACTTGCCTGCTCACACCTATCCACCGACCATGGGACTGCGACGTACCGACTTGCTTGCCTTGACCCCTCCGATAATCGAGCCCGCAACTTCGTAGGAGCCAGACCGTGGGAGAAGTGGCTTGACGCACCACTTTGTGCAACATCGAGTTTCCGTGGCTCGCCGCCGTGGAAAGCTGGGTCTGGCTTGGGGGAAACTTACAGTACATGCCGATTATTGATGGCAAAGCCCATCTCTGTTCTTGTTTTTCACTTTTCCGCAACCTAGTACATTTTTGCCCGCTCATTATCTGACGACCACTCTTAGCCGCCTCCACAGTACCTTCTGACCTTATTCATGTAGACGTTTTACTTCTTGATGTCGGAATTTTTAAATATATTTCTGCATTCAGAGGAAAATAATTATACAGACGTAAGCAGCTGCAGTGCCATCATGTAGAGTAAATAATTTGAATAAAATGGATACGGGACATAAATCTTTAGAAGCCCACCGCGTCTTACCTAGTGGTATATAAATGTCATGTGCTCGTGTGAGCACTGAGGTCACGTGGATTGAAATCTAGTTTGTCTTCCAAGTTTCAACCACGTTCTCACCCAATATCAGCCCCTCCCCAACTGAGCGAGCTGCATGCCCTCCTGACTTTTACTCTCGCTCCACTTGTCGCATCTCATCGGTTGTCTGCTAGTCTGTGACTAGTATTGGCCCGAAGAAATGCCGTTCATACGTTTATGATTTCAATGTACGGTACATACATTTACCACAACATCCAATGGATGACCTGACTCGTCACTCTCACGTAGCCTTTCACCGAGCTCTTGTCACGATATTCCAGTGTGTGCTTTTTCCATGACACTAACGTTATGCTTACCCCTCATTTCGCATTCCCCTCGTGAAACTCGACTGATTCTAGGCTCCTTGTGCCACTTACCCACTCGGACTCGCAGCAAACACAGTACTGGTGTTAGCAACACGGCTCCCACGGTTCTCTGAGCCGCCACTGAAACCAGGGCCGTACTTCACCCACCTATACATATTCGCCTCTTCCCATTGCCTCGCCACTAAACCCGCTAAGGCAATTTCTCCTTTTGTGGGAAGTGCCAACCCTCACTTCCTTTCATCCTTTGTTTGATTGCAAGACTCTGGGTTTCGGGAAAACATACAGTGCCAAGTGTTTCCAAGCCCGCTCAGCTTTCTCATCTCGCAGTGCTTCACCAGTCCCAAATCACCCGGGTAGTCTCTCGAGTATCCAGCCAAATCATGCTCAAAACCAAATGGCATGTTATATTTGTAGTTTGCGATGTGAGCAACTGGTGTCGGCTGGAGTAGTATGCGTAGCTTCTGGCCTGCGCTCTATGCCACCCTGTCATTGTTTATGGCTACCTACCAAATGTTTATCTCTACTTCTTACTCGGATTACTGGGACTGTGCGAGTGACCTCCCTTAACGCTTATGCATAGCCACATCACCGATCAGCCGCTTGCCTCGTTTCGCCTTGCCTCCAAATCGAGTGAGTGCACCGTCCCCTCGCACCTTGACCTCCTGCTGAAGTTTGACTCTCCTTAGGTATTGTAAATTTTCTCTACCTCTGCTTTCGGTCAGACTGATCGCCCCCTCTGGCTCGCGTTAGCACCACCCAACGTACAACACATAGAAGGCTATGGGTCACATTATCTCTGCGTGTAGGCCACATTGGCTTGGTGTAGGCTCGGACAGAGCAAGGGGTTTTGCGCTAGCTGGGAACACCTGCCAGGAGCAGTTTGAGCATACCGGTGCGCTTAGCGACCTTGAAGAGGTCATCAAAAATCTACAGCAGGCATTGTTGCTTGCGCCAGATAGTCACCCTGACAAACCGACGTGGCTCATCGACCTCGGGATCTCCTTCGCATGTCGGTTTGATCGCACAGGACTGCTGAGCGACCTCGACGAGACTATCGAACATCTACAACATGCAATGTTGCTCACCCCCGACACTCATGCTAAGAAACCAGCGCGATATAACAGCCTCGGGATCTCCTACCAGGGTCGGTTTGGCCAGACAGGAATGCTAAGCGACCTTGAGGAGGCGACAATAAATTTCCAGCAGGCAGTCCTACTCACCCCGGATGGCCACGCCGATAAACCAGCGCGGCTCCACAATCTCGGGGCCTCCCTCGCGAGTCGGTTTGAGCGCACAAGGCTGCTCAGCGATATTGAGGAGGCGATCAATAATCACCAGCAAGCGGTGCTGCTCACCCTGGATGGTCACGCCGACAAACCAGAACGACTCAATAGCCTCGGGAACTCCTTCGCAGGTCGGTTTGACCGTACGGGGATGCTGAGCGACCTTGAGGAGGCCATCAGCAATCACCAACAGGCAGTGTTGCTCACACCAGATGGTGATCCTGACAAGGCAGCACGACTCAGCAACCTCGGGACGTCCTTCCAGAAGCGGTTTGAACACGCCGGGATGCGGAGCGACCTCGAGAAAGCTATTGAAAATCTGCAGCAGGCGGTGTCGCTCACCCCGGACGCTCATCCTGACAAACCAACGTGCCTCACCAACCTTGGAGCTTCTTTCGAGAGTCGCTTTTGGCATACAGGAATGTTGAGTGACCTCGAGGATGCCATGAGGAATCAACAACAGGCGGTAACGCTTACTGCGGATGGTCATCCCGACAAACCGATGCGGCTCAGCAACCTTGGGAGCTCCTTGGAAAGTCGGTTTGGGCACACAGGAACCCTGACTGACCTCGAGGAAGCCATTAAGTATCAACTACAGGCGGTGTTGCTCACGCCAGATGGTCATCATGATAAACTTGGCTTACTCAGCAACCTCGGCGTATTTTTCCAGAGTCGGTTTGAGCGTACAGGGATGCTGAGCGACATCGAGGAGGCAATCAAATATCAACAACAAGCAGTGTTACTCACCCCGGATGATCACCCTGACAAATCAACGTGGCTCAACAACGTCGGGATATCCTTTCAGAGTCGGTATGAGCGCACAGGAATACTGATCAACCTCGAGGAAGCAATCAAGAATCTGCGCCAGGCAGTGCTGCTTACCTCAGATGATCACCCCGACAAAGCGGTGTGGCTCAATAATCTCGGGATTTCCATCCAGAGTCAGTTTGGGCACACAGGGATACTGAGCGACCTCGAGGAGGCAATCCACAGTATCCAGCGAGCGACATTACTTACTCCAGATGGCCACGTCAACAAACCAGCACTACTCAGCAACCTTGGGGCGTTCTTCGAGACCCGGTTTGGACGCACAGGGGTCTCGAACGACCTTGATGAAGCAATCGAAAACCAACGACAGGCAGTGTCGCTCACCTCGGACGGTCATGCCGAGAAGCCAGCGCGGTCCTACAACCTCGGGATTACTTTCCAGACCCGTTTTTACCATGCTGCATCACCACACGACTTGAATGAGGCAATTTCGCATTTCCAGTCAGCCGCGACCTCCAAGGTTGGCTCACCCTTGCTCCGCTCTCTAGCATCTCGACGATGGGCTCACTTAGAAATCAACCGGGACCCCTTTTCTGCTTTGGACGCATACCATCACGCCATAAATCTCCTTCCACAAGTCGCTTGGATCGGAGATCCCATTGATACGCGTCATTCTCAACTCAACGACCTTGGCGATCTTCCAAGAGAGGCTGCCGCGGTCGCTCTTGTTGTCGGCATACCAGACCTTGCACTTGAGTGGCTCGAATACGGACGTTCAGTCGTTTGGACCCAGGTGCTCAACCTCCGAACTCCAGTTTCCGACCTCCGCCAAACGCATCCAGATACTTCCACCGAATTCATACAAGTCTCACATGAACTTCAGAGCGCTGCCACCCGAGGACACTCCATAAATCCGTCCGATGATGTGGAGACCCCCCTCGAAGAAGAAACTCGACGTCATCATCGCCTTGCAGAAAGGTGGGATTCCCTTGTGGAGAAAATCCGTTCACTTCCAGACTTTGGAGACTTCCTCCTTCCAAAGCGAGTCTCTGTTCTGAAGGAAGCCGCCAGCTCAGGGCCCGTCGTTATCATCAACGTCCATGAGTATCGCTGCGACGCTTTAATCCTCGAACGAGGCAGAGACCATGTCCTCCATATCCCATTAGACCAGCTATGCTATGAGGATGTGGAGAACATGTGTAAATCGCTCAGAGTATATCTCGCAAACCCTCATCGCGCTCAAAGATGGGTGGATCGTGCTGGTGCACCAGTCCCAATGGGTGGTTCATGCATGGTGGGAATTCTCGAGAGGATCTATTCGAGCATTGTGTTGCCCATTCTTCAGGGCTTGAACTTAACGGTGAAGGACATCCGCTGTAAGCAGAATGCACTTACTGACGCCAGCTGCAGACAAGTGAATCTGACCCTCAGAACCTTCCTCACATTTGGTGGTGTCCAACTGGTCCCCTTACATTCTTGCCACTCCACGCCGCCTGTCGAAAAACTCCAGGGGGGATAGAGGGAACATTCGACTATGTTGTCTCTTCCTATATACCGACTGCCAATATCTTACTCGAGGCAAGAGCAGCGACACAGCAGCCGTTCAACCAACTGGTCGGTATTTCCATGACCCATACACCAGGTCAAAGCCGACTTCCGGGTGCCCAGACAGAAATGGCGACGATCGGAAAGCTTTTCTCTGGTGACACTAGAGGGATATTTCAAGTACTTCGCAATGAAGAGGCAACAGGAGAGCGAGTGCTGACTCAGATGGCAAACAGCAGCTGGATTCACCTCGCATGTCATGCTGTCCAGGATAAGAAAGAGCCCACGCGGAGCGGTTTCTGCCTTCATGATCAGCGATTGGCTATCACTGACATTATTGCCAAGCCGTTCGCCAATGCTGACCTTGCATTTTTGTCGGCTTGCCAAACGGCAACTGGGGATGAGAAGACATCGGACGAGGCGGTGCATATTACTGGGGCGATGCTAGGAGCAGGATATCGGAGTGTGATTGGGACGATGTGGGCGATACCTGATGAAGCGGCTCCGGTTATTGCGGAAAAGGTGTATAAGAACCTTCTATTGGGAGGAGAGCCAAATAGCGAGCGGGCAGCGCATGCACTACATGATGCCGTGCAGGAGCTACGAAAGTTGAGTCATGACTCGTTTAATTCCTGGGTTCCTTTTGTACATTACGGGGTATAGTGATTTTGGACTGCCCAGCACCGTTCTATGTGCTTCTGCATGATATTTTACTTGTGGGCTTGTGTATTCCGGTACCTAGGCCCATTCCATTTGTGTATGTGATCGTGGATCGCTATATATCAGACTTGCCTACCAAGGTGAAGTGAGTATCGCCTTATATGATCCCTTAGGACTTGTCTGTACAAGCATTGCTCACTTGGTATGTGCAGCATGCACGAAATCAAATGAATCCATGTCTTGGTTCAATCCCAAGACCCCGCTCCTTCGCAGCTTGCTGCCCTATCTCCGAAGACGGCCGGCCTGATGCGTAAGTAAGGCTCTGGCTAAATGATCACAGACAGAGAGACAGACGAAAAAGCCGTGGTATAAAAGACTGCGCGGTGGGCCGGCCTCTCATCAAGTACCGTTCCGTGAGGGATCCGAGTGGGAGGGATGCCCCAGGCCCAGCCACTCCACCCCGACGCGCTTGCCGGTCCGGCAGATCAATTAATAATTAATAGTACTCCCCCTCACAGCCACCACGTCTGCTTGGCTGTGCACTACCAGTGGCTGCTGACCGCCGCTCCCCGCTCCCTCGTTTCTCGCCCACCCACCACGCCCTGGACTGCACAGTGTGTCTGCGCAGACCCGTGTCCCGCAGCCGAGAGGGCCGCAACACGGGCGGACCCACCTGCCCGTCCGCGGTCCCTCTCGAGCCTGTTGATCAGGCTGCCAGGCAGGGGGGCGCCTCACCGGCTTTCGCCGTCACTCTAGTAACTTCCGTGCCACCTCACACTCAGCTGCAAGTATTGTGACAATAGCTTATAGAAGGGAGACATACATACTCGCTGTGACAACGCGACAAACAAAGCCATAGACCTATACTCCACTTGCTTCCCCCATGTTAAGCCGTTCCTCGACATTAGACCGCTCAGATGTTATTGGAATGCTACTACGGGTAGCGGTCCCTGTAGTTTGCAGCACGTCAAGGTTCCATTGTAAACTGGTAAGACGCCGCTCTGTCTGCTTTTCCCACCCTCTATTAGCACTGACGCGATAAATAACAAGGAGGTAGGAAATTAACTACAAAAATGAGCTATCAGACCGAATATAATCAATCGTAGTAGAGGAATGACTTGCCCGGATAGGGGCTAAAGTCCCCGTAATGAACTGCTCTACTGCAAATAATCCTGGACTTGTTCTGTCATTCAGAGTAGTGATAATAATTGTACCCGACGTCCACACAGCGTCCAAGGCAAAAGATTCAATGAGCATGGTAATAATTGTTGTATATTGATTGGAAATCTCGGAGGGACCTGAGCGCAAGTCAGGAACAAGAATTCAGAGTTTGCGGAGATACACACACACCCATTATCTTGAGGTGTTCTCTGCGCACTAGGGCGATGCGTCCGATGATGCAGATAGCAGCCATTAGGGTGATAAAGAAACTAAGTGCATTGATGGCTATCAACAGTAAACAAACGCACGGATCGGACTATGAGACAAAACGGAAACAGTGAACTTACTTGGATTGCTTACGTAAAACAGTCTATTGCAACAAAGTTTAGACCAGAGCCGGCAATTGAGAGGGGCAACTCTTGGGCGATGTATTCATAACGGTATCCATTTCCCGGACCATCGCCGTGGTCGATGTAAGCCAACCGATATCTCCAAGCATCAAAGGAGAAGCTGAGGAGCGCGCAGCTCATGATGAGAGTGACGTGTACAAGTGTGACTATGCTCTGCCTTCGTCGATGTGTATCACGGCGCTGTGGGTACAGTAAACGAGCAGTGGAGCAGTAAAGCACAAACGCAGCCCCATGTTGAAATCATCCCAAGAAGGTGTATAGCAATGATGGCATATATTCGAGGGGAGACAATGGCAGGGGTAAGGGAGGTAAACAGACAGTGTAACTACTTGAGAACAACAGGTATATAAGTGTAACTACAGTGAGGCTACCATGAGGCAGTCAGCTACTCCGGTGGTCGGCATTCCGTCAGTTTGCCGGAATCACCAATTCCAACACCCCATACAGAGCGGCGTTCACAAAATCGACACCAATGAGCTCAGTCGCCCCGAGTAGTTTAAGAGTACTTGCAGTGAGAGCTTTGGACATTCCGAAACACTAGTGCGTGAGGGGTTGAGAATTGTGGTTTTCGACCTGGATTGAAAGATAGAAATACTCTTCGTTTAGCGCAGAATCATCCGCTGAACTCCTTCACACTCCATCACTAGGCCCTGTACTTTTCACATGTGTCAGGCAACGTTGATTCCCCATGTTGATGCACTGCGGTGCAAATATCAAGTTCCAGCACTGAGGTTCTTGTGCTGTACGGCGAAATGGGTGGAGTTAGCTTGATTCGTGGTACTCTGTACAAGGAACGATTACAACCGCACACCAACCTCTCTAGTGTACAGCTCCTCGAACCTTTGGTTATTGATGTCGATGTTCAGTTAATGTCATTGCGACACAAATAACCCTTTGGTCCGGGGTTCTAGTTGCCATCAGCACACTTCAAACCACCATTGCCTCCTCGTCCCAAGTTAGCACCAACATTGATGCCATCAATCCTGTGGCATAGGATCTGATTATCATCAACCCATAAGATGAATCCACTTTTAAATTCACCCGACAAGGCGATAGTGGCTGATTAGTGTAAAACCCGGAACCAATCCAAAACACTGTGTGCCCGCCAAGGAGCCAGTAAAAACATATATGGAATACGCACTTCTCACAAGCACCACCTTATCCTCAATAAATTGATCGGAGCAGCAGGGTTCATGAGCTTCGATGCTTAAGCAGTGAGCTCCATGATTTAGGGGCCGGCTTAGACGACTCCACTCCGGGCGATACCTAATTCGACTAAAGGACCAGGACTCAAATAAATCTGTGTATGGTAGGAAGTATGTACAAGAGGAGCGACTCAAATTCTCGATAAGTGTTAAATTGTGAATAAATATCTTCGCTATTGCTTAAACGTTTCCAGCCCCTCTTCTTTCCGGATACCACTGCATTTTTGGAAATTCTCGATTATCCCTGCTGCTCGGCAACGGCGGAGGCATGAACCCATCCCCCAAGTCGCCTTCACCTTTTTCCAAATCAGTATCGCTGGTCATCGCGATGCTTGATGTGGTTGTATTGGCCCTGTAGGGCGGTCCTCTCTTTGGAATAATAGGAGCCGATGAACCGATGCTCGCGGTTTGCGCAAGAGCGTGTTCGCCTCGCAAGGATACAGCCCGCATCTCGAGATTCTCCAGGTTTTTCATCTTCCTCTCACCCATGACCTGCCCTCTCGTCATGGCATGGGGATCCTCGCCTTTGAGCATACTGCTAAACCAGGTCCAAAACGACACAAGTGGACGGGCGACCCTAACCGCATGTCCACCAACGTACAAATTCCCAGCCGGTTGCGCCTGCGCTGTCACATACGGCGGAAGATTCGCCATCCCCACCTTCACACCAATACTCTGCATCCTCGTGTTCGTATCCCTATCCATCAACATACAAGTGACTCCAATTCCATGAATCGCAAGGACGGCCATATCGTTGGGTTTACTTGTCACCAACGACTTGACAAGTACACCCGTGTGCAGGTCGATAAGAGTGACAGGATAGGGGTATGCTGCATCTCTCGACATTCCCGGGTCCATCATATGGCGAACACCATCATCCCATCTCGGGGTCATCTGCTCCGTTACCGAAGAACCCCATTCAATACCTCCCTTGAAGCTCGGATCCTGTGCCTGTAAGAACTTGAAGGGACTCGTTCCAGCAGTCTTGTAATCCTCGATAACGACCCATCGATCCTTCGTCACGTAAATTGTCCCGACGATAAGTTGGAGTATCGCATAGAGGACACTCGCCACGTAAAAGAAAATCCCTCCCACTCCACCGAGAACGGTACTCAGGATGAACCCAAGTATCACAATAACGCTCCATGCAAGGCGTGCCCAGAACCTTAGACACTTCATCTCCTCCTGCCTTTCCAACGCACCAGAATCGCGTTGAAGCATATGATCGAGGGGAATGGTTTTCGTGTTCACAAGCGATAACACCGGGACAGTGGAGTTCGTGATCCTATCATAGAACTTGACAGGAATCCCTGTTGAAAGCGGTTCCAGTCGTTCCGAGCCTTCTTTCGGCGTGATCGGTTTTCCTTGGCACCACCCATATCCGTTTAAGGCGCCCGGTTCTGCGAGCCTACACACCGAAGCTAGCATCGCGGCATTGTAGAACCCCTGGTTCAACTCTAGCAACCAAACGAGGTCAGCCCAACCATCGAAACCGGTAAGATCTTCGATGTGGGCGCGTCGTGGGAGGAGACCGTTTAATGCTTTGCCGAGGAGATTGTGGGAAGTAAGGGAATCGAGTTCTACGCGCCTGAGAGCCTCGAGAACGAAGGAGTGAATGATAGATTGCCATGTGGCGCCACTCGAATTGGTCATGATGGTATGAAGATGCCAGAGTTTCGCCTCTGCCGCGCGAGCCTGCATCTCTGTACGGAATTCATTCCCCGAAACTGAGGTGATAACGCTCCTGATCCCGGAACCACCTTCCTCGTCGTGAGTTCGTATCATTTTGAAGACCTTTGTCGCATGTACGATTTCCGCAATTGCGAAGAGTCGACTCGCCCAAGGACATTCCACACCCGTATGGCTGCAATCCACAACATGACAGAATACCACCACGCGTTTCGCAGACCGGAAAATGTCCGCCCATCGACCCATCTCCATATCCCTCTGTTTCAGCTTCGCCACCTCGCTTTTCACCTCGTCGTCCGATAAACAAAATTCATCCAACCAAAGATACTCAATCCCATCTGTTCTTCCCTTCAAATTCACTGTCGTCCGAGCTCTCGCGTATTCGTCCAACATCGCGCTCACGAGCTTTTTCCGATTCGCAAGGCTGTAGTCCCCAGCTGGGACACCAGGTTGTGGGTCGAGTTTACCGCGAGATTGGATGAAGAGTTGTTCAGCGCTTTTTGTCGAATAACCGATCGCGGTATACCCAGCGTCTTGGATCCTTCGGTTTACATCTTCGTATTGAACTTGTCTTTTTGCCACAATCTCTGCCCCACGAAATTGAACCTCCAACAACCACCGAGGCTCATATACAGAACCCTTCACAGCATACTCCCCACTCTTTCCTTTTAGGTTCCCTGAAGAAGCGAGAAAGGCCTCCGGGGCCTGTGTCCACTCCCTCGGCCAGAATATTATTTGCCACCACCGTCTAATCGTCTCTCCAGTCGTGGGAGGTAACCATATCCACGCAGGGGCAAGAAGTAGTGCGAATATGATTCGAAGAACGTTTGCTACGATGTGGAGAGGTCCACTTTTAGTAGAACTCGACCAGAACCAGAGTGGACCGCGGACACCGGGGTCTTCTTGAATGATACGACGAGGGCGAGAGTGGGTTTTGATTATTGACCAAGCGTTAGCGAGGTTGAAGTTAGTGGATGGGAGGAGGGGGTCGGGTTGGAGTGTGGTCATGACGTTCACAATAAAATTAATGAGTGACTGAGTTAAAGTGTGGATGAACGAATGGAAATAGGTGAAAGTGCTAGGGTAGTTGAGTCACCAGTTGGGCCTGACAGGGAGGGAGATGCTTACTATTATGCTCTGCCGGAGAGATTTCAGCTTTGTAAAACAACCCCCTCGTTAAGTGTGCTTATATAGTGGTGCAGGGGGCTTAAATTGGCTAGACTACGATGAAGGATAGCGCCCGATCCTGAGATAAGAAAGCAGTCAATGTGGGACCTGTCCCCGCTTAACTATAGAGCGACAAAAGGCGCTGTTCTCTCATCACTTTTTGAAAGCTGAGCTTCAAGAGCCCGCCATAAAGACACAGGTGTGTTGATTAATAAAGCCGCTCACTGTCGAGGTGAAGCTGACCTGGGAGAAGACTCGAAAGAATTGAGCAGAAGGAAGCCCCACAGCTAAACATAGCTGGGTTCACCGCGTCTTGATATGCATCAGGCATCGTGCAGCCAAGAAAACAGAGAAGATCTCGACATGTTAGTGTCATTTCGGCGCTCTGTCAGTCGAGCGATCACATACCATGGATATGGATACGGAAACGATTGATATATTAATCTTGGGCGCGATAGATAGTAGAATTCCTGAGTATACGTCAACTCACCTCAAACCACAGGGTTCATGATTTAGTTGAGGCGCCCTTCGATTATGGTCTATAGCCGTGTAATCTTCCTCTGTCGAGTGGCAAACTGGTATCCGGTGGCCATCGTGGAGAAAGGATGAAACGGGGTCGCTATCGAGCGCCGGACGTATCATTTCCGTGAGTGACCTCATCGTGACAGAGACAGCAGGCGTTGAAAGCCGGTGCTGGCGCCAAGTTCCCCGACCTTGCGAACTTCGGCACCTCCTAGCCTGCAACACCGATGATATCATGCTTCAAATCAACATCCAAAACCTTCTTTCGTCCACTCCACGCTTTTCAGCTTGCCGTAGCGCCGTTGTTGCTACAAAGACCCCAAACTAGTGCTGCGCTGTCATAAGTCCCCGTAACAAATCGATTACACCCTCTCGCTGAGAGAGACACAAGAGGGGGTAGCAAGGATGTAAGGAACTTGAAGTGGTCGCTATGGTCGAATCATTCGAGCCAGAGTCGTAGAGTGTTGCATTGACCGTTCCGTCTGTGGACACGGCTAACCCATGGCGACCAGCCTAGCCGATACCTCTAACCTAACAAATATGTCACCAATGTCACCGCCCTTCAATGTGTCAATATGGCACTACCACCATCAGACACCCACAATTACATCGACAGACTTTAGAATAGTCTGAATTCCAACCGTTACTGACGCCCAACGCCGCCGCCAATCCTGCGAACCCCACCATCTGCCATCAATCACTGGCAACCCCAAACTAACCATAACGAACACCGGCGGGTCCACCTCCTTCTCGCCTGCCCATATGGAACCCCTCCCTCCCTAGGCCTCCTCCCCTTTTTTTTCTGGTGCTTTTTTGGTTTGTCCATCCTCTATCTGCTACAGTTTTACGCACCCCATTCACAACGGGTGTGCACACCCTCTAATCATTGTAATACCTAGATATCACTCTCGCACACACATCGATGATGGAGACTTTCGCCAGATCTCTTATCAGAGTCTTCGGCTTCGTCGATGATATCTCACTCTTTTCGTAGTATAATTCTCAATGAAGCTTGACCCAATCCAAGACCCTGTGTGATATCGACTTAAGCCTGGTAACATCGTGACATATGGTCAGCAATTAATGGCCGATTGGGATTATCGCCAATACGCAGCGCCTGACAAACAATGGATCGTGTTCATATGGGTGTGGTCGACGCACAAATGAAGGGAACGCATAGTACGTAGGGGAAAGCAATATGAGTGATTACAAAACAATTTCGCTGTTCATTGAATTTGGGATGAGACTGGGAAGGTAGGGGGAGGCAGCTTCGACGATACAAGAACCAAAGCGGCCATCGTGTCGTGTCGTGCACAAACAGGAGAATCAATAGCGCACCCTTCGACGTTTTGAACCACTGTCTTCGCCTTGATAAACTGGAGAGATATCGCCATCACTGCTCGCTGGGAGCCGGTGCGGGCGCGGGCGCGGAGGAGTTACGTTGTCCCAGACAGCAGGAGCGACTCTTGGTTTTGGAGCTGGCCTCGGGGGTGTTTTATTCCAATCATCGGCAACAACAGGGGGCGACGGATTGAAGTTCCTGTCATCCATAGCGCCGGAGGGGATGGGACGAATCCAGGCAGTATATATCCGTGCAATTTTCTCCAGAATGGGGTGTTCTTGCACGAAGTCCAAGAGGTCCGCCGGGGGCAGCAGAGTTAACTTGCGACCGGCTTCAAAAATGACAAATTTCGGATGAAGATGGCTCGTCAATAAGGGCAGGTTCGGATATGGGTAGAGGTGAATGGTGAAATTGTCAGGTGATGGTGTTTCATGATCAGGTGGGACGACGTCTTGATAAACAATCGGCATGTGCATCATCTTGTCGAGTATTGGAATAAGGCGGTATTTGAATACCGTTTCCTAGACAAAAGACTTAGTTCACGGGTTAATTCATTGAAACCGAGACACACCTCAAAGGTGGGAAAGCGTCCACGTTCCGCACATCTCTTGTTACCAACAACCGTGAGGGAGTCATAAAACTGTTCGACAGCGTGTTCTTCCGGTACAAGCATCCAGGATAATTTATCGTGCAGGCTGAGCAGGTCCGCGCAGCCTTAATGCCAGGTTAGCTTCCCCCAATCCTGGTAGTATGCATGAGATAAACTTACATGGGAATATATTGTACCGCGTGTCTAGGTACAGCGTGTCATATTCCATACCCCAATACCACTCAATGCTGGTGGGCTAGAGACCGTTCAAATACGCAAACGGCGGTATAGATATATGCATACCAAGTCCTTCCCTCTTGCCAACCATCTCGGAACACAATGAGTGTACCCGACAGCGCGGTCTGGATGAAGATTGGTGACGAGACAGCGACCGCGACGTGGGTCAACCTGCTGGACTAGCGCCTTCGTTTCCTCGGATATGGGAGCAGGATAAATTTGAGAAGAAGACGTGGACTCTGCGTCTTTATTGTCCTCGTTCTGTGGATGATAGTCTCTGTCCATGATTGGGTGCTTAAACAAACGCTTGACCGCGTGGAGTTTGAACGTTTGAGCTCCGACCGATGCTTGACTCTTGAAATGCTCATTCCCCTATTAGTACAATGCTCGATATTGCTGAGCCCTTATGCTGCGAATAGTTACGGCGGAGAATGAAAGGCATACATTACAAACATATCAGGTACTTAGCACGTGTGATACTTGGACCAACAGCAGGAGTTGCGGCTTTGGCATTCCCACTACGCCCGTATCGAGTATCTACAGTTGCACCGGGCATATCACGTCGTGTTATCTCGGGTTATGGAGTTTACGAGGGGCATTCCGTGGCTACTCGCGTGGGTCTACTTAGATGTAGATGGTAACCTATAAATCACCTTCGTTCGGTAAGATCCCCATCATATAACCGTAAACATCTCGATTCTCGTTCATGTGCCGCGAGTCGGACAGAAATCCGGGTGATTTAATATTAGCCGTTAATTCACATGTACAACGGCCCAATGGCCGGAAACCGCCCTAGTCACCCACGGATCTGCCTGCTGGTCGAACCAACGTGCGTGCTCCCCAGAATCAGTCCCGGGCGAGTAAAGAAGACCCTCTCAGGGCCCCGGTAGTTCCCCCGCATAATGAACAAGCCTTTTCAATCTTCTGCGACTCACAGTACACTTCCAGAAACCTCGGGGTGGTCGGGTACCTCTTAATTTCGATTTTCATCTTCGGTCCTCGACCTGTGGGAGGTTTTCTATCTATTTTTCTCCCCACATGAGAGATGGATGTGGTCATAGGGCCCAGTGGGATCTTGATGGCCGGAAATAGCACGACAGACATGGGAAGCCCTCGCCAGCTTCTATTATACGGACTACCGTGTTGTGGCAACTTAAACCGCTCTATTCTGCGGTTCATAGCTAAAGAGGATGCCGCCTACACTGAAGGAGCGTATACGGGGCGTGTCCTTGATATTCGCGTGCGTGCACCCAACTTTGGTTCCGATCAGCAGTATTAACATCCGTTATTAGTTGTGGCACAGCTCTATTCTCCGATGGTGAGGGACGTGGTTGAACGAAGAACTGGAGGTTGACGGGTTATCCGCAGGATATGCCAACGGCGTCATCTCAAGCGGTGAGTGTATCGATGTTTGAGAAGGCAACAGTGCCGATGCTGATCTCCTACCAGTCAATATCTGTTCGTTTTCATTCTATTACGTGACACAACACGCCCACAAACCACCTCAACAGTGCTCACCCGCATCTACGGCTTTGATCGAATAGAAGCCCACAACTATGGTACCACCGTCAGGAGCCTGACATTCGCTGGTACAGTCGTTGGGATGATTCTCTTCGGTCCGTTACACTTGATCACACGAAGAGCACGACTTATATATCAAACAGGGTGGCTATCAGACAAGATGGGGAGGAAGTTTGGAATGGTGGGTTTTCTATTTGATTCCTCCAGCTTACTGATTTGTCTTCTAGATGAGCGCAACAGGGATCGTCGCCCTATTTTCTGGTATCTCCGCTGCATCCAAGGGAGCAAACGGAAGTCTCGGTGGAATGTTGTCAATGCTGAGCGCCATGCGGTATGCTTCGAATGGTCATCGCCTCGACCTCCCATTTACCTCCTGTTCCGAGGTAGCTTCCTCCTTGGTATTGGAATAGGGGCTGAGTACCCTTGTGGTTCCGTCTCCGCTGCTGAGCAATCTGAAGAACCCGGGATTAACAAGAAGGCTCAACATAGATGGCTCGCTCTTGCCACTGGTATAACCCTCACATATCACACATGCACTCTTGGACAAATCGTTGACTGGGCTTTTACCCAGATTCGATGATTGACTTCGGCTTTGTCATAGCGGCATTTGTCCCTCTTGTCTTATTCTGGATGTATGTCCATTCATTAATGGTTTGCATCCAAGCTAGAAGTGATTTCCATGCATAGATGTGGAGAAAATCACCTCCGAGCGGTTTGGCGCCTTTCCTTAGGACTGGGCGTTGTGCCTGCCCTTTTCGTCTTTCTCTGGCGTCTGTCTATGGATGAACCTGAGCGTTACAAAAAGGACTCGATGAAGTATGCGAAGGTCCCATACAAGTTGGTGTTCAGACGTTACTGGAAATCACTTACTGCTATTTCTGTAATTTGGTGAGTACGGAGGGAACATCCAAGCAGACCTTCAACTGACTCTCAAATAAAAAGGTTCCTTTATGACTTTATCGTGTGGGAAACCTCCCCAGATCCTACTGACTATACTTGGTTTAACTTCTTACGTGCAGGTATCCAGTGAGCAGGCATCTTGTTCACTTCAATTCAAGCACTGATTCAGCAACTCTGCAGTTTGGAATCTACTCCACAACAATCCTAGACAAGTATGTGGACTCCAGGCACGAGATGGATCGTCTAAATGAGCAATAGTGTCACAGGCGGGACAAACTCTTTGGCAGTGATTTTCGGATGGAATGTTGTCATCAAGTGCGCCATTCTAAGTTACCTACCATTTAGTGGATTAACAGGAGTAAATATGTCTAGTCTATTTTATATGCCTGGTAGGATCCTCGTCATTCATGCAGAGGACGTTCATCGACTCGAAGACTTACAGGAACTGTCGGAGGGGCTTTCATCCTTGATTATATTGGACCTAAGAATACTCTGGTAAGCATCGCCGACCACAGGTGGCGGGGGTTCCGGTTGACGGAAATCCAGATTCTAGGCCTCGTTGTCCAATCTATCATTGGGTTCATCATGAGCGGACTTTACGTCCAGTCAGTCTCTCGCCTCCAAAGTAACCTCGATGTCTTACTGAAACTACACGCATTGACGACAGGCTAACAAAGCACATCGCAGCTTTCGCGGTAGGTCCATCACCGCATAAGTAATCTGCCAAGCAGATACTCAGTGCCAATAGGTAGTCTATGGTATCTTCCTTTCTCTTGGAGAACTAGGCAAGTCCGACACACGGATCCAACTCAAGGCATGTTGACAGATCCCAGGCCCCGGTAACTGTACAATTGTTCTTGCGAGCAAAACAAGTGCCACTGCCGTACGGGGACAATTTTACGGCGTTGCTGCTGCAGTAGGGAAAGTTGGTGCATTCGTCGGCACTTGGGCATTCCCTCCTATCATCGACGGCAAGTGCATCGATACAACCTTCTTTTCCGGCTGGATACTAGCGTTCTTTGCAGCCTTTGGAGGACCAAAGACGACGAGAGGCAATACAGGTCCTTTTTGGATCGGAAGTGGTGCGTTGAGGATGGGTCTGTCTGTAGAGCGAAACAGCTGAATTCATACCCCCAGGCCTTGCTCTTTTTAGTGCAATCATCACGCTGCTGTTTGTGAAGCCGTTGACTAACGATGGGTTAGTCGAAGAAGACAGAGCTGTGAGTCAATCCCCGGCCTAGATGACGGAGGAATTAATACTCCTGAAATTATAGTTTCGTGAGTATTTGGAGGCTAATGGCTATGACACGTCGGGAATGGGACTCGGAATATTGGATAGCGAACGAGGGACGCAGGTTGATGTGACGACAGATAGGTCATCCGGAGAGAATGAGAAGGTTTAGCCGCGTGATGATGCTATGATAGCCTTTTCCTTCAGTGCCTCCGCACGTTTAACGATGAACATGTTTCCTCGACTCTCATACCTAGCCAAATACCACTGGCCTGCCTGGCAGTGGTGTGGTACTTCTCCCTGACACCTGGATTTTTCACGCTTTTCTTGAACCTCTACCAATCATCCTGCTTTGGCACTGGGAACCTCACTTTATGATATATCCGGAATATTGTAATACGACAAAGCTCAAACTTTCTCTACCTTCTCCGAGGAATCGTCAACCTGTGTATCCTGGGATATCTCGGAACTATCGCCCAAGCCCATCAAGGAAGTATCGTACCCGTGAGCTTCAAGGTATTCGCGGAACTAAACGCACATTAGTTAGTCCCATGGAAACGAAGGGATACTCGGTCTTTACTCACAGCTCGGTCTTCTTCTACTAAGCCATCGTTCGTTAGAGGGTGTACCCAGAAATAGGTAATCAGAGCGCAGAGAAGCGATAATCCTGATCGTTCATGTCAGTCCTGACCCTTTTCCCAAGGCACACCACCTATCATCACGACCTACCGCTTGCCACCCAGAAGGGTCCGGTGTTGCCCCTTGTTGTCTTGGGGCCTCCAAACGCTAGGAAACATCAATCACCTCAGCACAAGTCTCAACGTAGCAAACTCCTTACCATCAATCATTGGGGGGAATGCTGAAAGGGAATTTATATGACCCATCGGGCCTGAAGCTTGCAGTGACACCACTCACCCCATGTACCCACAAATGCACCAAGCTTTCCGACCGCAGCCGCCACACCGTAGTATTGCCCCCTGACAGCCGTTGAGCTCGTCTTTGCCGCGAGGACTATTGTACAATTTCCGGGACCTGGTCATCGTGAATTGTTAGATGCCTAGTTCCTTCCGGCGTTGTATAGTTTTGCCTACCGACAGAACCGAGGGAGAAGAAGATACCATACACAGCCTTACAATGTGGAATCAGTATGGTTTGGTTCGGGGGAGCTATTAGGAACTATGTACGCACGGCAAATGCAGCTATATTCCTCGTCAGGCTACGGAGGTGAGATGAGTGGTTTTATGGCTTGTTTGCGCAAATGGGAAGCATACGGGATATAAAGCGAGGCCATAAGAAATCCAACGATCGCCTGGAGGACAAGTCCAAGGATCTACGTATGAGTAAGCTCTGTGGCTCCCAGGTGGTTGTAAGTGTCGGGATCTCACTAGGGTGTTCTTTGGGCCGAGATAATCGAGGAAAAAGGCTCCGATAGTTGCGCCTGTGGAACTCGCGAGTGGGTAATTCGCGACCAACCGCTTGCCGGTGATTCTCACCAGGAACTTTGGAAAGGCTGTATAAATTCACAAAGTTCGGTGAGGAGCGTTCGTAACCTTGGTGGGATTGAGATGCACATACTTGATGACTGTGTTCCACCCAAAGATTTTGGATAGGGAATCAGATCCGCCGGTGATACTGGTTCAGCAATTAGAGTTGGTTGATTACAACAAGGAAGGAGACGTGCTTATCCAGTATTGTCGACCCGTATACATTGAACTAAGGAGTTAAATCAATGGTGGGCGGCCAGGATCACAGCTCGGAGCCACTTACTGGATATCTAAAGAAAGGTTTTAGCTAATATTTTAGATGAGAAAATTCGAAGTGCTTACACGATGAAGTCGAAGAAGAACCTGCCAAGTCAATTAGACAACATTAAGGCCTTGGATCAATTACATTGTAGACCACGTACCAGACCGCTGACACCGCACTGAGCGATACCCAATAACGCTTGAACACTAGCTTATACGGAATCTTCACTCGTTTCATAGAGTCTTTTCTGTAACGCTCTGGTTCGACCATATTCAATCTCCAGAGGAAAACAAGCGTGGCTGGGAATGCGCCTAAACCCAGAGTTAAACGCCAGACTACTCGTAAGTGATCCTCGCCAAATCTGACCGTTCCACGATCAGAGGTGTGGCATCAAGGAAAATAGGAAGAACATCCTACATCCAAAACAGGACGAGAGGTACAAACGCCGCGAAGACAAAACCCCAGGCCAGCATATTATCTGTATACGAACCTATGTCAGCTATTCCATCAAAATATGGGAAAACTTTACTAGTAGCCAGAGCAACCCATCGATGCTGGGCGCGTCTACTGATACCCGGCTCCTCCGATTGCTCTGCTGCTGCAACAGATCCACAGGGATATTCAGCACCGACTCCTATTCCGAGCAGGAAGCTGTCAAGAGGTCAGGCTAATAATTACGAATTTGTTGGGTAAAAATTGCACCGCATAACGCTCAACATTGCCAACGTTCCATTGAGACTTCCGTTCGCCCCTTTGGAAGCCGCTGAGAGGAGGGAAAAGACAACGACAATAGCGGTGGCGCTCATCTGCGACTCTGTGTTGGAAATGTTGTTAGAACCACGAAACGATACCCTAGCTCACCATCCCAAATTTCCTTCCTATCTTGTCGGAAAGCCAACCTGAATACGATCGGTGAGTACAAGTCACCTCGGTATTGACTTGAAATTTCTCACCAAAGAGGAGCATTCCAACGATGGTACCGGCGAATACACAGCTGCTTAGGATTGTGCTGAAGTGATTGGCTTGGATCTTTTCGGCGCCATAAATGCGAGTCAACACTAGCCCGGGTCGTCAGAACACAAAATGTTGGAATGAACACGATTCGGGCGTACAGGTGTTCACTGCGATTGGCCTAAGTATCACCATTCACAGGGATAGGCAAGGGGAGCTACCCACCGCTCGTAATACTGGTATTAGCGTAGCCTAAGTTTACTAAGCTCAGCGTTAGTGAGCGAATAGCATCGTCGGCACGAACCGTCGGAAAATAGAGCTGTGCCACAGCTGGAACGAACAACGTCAGGAGCATGATACCTTCTTTCTCATCAAGACTACCCACGCAAAGATTAAAGAAACGCCCCTGATTCGCTTCGTGAGGGTCGGAAACATTTCGCGCTACCTTGAGAACCTCTGGAAGAGGGGCCCGGGTCTCGTCGAGTCTAACGCGACGACTCTTTAAAACGATTGCATGGTGAAAATAGTTACCAATGGGCTTTCTTCAGGTCCGGCAAATGTCGAAGCGGTACAGGCCCGTGCGGGACCAACACCCAATACGGACGATTAAACGTAGTTTTCCCTGTCCTCCGTGGCAATCATCCAGGGCGATGGTATACATGAACTTTTATTCTCATGCAGATAGTGTTCTTGGCCTTCAGAAGTGTCATAGGGGCCTCCAATCGGATGTATAAATAGCACGCACGTTGGTTGGTGTCGTGCCTAGCTTGGAGAGCTGGCGGCGCGAGAACTTTTCTATGGGTTCCAGGTACAGTGCCAGGGGAATCAGCCAGAACAGATCGCATCGTCCTAAGTATGATGATATGCTGGCGTTGTCACCCAGCAAGATTATATGACGGAGGGAACTCGCCCCATGTAGAGTTCTGGAGTGATGTTCTTTGAGCCGCCACAACCGTTTCCGTATACACATCTAGACCGAATTAACGAGCGTGGAAGAATCCGCACCCAAACAGTCATCCGATGATTATCAATCTCCTTGGGTTTATGATTGCATAGGCAATCAGGCACATATCAGGAACTGACCCACAATCATTGAAGGCCGGTGCGCCAGATCACAGGGGATCTCAGCTAAATATCTTCCCAACTTCCATTTACTAGGCCTGGCGTCAACAGAAATAGCAGGTACCAGGCGTCAGCCGTTCCACCATGCGACCACTTTGGTTCCACACTCCCTTCTCTACACGAGGACCTATCAAACTCTGGAGAGACGATACTCCGAATCCCCGAGCCGGTATTACCGCTGGAGGGCATGCCGAGGAGCTGTCGGTGAGATTAACGTCGGTGGATCTGGGGAAGAGAAATGAGCAAATGCCAAATATCATTGGATCGGGGATCTGACATTGACATCGTGTAGCCGTGTAGTTTTGGAGGTAGGTCTCGTGTGCCAACGTCGTATTATATTTTTCAATATATTGTGATTAGCCAGGCCGTCGGTGGTCTGGAACTCTATGCGAAGGACAATCAAGTGGTAAAATCTCTCAAGTTACGAGGTCGCCCATGGTTTTGCTGGTCGACGAGGCTCGGTCCTAGCTGACAAGGAGCTTAATGGACTCACCGAGGAGGACTTCTAAGCTCGTGTATAGGAACGTAGACGGTCGTCTGGTCAGCTGGTAGGGCGGTTTCACTTAATCGCCCAAAGTGGCTTCGGAAGACTGATGATGTATCTCGGCCTGTGCATAACGAATGCAGCTCCTCAAGCTGAAAATCTGCCTTGTGCCTGAGTTGTGGCCCGAGAATTGAATTCCGTTATAAGGCGAGGGTTGGAGTGAACCTTACCCTTCGGATCCTCCTGCTCTGGCAGTGAATTGCCCTTTTGCTCGAGAGAACTCGGGTTGTGCGCTTCGGGAATCGGAAGTTCTCGGCCAAACAAGCACTCAAGTTTGTTTGTGGTTGTTAGCACCCCAATATCTGCGACAACAGCCCCTGCCTGCTTCACGGGTTCTTCGCGGCGTATATGCAGACCACTGCTCTTTCGTTCCCCAAAATCTGCGTGCCTCCGCCAACCCCCGTAATTTCTCAGGAACCCAGTTGAGGTGAGGACACGGGACAAACTAACTGAAATACAGAAAACACGGTGATACAGAAGTGTTATACATGAACTCGTTCGTGGTACGAAGGATATACGAGGGACGTTCTTCGTATGGTAGAAAAGATGGGAATGCCATCATACGCCGTAATGTACAAAAGGCACCCAAGAATTAAACGCATCAGGACTCAACTTTCGTAGCTCCTGCACGGCTTCATGCAATGCACGTGCCGCCCGCTCGCTGTTTGGCTCTCCTCCAGACAGAAGGTTCTTATAAACCTTTTCCGCAATGATTGGAGCCGCTTCATCAGGTATCGCCCACATCGTCCCAATCACACTCCGATATCCTGCTCCCAGCATCGCCCCAGTAATGTGCACTGCCTCGTCCGATGCCTTCTCATCTCCAGTTGCCGTTTGGCAAGCCGACAAAAATGCAAGGTCAGCACTGGCGAATGGCTTGGCGATAATGTCAGTGATAGCCAAGCGCTGATCATGTAGGCAGAAACCGCTCCGCGTGGGCGCTTTCTTATCCTGGATAGCATGACATGCGAGATGAATCCAGCTGCTGTTGGCCATATGGGTCAGCACTTGCTCTCCCGTTGCCTCCTCGTTCTGAAGTATTTTGAATCTCCATCTAGTTTCGTCGGAAAAGAGCTTGTCTATCCTCGTCATCTCTTTCTTGGCACCCGGGAGCGAGCTTTGCCCTGGTGTGTCGGTCAAGGCGATACCAATTAGCTGCTTGAAAGGTTGCCGCGTCACTGCTCTTGCCTCGAGCAGGGCATTCACTGTTGGTGTGTATGACGAGATGACGTAATCAAATGTCCCTTCTATCCCTTCTGCAGACTTTCGACAGGCGGCGTGGAGTGGGAGGAATGTGAGAGGGCCAGTTGGACACCACCAAATGTGGGGAAGGTCTCGGGGTTCAGGTCGGCCTGTCTACAGGAGGATATCAGCAAGTGCAGTCTGTTATAGCGAGTAACCATTACCGTCAAGCCCAAGCGTTGAAGAATGGGAAATACAATGCCCGAATAGGTCTTCTCAAGAATCCCCGCCATGCGCGAAATACTCATTGGGACCGGTGCCCCGGCACGCTCCGTCCACCTTTGGGTACGATGAGGGTTTGCCAGATATACCCCCAGCGATTTCCTCATGTTCTCGACATCCTCATAACGTATTTTATCCAACGGAATATGCAGCACGTCGTCCCTGCCGTGTTCGAGTACCAATGCGTCACAACGGCGTGGATGGATGTTGATGACAATTACAGGACCCGACTTCGCCGCTTTTTTTAGAACAGAGACTTTCTTGGGAACTAGAAAGTCTTGAAATTCTGGAAGCGATCGGATCTTCTCGGTGAGGGAATCCCACTTCTCAGCAAGACGATGATGGTGCTGGGTTTCTTCCTGGAGCAACGCCTTTACCTCGTCAGTTGGTTTCGTGGAGTGTCCGCGGATGGTAGCGCTCCGGAGCTCATGCGAGACTTGAGTGAACTCGGCGCAGATATCTGGGTGCGCTTGGCGAAGGTCATGGACAGGAGTTCGAAGGTTAAGTAGCTGATTCCAGACGACCGAACGTCCTTGTTCAAGCCACTCGAGTGCAAGATTAGGATCGCCAGTATTGAGAGCGAACGCCGCGGCTTCCCTGGGGGTATCCTCGAGGTCATTGAGTTGAGAATGGCGTGTATCAATGGGATCTCCGATCCAAGCAACTTGTGGAAGGAGATCGATAGCTCGGCGGTATGCAACCAAAGAAGAAGGTGGATCACGCTTGGCTTCTAAGCGGGCCCATTCTCGAGATGCACGAGATCGGATCAGAGATGGACAAATATTGGAGGTCGCAGCCATCCGAAAGTGTGAAATTGACTCGTCCAGGTCCCTTGGTGACTTGGTATGGACAAACCGACTCTCGAAGGAAATGGCGAGGCTGATGACTTGTAGTAGTTTGTCAGGACGGTCGTCTGGGGTAAGAGCGATTGCCCGGCGTAAATTCTTGATGGCCTCATCAATGTCGCTCAACATCCCTGTGCGCTCAAACCTCTGTGCAAGGGAAACCGAGAGATTGTTGAGCAGTGCTGGTTTTTGACGATGATCATCCGGGGCAAGCGAAAATGCCTGCTGTTGATGCTTGATAGCTTCATCGATGTCACTCAGCATCCCAGTGCACTGGAATCGACACTTGAGGGCGGTCCCGAGGTTGCAGAGCCAAATTAGTTTGTTGGGATGGCCATCTGGAACGAGCGAGATAGCCTGCCGATGATACTTGATGGCCTCGTTTATGTCGTTCGGCATTCCTGTGCGCTCAAACCGAGACGCAAAGGAGATACCGAGGTTGTTGAGCCATGCTGGTTTGTGAGGATGGTCATCTGGGGTGAGCAAGATCGCCTCCTGTAGATTCTTGATAGCCGCATCAACGTCGCTCAGCATCTCTGTGCGCCTAAATCGAATATTGAAGGAACCCGCGAGGTTGCCGAGCGCTTTTGATCTGTTGGGATGACCACTTGGGGTGAGCGAGGCTACTTGCTGTTGGTTTTTAATGGCCTCATCGATGTCACCCAGCTTCCCCGTGTGTTCAAACCGACGCGCTAAGGAGTTCCCCAGATTGGCGAGGCACGCCAGTTTGTGAGGATGATCGTCTGAGACAAGCAAGATTGCTTGTTGCTGATGCTTGATCGCCTCCTCGATGTCGTTCGGCCTCCCTGTGAGCTCAAACCGACTCTCGAAGGCGTTCCCGAGATTGCTGACCCATCCCGGTTTGTCGACGTGATCATTCGGGGTGAGCGAGACTGCCTGCTGTTGGATTTTTATAGACTTGTCGATATCGCTTAGCGTCCCTGTACGCTGAAATCGGTGATTGAAGAAAGCCGCAAGGTTTCCGAGCCCTAGTGATTTCCCGGGATGACCATCTGGAATGAGCAAGACTGCCTGCTGTTGATTCTTGATGGCCTCATCGATATCGCTTAGCATTCCTGTACGCTCGAACCGGTGCGAAAGGGTGAAGGCGAGATTAGTGAGCAGTGCCGATTTGTTGGGATGACCGTCTGGGGTGAGCAAGACTGCCACCTGCTGAATCTTGATCATTTTCTCGAGGTCGCCGAGCGCACCCACACGCTCGAGTTGATTACAGGAAGCATTCCTAGCTACCGTAGTCCCCCTTTCTCTGTCGGAGCCTTTACCACGTTGATTCGACTTGCGCGAAGAGACGATGTGAGCCATAATCTTCGATGCGTTATGAGTCGGTCAGCCACTAACACGAAACAGAAGGGAAGATTAGTCTGATGAAAAACAGACGTGGAGACGAAATTGCGATACCTGGAGAGAGTCAGTCAACCAGCTGGGATATCAGGGTGGGAGACAACGTTGCACACCTTCAGTTCGATGGCGAGTCAAGGCGAGGCAAGCACCTGATCGGTGATGTGGCAGTGTAATGGGCGTTAAACGAAGCCAGAGTGCAGGAATCAGAGCGAAAATTTGGTCGACAACTATAAGCGACGACCGGGTGTTGTAGGGGACAGTCTAGAAGCTAAATGCGCTACCCTAGCCGACATCAGTTACTCACACCGCAAACTATCCACAGAACATGTGATTAAAGTTCGAGTCCTACCCAGCCGAAAGGTTACTCAAAGGACGCCCAGGTGTGCTGGGAACCATCGTATAGTGATGGAGGATTATCATGGGAGAAATGAGCGGACTCGGACACAAAACCTGGTATGGGTTGGTATGTGGGGCCTGGAGACGGAGGAATTTTCATCAGACAAAGGACGAAGAGAACTGAAATTAATATCTAGGGGTTACCTTTCACCGGCATAGATACCAGATTGACGAGGCACAGGCGGAGCCAGGAAAGGGGCGTGTATAGAACCGTGGAATGCGGCCACAGCTTCGGGCGGAGACTCAAAAACTAAGGGAGCTGCACTGCTATGGAGCTAGCGCCGTGTTTGCTGCAAGCTGAGAGGGCCAAGCTTTACCGTGAAAAATGAGCGTAAGCACAATGCTAGTGTCATGGCCAAAGCGCGCACCCTACTGTTATTCCTGACAAAGGTTCGGCCAAAAACTTCTTCATCGATATGGGCCCTGGGGACAGGCCAGGTCATCCGTTGGGTGGCGAAAACATATTCATATGAGACGTACGTATTCTTCGTGCAATAAATAATCACTGACCAGCATACACTGATAAGCTGGGTGGAAGTGCGTATCAGAGAGGCACATAATATGGTAAGATTGGGAGGGCCTCAGTGTCATCGACCGTGAGTTCAAGCACGTGACATCGCACTCAGGATGTCAAACCCTAAACCGCCGAAATCATTCACACCCAACCAACCGATTTTCTACAAGCAATTCAAGCTGTTGCAGCTTGAGCAGATATATAGTCAATGTGGCTTCGGAATTCATAGGGTCAATGGGAATGGATCCGACTTGGAGACAAGAAATGGGATGATGCAAATTTCTCTCCCGCTCGAACCGAATGTGTCTCCTAATGATCTGACTATTAGGGGGAAGCCACCAGACGGTTATCTCTCCAAGCCATTCCGGAGCCATTCTTGTAAGAACACTCGGGAGGGGCTTATCATGCGCGGAAGGAAGTAACAGGAGTACAAGATGAAGGATATACAAGAGGGAACTAATTATACGGTAGAAGAGGCAATATGCTGCACATATCATACGCCGTAGTGTACAAAAGGTACCCAAGAATTAAACGAGTCATGGTTTAACTTCTGTAGCTCCCGCACAGCTTCATGCAATGCATGTGCCGCTCGTTCACTGCTCGGTTCTCCTCCAGATAGAAGATTCTCATAAACCTTTTCCGCAATAATTGGAGCCGCTTCATCAGGTATCGCCCACATCGTCCCAATCACACTCCGATATCCTGCTCCTAGCATCGCCCCAGTAATGTGCACCGCCTCGTCCGATGCCTTCTCATCCCCAGTGGCCGTTTGGCAAGCCGACAAAAATGCAAGGTCAGCACTGGCGAATGGCTTGGCGATAATGTCAGTGATAGCCAAGCGCTGATCATGTAGGCAGAAACCGCTCCGCGTGGGCTCCTTCTTGTCCTGGATAGCATGACATGCGAGGTGAATCCAACTGCTGTTTGCCATATGGGTCAGCACTCGCTCTCCGGTTGCCTCCTCGTTCTGAAGTACTTCGAATCTCCATCTAGTCTCGTCTGAGAATAGCTTTCTTATCCTTTCTACCTCCTTCTTAGCACCTGGGAGCGAGCTTTGGCCCCGTGTGTTAGCCATGGCAATACCAACTAGCTGTTTGAAAGGTTGCGGTGTTACGGATCTTGCCTCGAGCAAGGCGTTGACTGTCGGTGTGTATGACGAGACGACGTAATCAAATGTCCCTTCTATCCCCTCTGCAGTTTTTCGACAGGCGGCGTGGAGTGGAAGGAATGTAAGAGGGCCAGTTGGACACCACCAAATGTGGGGAAGGTCCCGGGGTTCAGGTCGGCTTGTCTACAGGAAGATATCAGCAAGTGCGGTCTGCTATATTTAGTAACCATTACCGTCAAGCCCAAGCGTTGAATAATAGGAAATGCAATGCTCGAATAGATCCTCTCGAGAATTCCCGCCATGCGCGAAATACTCATTGGGACCGGTGCCCCGGCACGCTCCGTCCATCTTTGAGCACGATGAGGATTTGCGAGAAAAACTTTCAGAGATCTCTGCATGCTCTCAACATCCTCATAGCAGAGGCTGTCTAGCGTAATATGGAGCACATGGTCTATATTGGAGTCAAATACCAATGCGTCGCAACGGCGTTGATGGATATTGACGATAACCACAGGACCCGAGTTGGCAGCTTTCCTTAGAACGGAGACTGTTTTTGGAAGCAGGAAGTCACCAAAGTCCGGAAGCGATCGAATCCTTGCCACAAGCGAATCCCACTTTTCTGCCAGCCGATGATGGTGCTGGGTTTCTTCCTCGAGCGAAATCCCGACAGAATTGGATATTTTCGTGGTGTGTCCTCGGGTGGCGGCACTCCGCAGCTCATGTGAAACTTGGGTGAATTCAGCGCAGATATCTGGGTGCGCTTGGCGAAGATCATCAACCGATGTTCTGAGGTTGAGTAGTTGATTCCAGACAATTGAACGACCCTGCTCGAGCCACTCGAGTGCAAGATCCGGTTTGCCGACATCGAGGGCGAATGCGGCAGCTTCTTTTGGAATATCATTAAGGTGATTGAGTTGTGAGTGGCGTGTAGCAATGGGATCTCCAATCCAAGCAACCTGTGGAAGGAGGTCAATGGCTCGATGGTATGCAACCAAGGCAGAAGAGGGATCGCGCTTCGCTTCTAAACGAGCCCAATGCAAAGAAGCCTGGGATTGGAGCAAAGGTGAACCGATCTTCGAGGTTGCAGCTGCCTGGAAATATGAAATTGCCTCATTCAAATCGTTCCGTGACCCAGTAAGATCGTATCGATACCGGATGGAAGCCCCAAGGTTGCTGAGCCATGTCGGTTTGTGGGGATGGCCATCCGGGGTGAGCAATGTTGCCTGCTCGTGATTTTTGATCGCCTCCTCGAGATCGCTCAATAACCCTGTGCACTTAAACCGGCGTGCTAACGTATTTCCAAGGTTACTGAGCTGTATTGGTTTGTTGGGGTGACCGTCCGGGGCGAGCAACACGGCTTGCCGTTGATTCTTTACGGCCTCCTCGAGGTCGCTCAGCATCTCTGTGTGTCTAAACCGAAGCTCGAAGGTAGTCCCGAGATTGTTGAGTCGTGATGATTTGTCGGGGTGGCCGTCCGAGGTGAGCAAGACTGCCTGCTGGTGATTGTGGATAGCTTCCGCAAGGTCGCTCAGCCTTCCCGTGCGCCCAAACCGACTCTCGAAGGAATTCCCGAGGTTGTTGAGCCATGCCGGTTTGTGGGGGTGATCATCTGAGGTGAGCGAGACGGCCTGCTGCTGATTCTTGATGGCCTCCTCGAGGTCGCTCAGCACCCCTGTGCGCCCAAACCGAAGCTCGAAGGTGGTCCCAAGGTTGTTGAGTCGTGCTGGTTTGTAGGGATGACCATCGGGGGTGAGCAACACTGCCTGCTGTTTATTGTTGATCGCCTCCTCAAGATCGCTCAGCATCCCTATGTGCTTGAACCGATGCGCGAAGGAAACCCCGAGGTTGCTGAGCTGCCGTGGTTTATCAGGGTGGGTATCTGGGACGAGCAACACTGCCCGCCGTTGGTTCCTGATGGCCTCCTCGATGTCACTCAGCATTCCTGTACGGCCAAATCGGCTCTGGAAAGAGATCCCAAGGTTATTGAGCCATCCTGGCTTCTCCGGATGGCCATCTGGGGCGAGCAACACGGCCTGTTGTTGATTCTTGATGGCCTGCTCGAGGTCACCTAGCATCCCTGTCCACACAAATCGACTCCGGAAGGAATTCCCGAGGTTGTTGAGCTGTGCTGGTTTGTGGGGATGACCATCTGCGGTGAGCAAGACCGCCTGCTGCTGATGGTTGATGGCTTCCTCGATGTCGCTCAGTTTCCCTGCATGCTCAAACCGACTCCGGAAGGAAATCCCGAGGTTGGTGAGGTACCTTGGTTTGTGAGGATGGCCATCTGGGGTGAGCAGCACTGCCTGCTGCTGATTCTCGATCGCCTGCTCGAGGTCGCAAAGCCTACCCCTACGCTCGAACTGATCATGAAGAGTGTTCCCCGTTATTGCGAATTTCTTTGCTCTGTTCGTATCTTCATCAAGCTGATTCGGCTCACGTGCAGACACGGTCTGAGCCATGATCTTTGACGCGTTGTAAACGGTTGAAAGGCGCTAATATGAGCCAGAAGGGATGATCAGTCTAGTGGAGAACAGATCCTGAGAGAATATTGCAATACCCAAGGAGCTTCGGACGGGACAAGACAATCAACAAGAGATCAAAGTAAGATAGAACGTTACACTCGCTCAGTTCTGTGGGAAGGCGAGCCTGATGGGGTGATGCGAGCAACTGATCGGCGATGTGGCCGTGACACGGTAGTTCTACTGCAGATAGCAAATCTAGTTTAAAATTTGGAAAGTATATTTCAGGGATAGATAAGAAAGAGAGCGCCTACTTGGCTTGCCGTCAGGACCCATTTTTACTTCTCTATCGTCTCCAGCCCCTACCGGCCTCCGCCGCTACTCAAGTTCAATTGAACGCGAACGGCCACCGAGGCATGCTTATGCCTCTCCTGAATCTCGCCAGAGTACATACGCAATGATGATGGGGGTGGCAATAGCATTTAACTGTTTCGCGGAATCGCCCTGGTTGCCGTATCCACTCCTTCGCAAGCGTCATCCCCCCCTGTAGCTTTCGCACCCAGTGTCTTCGGCAGCCCCTGCTCCCGTGCTCGTGCCTACCCCCCAGGAGTCGATACTGTGAATATCATCAACAAGGAACTCTACAAGATGTCTTGTGTCGTCCGAAAACGCGCTGGGTCAAAATACTTGGCGCCTAACCACTGAATAAGTAGGAAATGCGCATCACCCATGTCAGCAAGGGTGATGGGCACGCCCAACGATGAGTTCAAGGTGGAGAATAGCAGGAACATAAGAAGCATATCGGTTTGGGGTTTGTTTAGTGTCAGTTTCTCCATCCATGCTTCCATGTAACTACCACCCATGAGCTTACGTTTGCTGCTAGCCCGCAATGCTCCCTTCCTCCACCGACAGCTTGTCCTTAGGCCAGGGAAATAACTTTTTTTTCCCGTTCTCTGATGCCCATGATCCGATCGATTCATTATGTACGAAATTTAGAGCGAGGATGGGGTTGGCTTGTATCCTGCTTGACAACAACCATTCACTCCTCCGCCCAGGTTAGTTATCTGTGTGATACCTTGTCGACTCCCCTTTGGTCAGAGAAAACACTTAGACCCGTTGTCTACCCTTTACTCTGTCTCCGCCGATCTAGTTGGCAGGTGGCTGCCACGGCGTTTGTTGTCAGTGAACGAGTCCGCCTCCCAGACTCGGGTACTGGCGCCGATCGTGCCACGTACATAAGTACATCTTATTTACTCTGATGAAAAAAGTTTTTATAGCGATGAGATTCACATAATTATTCAATCAAGGTATGAACTATTGATCGGCACCCAAACCGAATCCACTTCGGGAAGCTCTTTTGTTTCTTTGGATCTGCAATGTTCTATAACACATCCCTTTTCCCGTGGGGGCCGCGTTAACGCAAGTGGCAGGGATCCCGTTGCGCAATAACATTACGTGAGTAACTCATCTGGCCGTCATTGTATTTGTGTTTGGTCCTTTTGCCCTCCAGGCTACGTCTTAAAGATCCTGTAGAGGGGGGACTCGCCCACTTTCTAGTCTTCTTCCTCGCTCATCCTCTGCCCCCCCCATCCTTATAAGTACCCTTCACTTTCTCCCTCCCCATTCGTCCTCGAGAATCGAATGGCGACGTTTACTAACGTCACGTTCGAGCAACATGACGCGGCATTTATATATCATACGCGAATATCCATATGCCAACGTGACGTTCGTACGTGTCCTCAAGTTGGAGGTCTCAAAGGTTCCTCTCTAATGAACACAAGGTCTTCCCTTTCGAGGGTATTGGATTCTACTATTATGGCATGTACAGGACGACTGGCGGTCGCTTTGGGATTTGTATCGACTGCAATCCGGAGTCAAATCCTATCGAATATGAACAAGTTGATGCATTCAATGAGAGCCCGATTGATGAGCCTGTGCGCAAATAACCTCTCATATTACCCGTCAGGCCATATCCCCTTACACTGTGCTTTATTTATGAAAACAGTTCTTGCTATATTCGAAAAAGTGGACCGAACCCGGAATACACAGAGTCCTCCTGTGGAATCGCCCAGATGATCGTTTTAGCGACAGCGATCCACAGATCACAGTAGACAAATTTGTGATCGAAGTCGAAAAACCCGCGCAAGTGTCTTCTTCAACTTCCTCTACTACGACCACCCCAATTTCCACTACCCAGACCACACCGGCCTCTACTGTCCAGAGTACATCGAGCACCGCGACGAGCAACCCTTCTGGAAGCTCGAGTAACCCCCCTTGGGGCGCAATAATTGGGGGGTGTGGTTGGCGGCAACGCCGTACTCATCCTGTCCGTGATAGTGCTCTGGCTCTTTTGCTGGAAAAGACAGAGAGCGAAAAGGAAGGAAAAATATTTTTTATATCACGGCAGTTCCAATAGTGAAGGAGGAGCATCAAGGCCACCTTCAGGGTTTACAACATTTATGGCCAAACGTCCCATTTCACGGAGCGTCACTACTTTTGTGCCGGATCGGGAGCCCACTGTACACGAGGAAGTTCCAAACTCCACGGGAAACGAGGTTGGGAGCGACGACCGACGTGAAGTGGACGCTGGGCTAGTGAACAGGGCGCTTTTACCACCGCAGTACCAGCAGGTATCGAGGAACCCCCAGAGGAGTGACCTTTCACGACAAGGGCGGTTTGTCGCAGCAGGTGAGGAGACGATCGCAGACGAGGGTAGAGGTAGACGGGAATTGAAGCAGGAGCACCTCTTATCATGGCAGGATGCCAACCGTTATCCAAGTCAAGCCCTGGGAGATAATTTGGGAGATGCTGGCAGGCATGCAGACAGTTCTGCCTTGGAAGCCGTCGATCATCCTTCATCCCCTTGAACACTAGCATTAAACACACACTTCTTGTAAATGTCTTTCATTTGTTGTTGTGGACAATTCATCTGGCCGTATACTTCCTGTTTGACGTGGACTTATTCAATAGCAGATATTGGTCATTTACACGATTGCCACTCAAGAGGGCTGAATCGACCACTAAGCCAGCAATGTAATCGCACAATTTCCGTAATGTCCATACTCGTGGAACGGAACCCTACTCAATAAAGCAGCTCAAGCTGGTCACGCATTGGCACATCCCACTGCAAAGTAGCATTAGAAGGGTCGTGAGGTTGGGAAACTCTGAAATCCGGAGGAGTACTGAGACGTACCTGCTGACGAGTTGGCCAGTACTATACACGCCAACTGCTCGAGAACCCGACAACTGGAAGTCATGGCAGTTGCCGCTGGTGACCATGGCACCGGGCAGGGGTGACAAATTTGCGAATGGGCTGACGAGGGTTGTGTATATAGAAACCGTCGATCCGCGTGTCGGATCATATGGAACACCCGCCCGTTGTTGATAACGGAGTGAGCGGGGCATCTGGCGAGGCATGAGCCAGATGCTGATTCTTGCATGAGGCGGACACGTGACAAGGTCACCAGCTTGATCATACGCGACATTTTACCTTGTCTGTACGCACCCTCCTCCCTTGCTTGCCGGCCTTCGATTTCGGGTGTATACCACGCAATATCTAGCATCCTTTTTCAACTACTGGCCATACCTGATACCTCCAGCTTGACGAACACGTCACCAACTATGAGACCACCCTACAACGTGCCAGCCTTGACACGCGGTTTCCCAATCCTCTGGCTTCTCTGCGGCAGACCTGAGTCACATCTCAAACACACATTCTCGTGAATTCTGGAGTGTGGTCGCTTAGAGCTTCCGTTAGATGAAGGGGGTCGGGCAGATATAGAACGGCTCTTGTGTGGTAGTTTTATAAATATCAAGGTGAGAACCCGGACATCATACCCTGCACCTGGCCGCCCGAGGACCAACTGGTCGCAATCCTGCGTAGTGCTTCTGGTCTCTTCGTGATTGCATCTGTTGCAGTCAGATACGCCAGTGACTCTACCGCTGAAGTCGCAGGTCCGATAGGAAAGCTGAATATTCTAATCGCCTATCTGGCTCACTCAGAGTGCGTGGGAGCAAAGAATCCCTCCGCCACCTTAGATCTCATATACTCTTTGATATACCGAAAGAAGTGTTTCCAATCACTGGACGGATTCTGGCACATTTAGCATTCAGATTTTCGGCTGTTCAAGGCCGACCAGGCCTTGTCGACTCAAGGTATTTGCAACCTGCCAGACCAATACTTTTTTTCGCAAAAGTTAGACCTTCAAGTTCTCTGTACCAGCAACCGTACTTGGTGCAATATGAGGAGTGCCTCGTTCCACCCTTAAATAGTTGCTCAATAGACCAGCAACCTCTGCCGTCACAAGGGTGAGAGGCTGTAGCCTTCTCAACCCGGTATCAGAATGTTTTTGTTCGTTTGCATGCCCTCTGGGAACAACACCTCGCCGTTTCATAAGTATCTTAATTGATCATTAGACTATCTCCAGTTTAGTCCTGAACTTTCTTTCTTACCACCTCCGGTACGCACCCCCCAGGTTGGAACCAAGTGACGCGAAACTCAACAGAATTTAGCGCGGGGGCTAGCGACGAGATAGACGAAAGAGGAAATCATATGCCCCAGCGTCGATCTGGCGTTGATGCACTGGTGGATGTCCACCTTCAGTAGTAATAAGCGCAATTCCCAGACGGCGCACACAATGGCGGGCGGCCGTAGCCCCAGCCTTTTCTTTCTCGGTTCTCATGTGAAGCCGAAATGCGTTGCGTTTTCTAGCACAGACACACTTGTAATGAATAGTGGCGTTGCTGCTAGGTTCTATGCTCGGAACCCAATTTTTTCTGACGTTCGACATGGTCCAGCCCGGTGACGCGTGGCGTTTTGTTGGGGGGGAGCCAGAACTATAAATTGGGCATTGATTGGCTCTCTACCGCTTGAGCACTTCACTTCGAACATTCTCCCCTCTATTCAAGCTATCGAAATGCGTCGCTTCACAATTGCTTCTCTTGTTACTATGTGCCTCTTGTCCCAAGTTGCACAGGCTGTGCCTTCGGAACTTGCGTCACGACAGGTCGGATCCCGGCAATGCGTTTGTGGAGAAAACCCACGTGAGTCCTTTTGGCAAATTGTTCTGGTGTCCGCGAAAGGCCCCTCATGGTTTTTTCTTTGTCCACAGCACGAACTATTCCCACAAACATGGTTTCGGGCGGCATCCTTCAGGGTAGAAGTGGGGGCGGCACGTCATCCTCCGGAAAGCATTACCCTGTTCAATTTCAAAACAAAGAAGTAGGATTAACCTCCCGACTCATGTAGCAACGGAATCTGGTGTGGACTGATATTGTCGTAGCATTTCCCTTTTGTTTGTCCAGGCCGCACCTGGCGGGAATACCCGATTTTCCCTGGCTCGGTGTTCAAGAGCGGATTTGCGGGTGAGGATAGAGTTGTCTTTGACGAGAAGGGCAACTTCTGCGGTACGTCCCTTGCGCTGAACCATAGCGGGAGGTAACTGAATATCTCCTCCCCAGCTTGCGTCACACATGAGGGCGCCCCGACCCCAGGTGGTTTCGAGCTATGTGCCTTCCAGCATATGTGAATAGGAGCAACCCGTACCCCCGTTGGAGCAGCGGATTAAAGCATATAGTATTATGTTGAACTTCCAGAGAAACGTAGTTCCAAGCAGCTGTTGATTCTCGTGCCAATGTATATGCTGACAGGTGGAGCAGAAGAATGCCCGGGGTGAAAGTCTGAAATCACAACTTGGTCCAGGAAAGCTGACCGTTGGGCTGGGTGCTTTTCTGTTCAGTGAGAGTATATGAGTTCTAATTTAGCGTCGCCGTGCGACAGCATAAGGTTGGACATATTCACTACCTTTGTAAAGCTGTATGGTCTACGTTGCAGAAACGTGTGATCGGTTATATATGCAGTGTTGCCCGTTCTTACCTTCAACTCGAATTTCCACAATGTGTTCCCAGTTGCATTGATAATCAGTCGGAGCTTAAGTTTTTCAAGATGAACAACTTTAAACCACACTTCATCGAGGTTGGCTGCTTGTCTAACCCAGTTGTCTTGCAAGACTTGCACTCAGACTCAGAAAACCATCTTCAAAGTAAGGCTGCCACTCTCGCACGGATAGCCCTCTCTGCGCTACTCTGGGCCGAGGAGCACGAAGATGAAGAAACCAAAGAATGAGTACGAACTGTAGATGCCTGTGGCGGTCACTGTCTATTTAAAAATGCTGATCAGGATTGTGCTGTCGAGTATGCCCACTATGTGCCGAAAAGTCTAGGAAACTAGGAGAGCTTGGTAAATGTCATATTTGTGCTGCTACTCATAAGTCTGAAACGGCTTCCAGTTTACTAAACTCGAGTGGCATCGAAGAATAGAACATATCCTGGATACCCGATATAAAATCACTTCACATGTGGAATATGGTGTCGGGGGGCAACTGACCTGGAGTGGGGTGGAGCAGCCTTGCCCGCCATGCAGAATGAGCCAGTGTGGATCCTCGTACCAGAAGAACATGATGTCCATTCCTTCTGTGGCACCAAGGTGATAGCGCATTGCAAGAGTTTTCCAACCTTTGAAGTACCTTAGCTTCATTGAATCCTATCTACATCTGTATTTACGATACTTGACATAGGAAAAGTCATTCAAATACCGCCTTGGTCCGATCCCCGGCAGGATGGAACACTCGCCCGTCGTTCGTCAGCACACTCTTTCGACTCAGGAGATAACACCATCATCACGCTCCATGTTTGCTCATTTTAGAATCTACTTCTGTTAGTACGGCAGCTTCATCCCAAATCCACCATTTCCGAAACCGGCCGCAAAACAGACCCGATGCCCCCCCGCCATAATCCTTCCATTTTGTGACGGCGAATCCAATTCTGCAGAAAATTGCCACCATACGTTGTGAGGGAGGAAACCCGCCTGCATGCAGAATCCGGCCTTGCACACATTTTTATTAGGTGTTTAAGTAGCACATTTGTACTTGAATACCCCAGCTCCTAACGACAAGGATGTCTCTGCTGCCATAAGACCGACGATAGGCTACAGCGTAACGGACTACAGTTTCTTGACCTACAGTTTCATTCTCTCAGTCTCTCTCTTTCACTCTCGTTCTCCAACATACCGCATAGACCCGGCCTATCCCCGATGAGGCCATGAAAGACCAGGAGTTCAACCCACTGCCTCCACCTCTTCCATCTCCGAGCCACCAGAGTTCCTCTTACGACCATGCTCTCACCGGTGGCCCTCCGTAGACTTTACCACCCCAAGTCGTCACTTCCGCGACCACATGAACCTTTCAGCCTCCTGTTTGCAGTCGGGCCCATGTTTCAACATTGACATACCACAGACCCCTCCCCGGCACCCCCACTCCAGACCCGGTCAAGGTCCCTTCCCGTACCGTACACTTCACATGGCTCGCAGCATATACGGCACTGACTCGATCGGTGATCTGTTGCGCGGCTCCTATCACCCTTCTGTGTTCCCCCTGTACTGCTCCCGACTCGTTGGAAATACTCCTCACCTCCATGCCTGGTCGTTGCCCGACCCTACATTCCCCATCTGCGCCGAGCATCTCAGGGCACGGCATGGTGCTACATAAGAGTATCAAGTTCTCGTGCGCTGTTTCAGCCAGGTAGACTAAAAACCAAGTCCCAAGATCCTATGATCTACCTCTATCGGAGCCGAGCTCGACTAGGTGTATGTAGCATGTTATATGTGCTCCACAACACTGTGTTGTGACCGGGGGCGCTCGAATCGCATCACGTCGTCGGTCGCGACAGCCACATCACAAATAGGGTGCTCTTCTCTATCAAACTGGGTGAGTGTAACGCTTCCTCTTCTTTTGATCTTCTGCTGATCGTATGCCCGTTTCGTAGCTATTTGTTTCGATTCGTAGTATAAATTCGGGTGCTTGAGCACCTCGCTAGCAGTGGGTCGCCTCCCCTTTCGCTTTCTCTCTCTCTCGCAGCTTGCTCCTCGAACCCATTGTCTTGACTTGTTATCCCCTTATCACACACACACTCTTTCTCTCGTTTGAGGGACTCGAGCCCCAGTGACTGTTCCGTCAGTCGCGCTCGTTTTACTTTTTTTTGTTGCGAGCGTACTTCGCGCTTTACAGTACCCACAAACCAATGTTTCTCAAGAACTCTGCATTGCCTTCGAGCACCAGTTCAGGCGCACGGGGAGCCTGAATGACCTTAAGACAATCACGTACACACAGCAGGTGAAAGGATGTTCATCTGGGGGTGTCCTTCACGAGGGACGAGGACGCCTTGCAAGAGCACAAGTGAACAGAACCAACGTCTATTCGAGGGGGGACCAAGGAACTCGACCCCTCTTGACTACTATATACATGAGGTAGCTGATTCTAATAGGTGTCACGTTGAGGAAGTGCGAACCCCGGTTTAAGCCAGGACCGCGGGCTTACAGCAGGCATGGTGCTCATACCTAATAGTCATCACAATAAACTAGTATAGTTAACCAATCCCGAGAACGCTCTCCAGAGCCAGTTTCGATGCACTGGAGTTTTGAGGAACCCCGAGGATGTAATCAACAAGCAACAGCAGGTGGTGTCCCTTGTGCCGGATGATCACCGTGATAAACCATCGCTGCTCAACAATCTCGGTGGTTCTTTGACGAATCAATTTTTGCGTACAAGTGTGCTGAGCAATCTCAGCGAGGCCATCAAGACTACACAACAGGCGGTTTTTGCTCGCTCCAGATGGTCGTACCGATAAAACAAGGCGGCTCAACTACCTGGGGAATTCCTTCACAAGGAGATTCAGGCATACAGGGATGTTGAGCGACCTCGAGGAAGCAATTGGAAACCATCGGCACGCAGTATTGGTCACCCCTGGTGATCACGCCAACAAACCAATGCAGCTCAACAACCTAGGGGTTTCTTCGGAGAGCTGTAATTGGATGGACAGAGCAGCCGAATGACTTCGAGGAAGCAACTATAAGCTGATACCAGCACGGTTCAACAGCCCCGGGTTCAGAATTCGGTTCGAACGAACGGGGATGCTGTACTACTCTGAGGGGGCTATCGGGAATACACATCTGGCACTGTTCCTCGCCCTTGATGACCATGCCGATAAACCAACACGGCTCAGGAACCTCAGAATTTCTTGGAGAATTGGTTTGGGCCTATAGGGATGTTAAGCGACCTCGATGAAGCGATGGACAATCAAGAGCGGGCAGTGTTGCTTAGTGACAATGATGTTAACCCATAAGCGATGATCGATGTTTCCTCATCGTTCACAACGATTCATCACTTCAGACGACGGTATCCACCTAGGACGATTGATGCTGAGGGTTATGCTAACATCTTGCAAGGCGTACCAAATTTCCTGGGACATCCGGCTAATAAAATATCCAAAGGATATGCTGCACAGACCTGGTACCATCGTTATCAACCAGAAACCGCAGGCAGCGGGGAACCATGTGCCGGACCAGACCGCAACCCAAATATCACGAAAACTGAGCAGCTTCAGGCAATGTCATTCGGAGCAGGGACCCGTTGACTCTACACCAAATTACTAGGTGTTTAGTAAATAGCACGATTCCAGATGAACCAAACCCATCCGTTCCGAGTGTTTTCAAGTCGTGGGCCTCAATTTTCCCCTATCGCTTTTGTCAGCCCTCCACACTGAATGCAAGTGGTGTTCGTTTGTGATCTACATATGTACTGTCCAGGGCCAGTCCATCAACGAGCATTCCATTGAGCTGTAAAATACGCCAGCGATGTACGCAGGACCAACGAGTGATGCAATTGAGGTTGGGCTCAACCCTCCCGCCTACAACCTCCAGGAAGCAAAAAGCGAAACTTCTCCGCATTTTCAAGTACATATCGGGGAAGTCCAACCGCTGATTTCAGCCTGCACACACTTTCATCTGCGCTGAATCCGGAAGAGTTCAAACTGACTTACGGGTCAAGGTTCATTTGTGAGAACATGTCACGGTACTAGCATCCTCTCAGCGATCACACAACAATACAGGGAGAGTGCGCACGTTGTATGCCTCCGGTAACATTCCAAAAATATCTTCTCCCTTACAAATAGTCGCCTGTATCTTGTTCGGGTCAAGGCGGTTAATTCGGCCCCCAATTCGGTCCGCATGAGAGAAGCCTTTCATTTTGACAATATACTCAGGTAATGTTCGGAAGCAATAACTGCAGTGCCATCCAGAATCAGCGAGGACGCGTTCCGTGCTCTTTGAGTGGCGGTAGAAGCTGCTATCGTTCCATATGTGTGCACTAGCGCGCCAGCTGTCGAAGCCTAGGAACCATTCAAAGCTGCAGTGGACGTCATGAGGAAGCACGTCAGAATGAAGATAGGATTTGGGTACCTGTACAGAAAGTTCCGCAGCTGGAGGTGTATTGATCTTCCAAAGTCGCAGGCTTTCAGCAGCTCTACGGTATGACGCGAGGGTATCTCATCCAAGTCAGACATTAGGACCAAGGTTTGTGATGAAGAGGGAAATGTCTTTATGCGCGCCCGTAGGAGTCTGGTCATGGTATCTCGGGTGTGTGCTTCTACGTCCCATGGTGACTGGCCTTTCGTTAGTGCGTATCCGGGTAGACTGGGAAGATTCTGCTCAAATTCAATGCATTAAGAAATGGGGGGTGAAGGGACGCACAATTGATATACGATCTTGTGCTGAAACTTAGAAAACCTCGCGCTATGTTTGCGAAAATAAGTCTCCTTCCCCATCCCGGTAAATGTCGCATTTGACTCCACTATCAAGAAATAGTCTACGACCGGATCGAGCTCGTTGAGGCGTACCTCGAGCAAATCGAGCTCAGTGCTCATAAGCACAGCATCTAAAACCTTCAAGTCGACCCCCACCCTTCGCGTTGACCACCCATGTAGAAGGCATGTGTGGGCATCCAGACTCAAGCCTTCTGAATAGAAATGCGGAAGAACTTCCCTCGGTCCTGCATCACGATCCCATATTGGTCGACTGGCGTAAGATATGAGGTTGCGAATTTGGTATTGGTTTTGGAAGCCATAGAAGAGTGCGGTGGTGAATATGAGCAAGAACGGAATAAATGTGACGAGGCGGCGTCTGGCTGCCAACATTGTGGATACTGTTGGAGGTCCAGTAGAATTCGACACCTTGTGCAACGGGGTTGCGCAAGCACAGGGGGCGGTTGGTACCTGGTCAGTGTTCAGCTTGCATCATCAAGCGCCAATGTCAGACAATAATAAGTGTAAATAACCCCATCGCCAAGACCTCGATAATGGAAAAGGTAATTGTTATTGTGGGTCCAACCGGGCATGGTGTGACAATCACGTCTGAATAAGGTGAGGGGTTCAACCAGTTTCATAATTCTAGGTGCAGTGATCCCTTCACATTTCTTGAATGTGGTAAGGCTAGCTTACAGCTCAGGGGTGACAAGACCTGTATTCGGGTAGCTGCGTGACAGGTATTTAAGTCTTTACGTGTCCAAGTTGCGATGAGTACCGGAACTAAAAGGAGCGGTAATGTATGTAAAAAGTAAGTATTGGGTGCAAGTTAGGGAATGGGAGCGAAATATCAACAGTACTAGAAAATTGCAACGTCCTCGCATAGCCGAGGCGACACCCATACGATGTGCATGAAGAGGCGAACAAAATGACGATAAGGCGGTGAACGTGTTTGGTTATGTTGTGAGGCTGCAGCATGAGCGGCAGTCTGTCACCGCCTCCTAGGATTATACCGCTGTCAACGTTCTGGGCCTAGTCGATGCGGATGGGGGCACTACCGCCGGAGTAAAATCGCAATGTGTCGCGCATTTCCTCGCCAGAGCCAGAGCCACGAATTGAAACAGCACCCTACACATCCAAAGCCGTTCGTGCTAACGGATACGCGCACACAGACGCACGGCTGTGACGTATCTCTCTGAGGCGACACAAAGCACACATTTGGCGTACACCCTGTACCTTTTCGTATGCCACCCCGCCGACACAAGTAATCGCTCTTGGCCCGAGGAATGGCTAATATAGTGTCTGATTCCTGCGTTCTGGAGGCTATAGACCACGGGATGCTTGAAAGGCGAGCTGGAGATGCCGTGGATAGGAAGAATGCGCAAAGATACGGCTCTATGCCATTTTTATCCCATTTTCGAGGATATGCGACACGTGCACTCTGAAAGAGAAGCTGGGATACACCCCACGGAGAATCTTGTAGTCAATCAATTACATTGCTGTTTTGGTGGATCAGCAATACGGTTCGGTAGAAGCCGTGAGTATCGTGCTCTGAAATGGCAGGCGTACAGTGTGAACAACACTACCAATGCGGGAGCAGTGAATGCTTTGAGATAATAGTGAACACTTGGGCTATGCCGACTGGAACGGTACTTACCTGGGCTTCGAATGGCAGATGAATTGGCCCGGCTGCCTTTCGAAGCTTAAGCGCCTTCTTTATGCGTGGGAATGTTTCTTTACATTTCACCCTTCTGATTTCCTTATCCACATCGGGGCCAATAGCTCTTCATAGATTATTTGATGTCCGACTTCCAGTCGGGCTGTCTGTGTAGTTTACCCCTGAAGAAAGCCACCGCTGCAGAGAGTGTGGGATAAAGTGAGCGGCACGCTCGCCACATGATGCGCGGAGAAGCACCGGCAGAGTAAGAGTCACTTATGGTTCGTTCCTCTCCCAACTTTGCGGGCGCATATTACTGGACCGGTACCTCAATCACCATGCGGGTTTATCACTTCTTCGATATTTCTTTCCACCAGGCACCTCCCAGCATGAACCCTCAGCCCCAAGCACCCGACATCCTTAGCTCCTAGGGATTACAAGATTTGCAGAGCGACCGTTATAAGGCTTGGCGATATGCTAACCTGGTCATAACCAATGATCGCCCTCTCTCACCCAATCCTCCTTTACACAGGAGTGCTCGCTGCTGCTTGGTGGTTGTACTCCCGTGTCCAAGAACGTCGGAATAATCCCAACGGTTTGCCCCTTCCACCTGGGCCAAAGGGATACCCTATCATCGGGAACCTCCTCGACCTTCCACACACGAAATCCTGGCTTGTATACGATCAATGGGCCAAGATCTACGGTATTCCAATGCCAAGTTCCCTGCATATCTTGACTAAAAAAGGTGAACAGGGGATATGTTTTACTTCAATGTCCTGGGACAGCCATTTGTTGTCCTTGGATCGCCGGAGAGGACATATGACCTATTTGAACGACGCTCGTCCAACTATTCCGATCGTTCCCGTTTACCTATGCTCATGGAAATGTTGGTTCGCTTTTCCATTCGTATGATACGTGTGCTTACCGGAGATATTCTCAGGATGAAGATGACTTATAACATGGCGTTCATGCCGTATGGCTTATGGTGGCGCCGCCATCGCAGAGCATTTCATGACCACTTCCACCCAAACATTGTACACAAATATCACCCGGTTCAACTTAGTACAGCCCGTGGCTTCCTCCGCCGCCTTTTGAAAAACCCCGAAGATTTCATGCACCATATTCGTCAGTAGGTCATTTTTGCGCCGAGTCCCACTTCAACCACCTTCCATTGGCCTAATACTGCCACCGATAGCTCATTCGCAGAAACAATTATGAAGATCACATACGGTATTACCATCCAAGAAGAGGACGATCCATATGTCAACGCAGCGGAAAAGGCACTCTCTGGACTCGCGGAGGCCGGTCACTATGGATCGTTCCTCGTCGACATTTTCCCAATTATGAAATACATACCAAGTTGGTTTCCCGGCGCAAATTGGAAGAGAAGAGCGGACAAATGGAATGAAGTGAATCGTGTGGTAGAGAACAGACCTTTCAATTTCGTTAGAGAGGAGATGGTAAGCCAGCCCTGTTACCAACTACATCGGCTTTAACTTGCTTATCGGCATGTGGATTGGTTTAGAAAGCGGGAACTGCGATGCCTTCCATTGCAACTTCTATGATCGAAAATTTGCCTGATGACGGACATCCTAGCCGTGCCGAAGAAGAACAGATCATTCGAGAGACTTGTGCGGTGGCATTTGCGGGTGAGCGTTCATTCGAATAGCAGCAGTAGTGGCAATCTCAGACCCTCTGGTGCTCATACAGGCGGTGCGGACACGGTATGGCCTGGATACCCAGGATTTTATAACCCAGACTTACGCGTGCTGTTCAGACCGTCTCTGCAGTTCAATCGTTCTTTATGGCAATGTGTCTTTACCCGGACGTCCAGAAGAAAGCTCAAGCCGAACTCGACAACGTTCTCAAGGGTCGCTTGCCAGAATTCAATGACAGACCAAACCTACCATATATCAACGCAATGGTTAAGGAGTCCATGAGATGGCAACAGGTGACCCCGCTAGGTACAGCGACCCGTTTTGCTCAATGGTTGTTAACAAGAATAGCACTAATCCATTCACAGCTGTAGGACATATGTGTACAGATGGCGATGAGTACAATGGCTACTACATTCCCAAAGGCACAATCGTACTTGGCAATAGCTGGTATGAACTCTCTAAAAATTCCCCCTGATCATACGTTATACACGCCGCCAATGCAGGTCAATCCTTCACGACCCAGGAGTCTTCAAAGACCCACTGGAATTTAACCCTGATCGTTATCTCAAAGACGGGAATATCAATCCTGCGGTCCGTGATCCAAGTATAGCCGCCTTTGGGTTTGGTAGGAGAATTTGTCCTGACAGATTCATGAGCGACAACTCCTTGTTCTCTGTCGTGTCGCATGTTCTGACCGTGTACAATATTCGGCCTGGATTGGATGAAAATGGGAAAGAGGTAGAGATCGTGCCCGACGTTACTGACGGACTATTATCGTGAGTGTTACTAAATGTGGCTGATAATCGACTAACGATTTTGGTAATATGTGGCATAGGTATCCCAAGCCTTTCCCATGCAGGATTACCCCTCGATCGAGGCAAGCCGAAGAGCTGATCCACAACTCTGAGCTCATGGATTAATGTTACTTGTATCTGACGAATGTAGTTGCATTAGACTCCTTTGTCACCCCCCCGCTTGACTGTTAGCAACTAAACCCAGAGTTATGAATGCCCAGGGCATAGTCCGGCGAAATGTCGAATGAGACGCCGAATTATTTATTTGGAGATATGTAAGGCGGGGTTTTTCAAAAGCACTCAATTAGCCGAAACCGTACAGTGACGTCAATCGTCCCCATAGACGAAGAAGGCGATGAGTCCTGTATCGCAACGGACTGAATACAACGCTGTACTGTACATACAGTACACTAATGAGAGCATTAAGTATCATCGCAGCAGAAGGGCCACATTTCTCAGACCATTACCTGATCGATTCCACTGAAAGGTTGGTTGTTGTTTTAGGTAGCGAGGGACTTTGCGAGTGCGACGTTGAACGTACGTCGCGTGCTCTTAGACCCAGAGAATTTTGTGAGGGGTTCAGGGGGTATTATTCTGCCCCCGTCTTCTACATACCCATGTCGTATTTAAACAAACCAAGCTATTGTATGTAGATGAAACACGAGTGGGTAAAACCTACACTCGTAACTAGGAAACAAATTTTAAATAAAGGGCGGACATATGCTAGTTGAATGGCGTGTCCTAGCTCGGCGACGTTGAAGTCGCGAAAACCGAGCGTAAAGGGTAGAGTGGGGAATTGGGAGACAAAAGATAAAAAAAGAAGATAAAAAAAATAGAGTACATACGTGTATCCTGTGGGTGCCCGTCGTCGTGGAGCTGATACCCAGACGCCGTGGGCGCAGGAACGGAAACGGAGGCCGGAGGCGGTGAGCGGGTGCAAATGTCGATGCATATCGGGACTTGTGACGGGAGGGCACGAGCTTGCATTTCCGTTGCTAGCGAGTGTCTGATCCTCACACCACAGTCCACCTCTGATCCCCGGCCACTTGTCCATGCTCGCATCATATCCTCCCTGACAACCTCGACTGGCTTGGGGGTGTATGACCACTGTGTTGGCCTCTGTCAACGGGAACAGTGTTACCACCACTGCCCTGCAAGTGCAGACCTCTTTTTGGAGTTGAGGAACTGCAGATGGGACTGCTCCTTCGTGGCCGTTTCGCTGTACGTGTCCCGTCGTGGTCACCACCGCCATCGACATCGTCACTAGTATGTGGCGGGTTGAACTTCTCATCATCCACAGCATGGTTGGGGATGGGCCTGGTCCATGCAGCACATATGGCCGTGATATTTAACAGAATTCGTTCGCCCTAGGTGAAGTGAAGGATTTGATCGAACAGCTCTACTTCGCGGCTAGTGAAGGGGAGTGCCAAAGATATTCTGCGGCTGGCTTCAAAAATGGCGAATTTAGGATGAAGATGACTCGTCAACAATGGTAGATTCGAATATGGGTAAATATGCGGCGTGAAATTATCAAACGATGGTGTTATCTCGCCGGCCAAAACCGTGTGCCAGTGGGCGATGGGCAAGTATCCCATACTGCCGGGAATTGGAAGAAGGCGGTATTTAAATGTATTTTCGTGGGCCAGGTATCGTATGCACAGATTCATATGCAGGTTAATGAAGCCAAGGGTACATCGAGGGTTGGAAAGCTCTCACGATGTGCGATCTTCCCGGTGCCACGGACAGAGAGAGCAGCATAAAATCGTTGGACAACATGTTCCTCTGGTACAAGCATCCACGCTGGCTTGTCACGCAAGGCCGCGCCACCTCAATATCAGGTCAATTTTCCTCCCGAGATCAAATGTTTATACAGGTAGCAGATTGAATTTCTTAGCTTTCATAGTATCATCAGAGATCGATTGGGTCCATGCATGATATAAAGCTGCAAGTTTCTCCAGGAATGGCCTTTCCCATGAGGGGAAAAACGTCTAAGTTACGGCCTGCTTCGAAAATGACAGGTTTAGGATGGAGATTGCTCGTGAGCAAGGGTAGCTTCAAAAACGGGTAGATGTGAGCAATGACATCACCGGATGAAGGTGAGGGATTCATAGAACTGCTTGACGTGTTCTTCTGGTATAAACATCCAGGAGTGCTTGTCATGCATGGTGTGCAGAGCCGCACCATCTGAGCTGCAGCTCAGTTTCCTCATAGTGAAAAGGCTACGAACAAGATGGACCAACACAGGAAGATGTTGTACCACGTGTCCAAGCTCAGCGTAAGATGTTACATTCCCCGAGAATGGTGAGCTAGGAACTGTGTCAGTCATAACCGATAACAGCACGGATACCGTGATTACCACGTCCTCGTCGTTTCTGACTCTTCTTGGAACATAATGAGCGAACTCCCCGGCACGTTCCGAGTGAACGTTTTCAACGAGACAGCAGCCGTGACATGGATCTACATCTCAGACTCGATTTTTGGCTGCTTTGTCCACTTTCCGGTGGGCCCCGAGTTGCGCAGAGGAGGTTGTCTGAGTTTCTTTGGCAATCTCGCTCCGAGGACCGTATCCTGGGTCCGTGAAACCAAGAACACCGGATTAAATAAGCAGTTAACCTCAATAAAGACATGACTCAAAGCTGTTAAGCTTGACAAGCTTGAGCGCTGAGCGCTGACTGATTATCGATGTTCTGTGGCGCAATCGCGAGCGCATTGCGGAAGTAGGGTTAGTTCGAGTTGACGGAACTAGCATTACGAGATGGGCCCCCCCCCACCCGACCCCATCCTCTCTTCCCCAGGTCGAAGCTCGGCGACTGACGGATGCAATTATGCTTATATTAAACCCCATTTCCCTCTCTTCAAAAGCATGAATTTTTATCAAACCCACAGAATGTGGGGCTATATCATACAAGGTCCAGAATATCAAACATCAGCTACCATGCATAAAGAGGAGGATCACATTGCTCAGACCACGACCTGATCGATTCCACAGTCCACTTCTGACGCCCCACAACTTGCCCATGCTCGTATAGGGTCCTTCCTGACAACCTCGAATGGTTTGGACGTTTATGACCGCTATGTTGGGCTTTTTCAGCAGGAGCAGTGTTATCACCACTGCCCTGCAAGCGTTGACTTTTCCGTGGAGCAGGGGAACCGGGGTTGGGGCTACTCCTTCGTGGCCGCTTCGCCGTACGTGTCTCATCATGGTCATCATTGTCAGAATCATCGTCGCCACCACCATGCGGCGGGTCAAACTTCTCATCGTCCATAGCATCATCGGGGATAGGTCCAGTCCATGCAGCATATATGGCTGCGATTTTTGGCAGAATTGATTCGCCCTGAGTAAAGGGAAGAATTTGATCGAACAGCTCCAATCTGCGGCTAGCTTCAAAGAGTAACAGGGATATTTTGCGGCCGGCTTCGAAAATGACAAATTTAGGATGAAGATGACTCGTCAACAGGGGTAAATTCGAATATGGGCAAATATGCAGCATGAAATCGTCAAATGATGGTGCTATCTCGTCAGCCAAAACAGTGTGCTGACGAACGATGGGCATGTGTTCCATCCTGCCGGGGATTGGAAGAAGGCGGTATTTGAATATATTTTCCTGGGTCAAACATCGTAAGCACAGACATATATGCGGTTCAAACAAAGCCAAGGTACATTGAGGGTTGGAAAGCTCTCACGATGTGCGATCTTCTTGGTGCCAGTGACACAGAGAGTGTCATAAAGTTGTTGGACGACATGTTCCTCCGGTACGAGCATCCACGCTGGCTTGTCGTGCATTGCATGCAAGGTTGCACCACCTGAATTGAACGTCAATTCACCTCCAGAGACCACGGAGTATGCACAAGAATCACTCACATGTGAAGATGTTATACCGCGTGTCCAGGTTCAAAGTGTAACGCTCCATGCCCCAATACCACTCGAGTTTAGTGAGCTGAGAGCCACTTCAGACATTCGAAAAGTAGCAGCAATATGACACGTACCAAGTCCTCATTCTTCATTAACCTTCTTGGAATACAGTGAGCAAACTGAACGGCACAATCCGGATGAACATTTTCGACGAGACAATGACCACCACAGGGATCAACACTTCGGACTCGATTCTTCGTTACTTCGTTTATGCACATCCCAGGCTGGAGTCGCGTAGAAGGAGTTGTCTGCACGTCTGTAGCAGCCTCGCTTCGAGGATGGTATTCTGTCTCTATAAATGCGAGAAGACTGGGGGTAAACAGCCAACCAACCTCAGCGAAGACATGTTTTAAGGCTGTTGGCCTGGATAAGCTCCGGCTCAGACTGATTATCGATATTATGTGGCGCGACTGGGAAACGTTGTGGAAATGGTTAGGAAGAAAGAGCGGCAACATTGTAGATAAACATGTCCAAACACGGAACCATCATTACGGGATCTCGGCGTCTGAACTGCGTACTTTGGCCTTCTTGTGGCGACTGCGAAGCACACGTTTCTGCATCGTGGACCAGATATCTGCAGGTATCAAAGGGTGATACATTTGTCCAACATAAAGGCTAACCGGAATCAGCGATAAGCAGCCACACAGCAATAATACAGTGTATATATGTTGTGGCATGCTAGTGTCGCAGGAGGATTTGAATTTCCTGGTCCAACAGGTGATATGCAACCCCTGATTATGACCATTTTTTCATAACCTAGCGTGACTTCAAATTCATGACCAGTATTCCAGCCCGATGTGCAGTGGCATTGGCCTTTATCCACCAACGTTTTGGAACTGGGCAACTGCAGTCGAGAGTACTCCTTCATTGCCGAACGATTCTTCTCTATCGTAGTCATTAGACAGAGGTGGGTTGTTGGGGATAGGCCGGACCCACACACGATGTGTGGCTGAAATACTTTTGACAGATTCGGTTTGCCCTAGACAATATGAAGGGTTTCATTCATCGATGGCTAACAGGGGGACAATGTCTTCTTGGACCTAACTATCAAAGATCAAGTATCATTCGTAAACAGGGGATCACATTGCTCAGAGCATAACCTGATCGATTCCACAGTCAACTTCTAAACTTGCACATGCTCATATAGTATCCTTCCCAACAACCTCGAATGACTTGGACGTTCATGACTACTGTGTTGACTTTTGCGGCCGGAGCAGCGTGACCACCATTCCCCGCAAGGGCCGATTTCTTCTTGGATTTGGGAAGCAGCGTTCGAGAGTGCTCCCTGTCATTGCTTTGCTGTACATGTCTTGTCATTTGTTGCCCTCGCTAGTTAGCAGGTGGTGGATTGAATTTCTCAGTTTTTATAGCATGATCGGGGATAGATTGGGTCTATGTACATACAATATATCTCGGGAAAGGGCGGTATTGGAATGTAGTTTCATACATGAAGGATAATCAACTTCTGTGCTGCTCACCGAGACCAAGGGATGCTGGATGATGGGAAAAGGTTCGCGAATGGTAACCGTCTTAACTTGTAAGACTGCTGGACAACGCGTTCGTCTGGTAGAAACATCCAGTAGTGCTCGCCATGTATGGTGTGCAGAGCCGCACTGCCTGAACCACACCTCCCCCAAGTTAAAATGCTACAAACGAGATGAACCCACACGAGAAGATGCTCCACCGCATGCCCATGTTCAGCTTAAGATATTTCGTTCCTTAACACCACTCAAGGTGGGTGAGCTAAGAGCTGCTTCAGGCAAGACCGATAACAGCAAAGATACGGCAATTAGCATGTATCCTTTATTTCTCAAGCTTCTCGGAATGCAATGAGCCCATTCCACAGTGCGATCTGGGGGAACGGTGAACGATTTGAAAGGACGGCAACTGTGACATGGATCTACATCTCGGACCCGATCGTGAGCTGCTTTGTCTACTTGCAAGTCGGCCCGCAGTCGCTTTCAGGCCGTTGTTTGACCATCTGTGGTGGCCTCGTTTTGAGGACGTTATCCTGGGTCAATGAACCAAAGAACACTCGATTAAACGAGCAGCTAACCTCAAGAAAGACATGACTCAAGGCTGTCAAGCTTGACAAGCCTGAGCGCCGACTGATTATCGATGTTATGTGGCGCAACGGGAAGCGCGTCGCGGAAGTAGGTTAGTTCGAGTTGACGGAACCAACATTACGAGATATGCCTGATGACCACAACCTGCCGCCGGGCCCTCACCAGCCGACCTCACCGCGCTCTGGCACCTACATGCCAGGAAGATTATTTTACTCGCCACTCAACTACCTACTACCTAAGTTCCCCTTCTCTCTCTTCCCTGGGTCGAAGCTCAGTGACCGACGGATGTAGTTGTGCTTACATTACAACCCCCTTTCCCTCTCTTCAAAACCACAATTTTCCTCAAACGCACGGGGTGTGGGGCTATATAGTACAGGATCAAGAATATCAAAGATTGAGTATCATAAATAAACAGGAGGATCATATTGCTTAGATCATCGCCTGATTGATTCCACAGTCCACTTCCGATGCCCCATCATTTGCCCATGCTCGTATAGGTCCTTCCTAACAACCTCAAATGGCTTGAACATTTATGACTGCTATGGTGGCCTTTTGCAGCGTGACCAGTGCTACCACCACTCCCCTGCAAGTGCTGACTTCTTCGTGGAGTAGGGGAACCGCAGTTGAGACTGCTCCTTAGTGGCTGCTTCGCTAAATGTATCTTGTCGTGGTCGTCATTGTCAACATCACCGTCACCAGCATGCGGCGGGTTGAACTCCTTATCTTACATAGTACCACGCAATCTTCTGTAGAATTGGCATCACCAATATAAGATTGAAAACTCCCGAGGAGGGTAACAGACCCAACTCGCGGCGGGCTTCGAAAATGATGAATTTAGGATGAAGATGACTTGTCAAGAGAGATAGATCCGCAACTGGATAGATGTGGATAGTGAAATCGCCGGATGAAGGTGTGGTTCTTGGGCGTGCGATAGTATGCTGGTAGAAGATGGTTAAATCAACCCATTTGGGCGATATCAGGACAAGACGGTATCAAAATGTAGTTTCCTACCCAAAGGACTATTAATTTCTGTGTTACTCACTGAGACCAAGGCGTACATAGCTGAGATCATAGCATTACGAGATATGCCTGATGACCATAACCTGCCCTCTTGACTCTCCCCCAGCAGACCTCACCCTCTCTTGCCCAGGTCGAAACTCGGCGACTGACGGCTGCAATTATGCTTATATTATAACCCCCTTCCCCTCTCTTCAAAACCATAATTCTTTATCAAACCCACGGAATGTGGGGCTATACCATACAAGGTCAAGAATATCAAACATCGACTGTCATGCATAAAGAGGAGGATCACATTGCTCAGACCACGACCTGATCGATTCCACAGTCCACTTCTGACGGCCCACCACTTGTCCATGCTCATATAACGTCCTTCCTGACAACCTCGAATGGCTTGGGCGTTTGTGACCGCTATGTTGGCCTTTGTCAATCGGGGTGGCGTTACCACCACTGCCCTGCAAGCGTGGACTTCTTCGTGGAGTAGGAGAATCGCGGTTGAGATTGCCCCTTCGTGGCCGCTTTGCTGTACGTGTCTCGTCATGGTCATCGTTGTCAGAATTATCGTCACCAGCATGCAGTGGGTTGAACTTCTCATCATTCATAGCATGTTTGGGGATGGGTCCGGTCCATGCAGTATATATGGCTGCAATTTTTGGCAGAATTGGGTCGCTCCCGGTGAAGTGAAAGATTTGATCAAGGACTAACGAGGATATTTTGCGGCCAGCTTCGAAAATGACGAATTTAGGATGAAGATGACTCATCAGCAAGGGTAGATTCGAATATGGGCAAATGTGCAGCGTGAAATCGTCAAATGATGGTGTTGTCTGGTCAGCCAAAGCAGCGTGCTGACGAACAATGGGCAAATGTTCCATCCTGCCGGGGATTGGAAGAAGGCGGTATTTGAATATATTTTCCTGGGTCAAGCACCGTAAGCACTGACAGATATGCGGTTCAACAAACCCAATGTACATTGAGGGTTGGAAAGCTCTCACGAAGTGCGATCTTCTCGATGCCACGGACGCAGAGAGCGTCATAAAGTTGTTGCACGACATGTTCCTCCGGTACGAGCATCCATGCTGGCTTGTTGTGCATTGCATGCAAAGTTGCACCACCTCAATTGAATGTCAATTCACCTCCAGAGACCAAGGAGTATGCACAAGAATCACTCACATGTGAAGATGTTATACCGCGTGTCCAGGTTCAAAGTGTAAAATTCCATGCCCCAATACCACTCGAGTTTAGTAAGCTGAGAGCCACTTCAGACATTCGGAAAGTAGCAGCAATATGACACGTACCAAGTCCTCATTCTTCATTAACCTTCTTGGAATACAGTGAGCAAACTGAACGGCACAATCCGGATGAACATTTTCGACGAGACAATGACCACCACAGGGATCAACACTTCGGACTCGATTCTTCGTTGCTTCATTTATGCACGTCCCAGGCTGGAGTCGCGTAGAAGGAGTTGTCTGCACGTCTGTAGCAGCCTCGCTTCGAGGATGGTATTCTGTCTCTATAAATGCGAGAAGACTGGGGGTAGACAACCAACTAACCTCAGCGAAGACATGTTTTAAAGCTGGTATCCCGATAAGCTCCAGCTGCGACTGATTATCGATGTTATGTGGCGCAACTGGGAACGCGTTGTGGAAGTAGTTAGGAAGAAAGAACAGCAACATTGTAGATAAATATATCCAAACACGGAACCAACATTACGAGATATCACCTGGCCCTGTGTCTGAACTGGGTACTTTTGGCCTTCCTGTAGCAACTGCTCCGTACACGTTTCTGCATCGTGGACAGACATCTACAGGTAATAAGGGTAATACATTTGTCCCACATAAATGCTAGCGCGAATCGGCGATGAAGCAGCTACACAGCAATAGCACTACATATGGTAGGTATCAAGGACCACAATGTCAACAGGAGGATTCGATTTCCTGGCCCAACAGGCGATATGCACTCCTTTATTATGACCGCGTAGTACATTTATTCATAACATAACATGACTTCAAATTGTGAACACTATTTCAGCCTGATGTGCAGTGGTATTGCCCTTTATCCACCAACAGCTTGGAATTGGGCGACCGCAGTCGAGCGTCACTGGAACAATTCTTCTCCCCATCATAGTCACTAGACAGAGGTGGATTGTTGGGGATTGGGGATAGGTTGGATCCATACGTGATGAATAGCTGCGGCTCTTTTGACAAATTCGGTTCGCCCTAGATAATATGAATGGTTTCATTCATCGATGGTTAGCAGGGGGACAATTCCTTCTCGGGCCTAACTATCAAAGACCAGGCATCATGCGTAAACAGGGTATCACATTACTTGATCGATTCCACGGTCCACTTCCAACGCCCTGCAACTTGCCCATGCTCATACAATACCCTTCCTGATAACCTCGAATGACTTGGACATTCATGACCACTATGTCTACCTTTGTGGCTGGAGGAGCGTGACTGCTATTCACCTACAAGGGCCAATTTCTTCTTGGATTTGGGAAACCGCATTTTGAGAGTGTTCCCCTGTCACTGTTTTGCTGTACGTGTCTTGTCACTTGTCTTCCTCGCTAGTAGCAGCTGGCGGATTGAACTTCTTAGTTTTCATAGCGTCATCGGGGACAGATTGGGTCCACGTACGATATAGTGTTGCAATATGTCCAGGGTTGGCCTTTCCCTTAGTAGGATAACAGCGTCCACGAGGGGGAACAGACCTAATTTACGGCCGGCTTTGAAAATGACGAACTTAGGATAGAGGTGACTCGTCAATAAGGGCAGCTTCAAAAATGGGTAGGCATGAGCAGTGAAATCGCTGGACAGGGGTATGGTTCTTTGGCGCGCTATAGTACGCTGGTAGAAGATGGGTAAGTCAACCATTTTGCACAAAATCGGGAAAAGGCGGTATTGGAATGTAGTTTCCTACGTGAAGGATAATCAACTTCTGTGTTGCTCACTGAGACCAAGGCATGCTGAACGATGGGAAAAGGTTCGCAAATGGTAACCATCTCATAGTTAACACAACTGAGGGACTCGTGAGACTGCTGGACGGCGCGTTCATCTGGTATAAACATCCAGAAGTGCTTGTCATGTATGGTGTGCAGAGCCGCACCGCCCGAACCACACCTCCCCCAAGCTAAAATGCTACGAACGAGATGAACCTTCACGCACCGCATGGCCGGCTTAAGATATTCCGCTCCCCAACACCACTCGAGGTGGGTGAGCTAAGAGCTGCTTCAGGCAAGGCCGATAACAGCAAGGATACGGCAATTAGCGTTATCCTTTATTTCTCAAGCTTCTCGGAATGCAATGAGCCCATTCTACAGTGCGATCTGGGGGAATGGCGAACAATTCGAAAGGGACGGCAACTGTGACATGGATCTACACCTCAGACCCGATCGTGAGCTGCTTTGTCTACTTGCAAGTCGGCCCGCAGTCGCTTTCAGGCCGTTGTTTGACCATCTGTGGTGGCCTCGTTTTGAGGACGTTATCCTGGGTCCATGAACCGAAGAACACTCGATTAAACGAGCAGCTAACCTCAACAAAGACGTGACTCAAAGCTGTTAAGCTTGATAAGCCTGAGCGCCGACTGATTATCGATGTTATGTGGCGCAACGGGAAGCGCGTCGCGGAAGTAGGTTAGTTCGAGTTGACGGAACCAGCATTACGAGATATGCCTGATGACCACAGCCTGCCGCCGGGCTCTCCCCAGCCGACCTCACCGCGCTCTGGCACCCACATGCCAGGAAGATTGTTTTACTCCCCACTCAACTACCTACTACCTGAGTTCCCCTTCTCTTACTTCCCTGGGTCGAAGCTCAGTGATGACGGATGTAGTTGTGCTTACATTACAACTCCCTTTCCCTCTCTCTTCGAAAGCACAATTTTCCTCCAACGCACGGGGCGTGGGGCTATATAGTACAAGATCAAGAATATCAAATATTGAGTATCATGCACAAACAGGAGAATCACATTACTCAGACCACGACCTGATTGATTCCACAGTCCACTTCTGATGCCCCATCACTCGCCTATGCTCGTATAGGGTCCTTCCTGACAACCTCGAATGGCTTGGACATTTATGACCGCTATGGTGGCCTTTTGCAGCGTGACTGGTGTTACCACCACTCCCCTGCAAGTGCTGACTTCTTCGTGGAGTAGGGGAACCGCGGCTGAGACTGCTCCTTGGTGGCCGCTTCGCTGTACGTGTCTTGTCGTGGTCGTCGTTGTCAGCATCATCATTGCCAGCATGCGGCGGGTTAAACTTCTCATCGTCCATAGCATCGTTGGGGATCGGTCTGGTCCATGCAGCACATATGGCTAGAATTGCTCGCAGAATTGGTTCGCCCTGGACGAGGTGAAAGATTTGATCGGGAGTCAACAGCTCTAATTTGCGGCCAGCTTCGAGAATGACAAATTTAGGATGGAGATGGCTCGTCAACAAGGGTAGATTCGAATGTGGGAAAACATGCAACGTGAAATGGCCAAATGACGGTGTTGTCTCCATAACAGTGTTCTGACGAACGATGGGTAAATCTACAATCCTGCCGGAAGTTGGAAGAAGGCGGTATTTGAATGTATTCTCCTGGGTCAAGCATCGTAAGCACGGACGTATGTGAAGTTCAACGAAGCCGAGGTACATCAAGGTTTGGAAAGCTCTCACGATGTGCGAGCTTCTTGTTGCCGCGGACGGAGAGAGCATCGTGAAATCGTTGGACGACGTTTTCTTCTGGCATAAGCATCCACGCTGGCTCATTGTGCATGGCATGCAAGGCCGCGCCGCCTCAATTTCATGTCAATTGCCTCTCGAGATCAAACACTTGTACGAGATTCACTCACATGTGAAGATGTTATACCGCGTGTCCAGGTTCAGCGTAAGATATTGCATTCCCCAATACCACTCGAGCCTAGTGAGCTAGAAACTGCTTCAGACATGTAGATAGTAGCAGCCGTATGACGCGTACCAAATCATCACTCTTCATTAAGCTTCTTGGAACACAGTGAACAAACTCAACGGCGCAGTCCGGATGAACATTTTCGACGAGACAGCGACCATCACAAGGATCTACAGTCTGAACACGATTTTTTGTCGCTTCATCTACCTGCTTCCCGGCCCAGAGTCGCGCAGAGAGGGCTGACTGTGCGTCCTTGGCGGCCTCTCTTCGAGGATAGTATTCTGGACTCCATAAACGCAAGATGACTGGGTAGACAAGCAGCTAACCTCAACAAAGACATGAATAAAGTTGATCAACTTGAAAAGCTTAAGCTTTGACTGATTATTGATGTTATGTAGCACAACTGGAAACGTGCCGTGGAAGTTAGTAGAGAGAACGGTTATGATGTAAACATATCCGAACATGTTGGCCTAAACGGGATTATCGATTGCCGGATAAGAGAGTATGACTTTTTCGTCTGTCTGTCTGCGCGTAATCCCTTAGCTAGATCCTTACTTGAGCGCCAGGCCGGCCGTCTCCGAATATAGGGCAGCTGCAAAAGTGCGAGGTCTTGGAATCGAACGAAGACCCCTGCCCTGTTGTCGACCGCACGTGACCACCGTTACATGCACTCCCACTCTCAGTGCTCTTTGCCCTCTCGACCTTACGCTGGGGAGGAAACCCGAATAATGCTGATTCGAACACACGATGTGCCGGCCCCGCCGACCATCGGCCTCCAAGACACATTTTGGGTAATCCAAAGATTACCAACTATATAGGCCCCTGAATGATCCTCCCCTGTCTACACCTGGGCAGAGCGTAAAAGGCACACGAAGGATTCATCGCGAACAGAATAACACAAGCAAAAAAGTGCCAGTGGTCCTGTCACACGCCCTTCCAAGCTTCACCGGCACTTGTCATATGTTCCGAGGATATCAATAGCCAACCAGTTACATCGTTCTCTTTACGAGAAGGCCCTGGATAATTTAATGAAAGCCAGGTGACCCCTCGTCCGGCTCATCTTATATAGCCGCCTTCGCTGTGGGGACTATCACTAAGCGAAAAGGCCCATGTCGTCCGAAACCAAGCCAGACGCTACTCCAGGGCCACTCGTGCTCGTATACAAGGAAGTCGATGGGTTATCCATTGCGATGGACGTGTATATTCCTGAAGATGCAACAAAAGAGAATCCAGCACCGGTGTTCTGGTGGTGGCACGGTAAGTGAGGATATCGGTCGCCAGCACTGCAAGATCTGATAGGACAGACGCACAGGTGGAGGGCTCCTACAGGTATGGCTCTGTCACTTGCGATTATAATTGGAATGACACGCTTCAACTCTTGCAGGGAACACGCAAAGGTGAATGAATACGTTTAAATGAACCGGCGATAGCATATACTCATTAAAAAATCCACTCAGCCCTAGCCCCTCACATGCTCCGCGCACCCACAAAACACAAACTCTGTATCATCTCAGCCGACTACCGCCTCGCACCCCAAACGCGCATCCCCGCCATCCTCTCCGACTGCAAAGACGCCATCGACTTCCTCCACACACCCGAATTCGCCAAAGCTACAGGCAACCGCGTCGACGTTTCCCGCCTAGTCGTCAGCGGCAGCTCGGCGGGGGGTTGGCTTGCATTAATGGCTGGAACAGGCATCGGTTACGAAGCGAGTGGATTGGAAAGGCCCAAGGGTATCAAGGGTATCGTCGGACTGTACGCCATCACTGACATCCTCGACCCGTTCTGGACGACACCACAACGGCCGGTGGTGTACATAGGTCGAATCATTGAAAAATCCAAAGTCGAGACGTTTTTGGATCCAGACTCGGAGAAGACGAGTTGGGCCATGGCGGAGGGCGAGAGGAGTTTGTTCTATCCCTATATGCTCCAAGAGTGAGTGGAGCAAGCGTGTTGAGAGCCATAGCTCATTATTAATATTTCCCGTAGGGGAATCTTGCAAAGCCTTTTACTTGATGGGACTGGTATAGAACCCATCAAGTACAGCGTTGCGCAGAACGTACGGACTGGAAAGTTCGCAACGCCCCCAACATATATCATCACCGGCAACTCTGATACCCGGGTGCCGCACCGGCAGTCTTTGGACGTGGTTGAAGCATACAAGAGCATTGGAGCCGATGTAGAGTACCACGAGCTCGATGGACTGGAGCACTCGTTCGATAAGGAGGAGGGCAGGGAGATGGAGAGTCTGTATGAATTCGTCAACAAAACATTATGAAGTCACGTGGTTAGCCAATAATTGCGCCATCGGAGGCGATTGTTGCTCATCTACAAGAGAATACAAAGTACGGTTGCACAGATGCCCAAAGAAATATATCATGGATCACTGCCCACCAGAGCTGCACTCGTACATCTGCAGTCTAGCATGTACAGACGACGGCTTCACAGCCCGTTCGCTCTCCCTGGTTTCCAGATACTTTGCACAAATCGCCCTCCCCTATCTCTACCAATCCCTCTCCGTTAGTGGTACCTCTCAACTATCCGCCCTCGCGCGCCGCCTCCAAAACGCCCCCCCACACCACAGACTCATCCACCACCTGTACCTCTCCGACACCGATTCCAAGTCCAATACCGATTACCGAGACCCCACACACTCCCTCCTCACCATCCTCACCCTTGCAGCTCCCACCCTCGAATCACTCACCTTCGTCGCCTCTTCACCCACGTCCAGCACACCCCTCATCGGGCGACTCCTCCGTACCCCATTCCCACGTCTCCATGACCTCACCATCGTGGGTCACTACCCCTTCCCCTCCTCCCCCACTTCCTCATTCCCCTCACTCGAACGTCTTCACTTACTCGGGAACCGGAATCCACACGGCCTGCTACACCTCGGTGCCCTCGAATCATGCATGCCCGGCCTCACTCACCTCCGTATATCCGGACTGAACCTTGCCGTCTCATTCTCCAAGGAACTGTCTGACGCATTTAGCGCGTCCTCAGACACGGGTGACGATGATGAAGGGTGCATCTTTTCCGCAAAGCTCCCCTCGAAATTAAAAAATCTCCTAGTCCAATGTGGCCCGGAACCCTCGTCAAATCGAATGAGCAAGCCTGCTCAACTCAAAGACCAACTGATGTTCAAGAACCTCGAAAATCTCCAACGACGTGTGAGCGGGGAGAACCACCGGACTCGGTTCTCCGTGTTACCGAGGAGCTCAACAGACATTTCACCAGAGGATGTACGGACACAGTGGGCAGACAGGCTGCGTGGGGGAGAAGAATGCTGGAAGTGCGCATAGAAGGATCGTACAATTGTCTTGGCAATGATTAGTATATACACAAAAGCGAGATTAAGCAAAAGGAAAACAACCCGCGTCCGAAGAGGGATGAGAGATACGCATAAACTAATCCTCGGGGCGATTATCGCCATGTAGATGGTCGTCGTCGTGATAGAGATGATGATGTGACGTCGGTAGCAATGGTGTCGAGACACTTGTGTTCCGCTGATGGCCGTCTGCCATCCCACTGGGCGTTCGTTGATGGCGGTATTTTTGGAGGGACGAGTCTCCTCGCGAATGAGAGCTGTTGAGCGTCGAGCGCGAATGTGACGGTCGAGGACCATGATGTGGTACTCCAGCACCAACGAGAGTATCCTCATTCCACACACCATCCCTCAGGCCAAACTCATCCGAATCACCAGCGAATCGAGACGAGTAGCTCAAGGCGCGTTCCTTTTTGCTGTATGCCTCATACCGCATCGCTCTGAGTGTATCCTCACTCGGCATCCCCGCAAGCTCCGCAGACCCTCTCCTCGCAAGCTGATACGCCAATGCACGTTTGTCATCTGGCAGTCCCTCCTGACGGTCTCTCTGCTGTTGTTTCTTGTATCTCCTCTGATAGATCAACCACCGAGCAAAGAATAGGACACAGCAAAGCGCGAAGAATCCAGCAAGGGAAATCAGTACAATGATTCCCACGGACAGCTTTTTACCCCCATTCTGCGTTGAGGAATCACTCAGACCCCCAGACGAGGAGAGTGGTTGGTTGAGCACACGGACCCTGTTGAACTCTTCGAGTGCATTCGCAGGATCCGTGAGGCTCATCAAGCCCAGACGCGGCCGCACTGGTGGCATACCAGCGTTTGATGATGAGTTGATAGAGGCGAACGAACCATCGGGTTCAGGGACGGTATACGCCATGACCGTATAGACGTTGCGCATGAATGGGACGCCCAGAATCATATCACCAATAGAAAAACCAGGACGTGCAAGCTGGGCGTCGGCAGCTTGTACAAGTCCAATACAAAATTCCGCATCGTTTTCTTTTGGGGGCTCGCCGGTGAGATCGAGTGGGTGGAGTGGGAGTTCGGGTCTGTCATCCAGGGTGATGGTCAGGTTAAGCGGTGTTCGGCATGGTACATAGTCTGCGGGGCCAGATCACGAAAAGAACAAACACACATCAAGGGTTGGACTCACAGCTTCCGTCCTCTGCGGGATGGACATCAATGGCACCGTATATCCCATTCGCCACCGCCGAAGTTGTGAAAATAAGAGGTACCCCGGAGTCGATGATCGCGCTGGGAAAGACTGACCCAGTATTCGAGCGCCCAATCTCGACTCTTCTTGCCTGACCATCCACATAGACAGTAATAGCCCTAACACCCGCCTTCCAGAACAAACTCCCAGGTCGGTCGGCAACGACCGCTGAATAGTGGATCTTGGTAGGGTCACTGACAATTTGGGATGGGTGTTTCCCAATACCAAGTAGGGAGGGTATTCGATCTGATCCAGGACGTGAGAGTGTTAGTGAAAGAAAGTGTGCGGCAGGGGCGCTTTCGACTGGTGTGATGGAAAAAAGGTTGGACGCCCAAGCGGCACCATCGGGAGAGTTGTTGGTGACTGGGGGTATCTGTTCCGCAATGATCGAGTTGAGAGGGAGAGCAAGGCCAAGGATGCCATGGAAGTTGGAAGTGAGAGGTTCGTCTTCGACAGATGTGGCGGCGGCTGGGTAGCGAAAGGTTAAACATGAGAGGAGAGCACAGGCAACGGAACGCACCTAGAGCCTGGTTCTCAATGCTATATCCGCCTACATCAACACTGTCCCAAACGACAGGGCCAGATACCTGGCCCGATAGATAAGTGATAGAAAACTGAACGCCTGTTTCAGTTGCAGATGCAGAAGGATCATAGGAGCGGCCTCCTGTGCCACCGCAGCTGGAGGAAGAACACGAGTTGGAAGCGACCCACTGCAATACAGTCAGGCTGTGAACATGATGCAAGGACGCAAGACGCACGAGGTCAGAGGAGCCAGTATCGACTTGAAGTGAAAAAACCTGGGCATCGCGCCCCACACGCACAGGAACAGTGTAAGCGCTAGGGTGGGACGAGTGAGCGCTGGCAGAGAATAGAGAAAGATGGCCGTACATATCGTAGACACCGCTGCCAACGACGTCGAGGGGGATGACGACACCTCCAGTGCCGCCGCCGCCGTCGTTGTCGCCGCGGGGCAGGGCCCTTGCCTTGCCCTTCCAGATGGACATGGATGGTGGGAGGAATGATCCTGAATCATTGAAGGTGTGGGTTGAATTACCCGAATTGATGGTCGCTACTTCAAAAAAGGAAAACATATCTTGCCCCTGAGACACTGCCTCCCCTACAGAAAATGCCATTCTCAAGACCAACCCACTGTGCGTCCTCGAAAATAAATATTAAGGGCGCGAATCTTACTGACAGAACACAGTCCTGGCACTGCCTCTGGTACGCCCTTGCTTGTGTCATTCTCGCCAACTGCTAAGGGGGTGATCGTGAAACAGCACAACCATCCGACACTCAGGAGTAGAGTAGGTTCGTTTCACCAGAAGCTGTTCGATGAACAAGGCATACCACTTGTGCGAGGTCTGGACCAGAGCATTGTGATTGATCCGCGCCGGTTGCATCTCACGCTGGGTGTTATGGCGCTGGACAATGAGACGAAAACAGTCGACTCGGCTTTGAAGTTGCTCGAATCGATTCAGCTAGAGCTACGTACGATGCTGGGTGAGAAAACCGTCAAAGTTAAGCTAGAGACCCTGGACGTCCTAAAGACGGAAAGACGCGATGATGAGATCGACGGACATGTGCTATACCTCGGGGTGAATGAGTCTGATAGTGAGACTGCACAGCTAAAGCGCATCTGTGGTATGGGGAATATAGGACGGAAGGTGGATTCTCCTGACATACTTACACAGACAGGGTGCATCAGACATTCAGGACCGCTGGCTATATAACAGAGACTCGGCCGCTCAAGGTATGATTAGCATCATCGTTTTTCGAAAGCAGTCATTGACGTAGTATACAATTTAACAGCTGCATTGCACTATCCTCAACACAAGTCACCGAAGACCTCGGCGCCGCGAGGCTTTCTCGTACAGTGACATCCTGAAAATTTCACGAGAGAAAAAATTCGGAACATACGACGTCGGACGGGTAGAACTCTGGGTCATGGGGAGTCATGGGCCCAACAACGAATATGTGAGCTGCGGGGGGATAAGTCTTTGAAAATAATAATAAATAATAAAATGATGCTGTGCAAATTCGCACGCACAGACACTTACATAATCGAACGGTTAAATGGTGGTGTGATGTACGCCTCTCTTTGCACGTTGAACCAGTACTAATCATGTCTGAAATCAGAAGAAAGCTCGTCATCGTCGGCGATGGTGCCTGCGGCAAGGTTACTCCTTCCCCTCATCGTATCCCACAGCGAGCTGACACACCGCCCAGACCTGTCTCTTGATTGTCTTTTCCAAGGGCACGTTCCCAGAGGTACCCCTACAACAACACCTCGCTCCTTCATCCACTCACCATCTACACTCAGGTCTACGTCCCCACCGTGTTCGAAAACTACGTCGCTGATGTCGAGGTGGACGGCAAACACGTCGAGCTCGCCCTTTGGGATACCGCCGGTCAGGAGGACTACGACCGCCTCCGCCCCCTCAGCTACCCCGATTCCCATGTCATTCTTATCTGCTTTGCAATTGACTCGCCCGATTCGCTTGACAACGTCCAGGAAAAGGTGTGTAGCTTAGCCACAGCTTCCGATACAGCATTTTTTTCCCTTTAGGCTGACACACCATTTTTGTAGTGGATCTCCGAGGTGATGCACTTCTGCAGCGGGTTACCCATTATCCTCGTTGGCTGCAAGAAGGATCTTAGACGCGACCCTCGTGTAATCGACGAGCTCAGGAAGACTAGTCAACGTCCTGTGACCCCCGAAGAGGTTCGTGTGGGCCCCTTTTGTCCCGCCATGTTGTAATGCTTATCGCCGTTGCTAGGGCGCGGCTGTTGCGGGCAAGATCTCAGCAAAGCATTATCTTGAATGCTCGGCCAAGACTGGAGAAGGCGTCCGTGAGGTATTCCAGTATGCAACCCGTGCCGCCCTCCTCAGCAGAACGAGGGGAAAGAAGGGCAAGTCGTCACACTGCACAGTGCTCTAGTAGATATGCACCCACAATCTCCCTCTCCGTGCGTTCTTCCTGCATCGCATATGTCTGCACATTTTTCGCTGCCGGTATAATCGGAATATATCACCTTTGTTCCTCTTGACACTGCTGACACCGTCCGTTTGAGGTGGCCGGTGATAGTTGTGCAATGGATGAATCTCCTCTTGTGTCTGTCTTTACCTCTACATAACATTCGAGTTGTCCTTACGCCCTTCCTATGTCACCGTCATACCCCTTTGGCGACCGATGCCACTTGAGTTTATAAATACAGATATCTGCCATCTCTCTCAACATTGACTATGTAACCGTTGGATCGTGCAGAACAGCCAACAGATACCGCTCATCTATCCCTTATCAGCAATGAGCATTTTGCACCCGGCGCGCACATACCAGGCGAGATCATAATCTCGTGTCGCTTCGTCCGAATCCTCATAAACCGCACCTCATCCTAGGGTGGTCACGCCCCATTGCACAAAGACAAAAGGCAAAGAATCACTCACCACCTCACTACCCTCCTCTGCTCCTCCAGGTCCGCTCGCACCCCCACCTCCCACCTCCTCGAGCCCCGCCTGCACACCATCCACAATCCGGGCAATGACACCCGCGTACTTTTTCCCCTTTTCGCCCTCGAACAAGACACCCGAATGACGAATGATGCTGGCGCTATGTGGACCACCGCGAGCGATGAGGAGGTAGCCGAGGACAGAGCGGTGAGAGGTGAGTGTGCTGAGAGTTTGTTCCAGTTCAGCTGGGACGGGGACCGTTGGTGGCGTCGAGGTTGATGTTGGTGCTTGGGCCGGGTTGGTGGGCGCTGCTCGCGCGGTGCTCGTTGGTGGAGGTTGGGGTGCCTGCGATTTTAGTGCCTTAGCCGGGGTTGTAAGATTGTATGACCTTTGGACGGACCATTGAGATTGGGTTCAGGATTAGATGATCTTGGGGTTATTGGCATTTGTTTGTCATGACATTATATTTATCGGCTATCAAACATATAGATATTTAATACTCTGCCGTGAAAACTGTGGCCTCCACCAAGTTCCGAGCAGCTACCGAACGCGGAGTTATAGAGCATTGGTATGGGCGTATACGTCTGGACAGGGTTAAGGACCTTTCTACTGAAGATATGGACAAGAGCACATACAGCGCATACATTTTCTGAACCTCAGTCGATTTATTGTTTCCGTCGGGACAAATACCGCGCACACGGAAGCAATCACCAGCCACACCTAGACGAGACAATAATAAGGACTCCACCCTTCCCCAAGCCAAGCCTTGCAACGTACGGTAGAGCCCGCGAGGTATCGCCCAGGGCACACACCACCCGGGACCGGTTGAGCCATCAAATCTATTGTTCGTTAACTCTAACTCGCCGACGGCTGAAACCAAACACGAGAACCCGTTTATCCTCGTTCAAATTGCCATGCTCATCGAAAAATCTCTCTGGTATCAACTGATCTGGATCATTGCATTTCGTCTTGTCACGGGTCATCGCCCTAATCCCATATGTGAGCAACGCGCGCACAGCGTAGACAAAGGATTTTTAAAAATGCCTACAAAACATGGTAGTGGGTTTTTATCTGCGACGGAAACACCAAAGACGCACCCCTCGGGATATCATACCCCTTATACACATCGTCCTCCTGAGATACATGCGGCACAACCCACGGGAGAGGTGGCATCCACCTGAATATCTCACGATAAATTGCTTCGAGGTAAGGGAGCTATACACGATCCTCGAATGTGGGCAGCCTATCCGTGTCAACCACTCGATCCAGCTCTTCCTGGGCCTTTTTCTGGATCTTCGGGTGGATCACCATAGCGAAGAAAAAACATTCCAAGGCTCATAGAACCTTTGTTCATGACATGTGAAGTACTGGTCAACCGTCATCACTCCAGACATGGAAAACGTACCGTGTCCGCCCCGGCTGTTGCATTATTCTGATCTGAGTGTTATGGATCGAATGAGGTCCAATTGGGACTACGCACCAGAGAAAGCCGTCCCAGCTATGCATTTCACGGACTTCGCTCCAATTTTGTTGGATTCGAGGAGAGACCACATCAAGGATGACTTGGTGCTTCCCTTGCGCTAGCAAAACCAAAGTTGCCCTCCTGACCTACCGATTGAGGTATAGCATCACGGTATCACCCACCCTACATACTCGAAAGGGGTATTCAACAATTCAAGTGCACGCTGCCGGCCATCATCTGCGATACGATGGAATTCTGTCCCTGGTACTCATTGTGGGAGGTAGCGGAGGATTGGGAAAACATTGAGGGCGGCCACGGAGGAGTTGGCACCATTTCACTAATCCTGCGGATTGTGTGTTCGACTACACTTACAATATGGTCGCCCTTGGGTTTGAATTCGTAGCCCTATATGATTTTGAGAATGATAGCTGCGCTCAATCTGGATTAAACGTCGCGACCGAATGTTAGAAGGTGGGCACGCTATGCGCCAGGCGTACCTTTACAATGAGCAGCAAAGTTACTGGGGTCTGTAAGCAGTTGGGGTATCATCGCATGGACTTTAGTTAACTGGACCGGCTGGAGTCGGACAGCAGATTCCTGTTTGAAGTTCTGTTGGAAAATGCGTCGCTCCTGTCGCCAGCGCTCGCAGATCGGCATGAGCCCGGTGTTGAACGTTGAACGCCATCTCGCCCTAGTAGCGGCTGTTCAGGGACAATGGCTAGGAGAATGGGAAACAATGGGCACATGCGGGCGAACACTGTACACTGCCGCGCGCCTCTCCAACAACTCCGGTGCATCCTTGAGGGCATTCAGCACCACTATTCTCTTTCCGGGAGCTGTCAGGCCAAGAATCTTGCCTATCTTACGGTTAGCCAAACCCTACACCACGGGCATACGAGCGAGGCGAAGGACTTTGGTATTTTTGTAAGGATATTGCCAATGAGTAGACGTGATTGATCATTGGGGTCCTGGTGGCTAGATTCGCTTTGAGGTCCTCGTTCTCTTTGCGTAGGAGGTACAGAGGAGCAACAATAGAAGCGCAACAAACGAACAGGGGAGCAAAATTCCTGGTTTCATGGTGACTAGGGAAGGAATCCAAAGGGTGCGCCCCCAAATTTGAGTTCACGGTCCATATATCCTCCATGTGACGGAATCTATTAGGGGGCGTTGGAATGCACTGCAGCAACGGTATGGGCCCGCCTAAGCGAGGGCGGTGGCACGAAAGGGAAAGTCTTTTATGGCGGTTCGGATATCAATCAATTGAATTAACAGCAAGCTATGTGAGGGGTGAGTCCCCTGTATGCCAGCGTTGTGCTTATCTCGGAGGATGGTGGCTGTATTGAACGTCCTCAAGGATGAGTCATGAGCTTGAGCTTAGAGAAGAGTGTTGCATTGTCGGCGTACCTAGCGCAGTCTACATATACAGGCTCTATATACGTTAGGGGGGCGGCGCGGCGTAGCTTTCCCCCCACCACGATCAGCTGGGCATGCGATCTTGATATTCAATCTCTGCATAAACGTCCGTAAACTATCTGCAATTTATATCTACGCAGCTGAATAAGGGGGAAGCCATAAAGGCGCTCTAATGAGAAAGAGAATAAAGCTTAGGTATATGTTTGTGATAAAAACGCGAGGCTGTTGAATGCTCCGTATCCAAGGCGATTGTGGGTCCATGGCCCTGCCACGTATTTGCATTCCAACAGTTATTATTGTATCTAACATCCAATCTGATGAAAGTAGTCATTAAGTTGCAAGTGTGCACATTGGGAAGTGGCCGAGCTCGTGTTGGCAGCACAGACCGATCGGGCTTCTGCCAGAAACGGATTCTCCATGTCGCAGAAGCTTTGTTTCTGAGCTTCAAAGAACTTGGGACGGCTACTAAGGAAAGTGTGCATCTTGGGCCGCGTGTTGAAAGTGTCGACAAATCCACACCATATACATACTCCCGGAAGTTTCAAGGTGAAACCTTTGCGAAGAGGAAGAGTTGTGTCCATCTACCTTCTCAGCCTCATTTCCGGGCCACCTGAGAGCTTCCACTCTATCAGACGTTGAACCTTTTTGTAATGTTCATGGGAAAGGGAAAGAAATCGCTCCTCTGCAATTGGCCTGGGGGATGGGTGGCTCTCCTGCAAGTGAATCACGTCGAAACACAATGAAACAATGCGAAACAAGACGTCGAGGCCCGGGCGTGGGGCGGCGATGAAGAGGTACGGAATCTCCTACAGGTGTATCGTGTCGAGGCAGGCGCGGCCAAGCGAAATGAAACGAAACACGCCGAAACGAAGCGAAACACAACGAACAAGGGGCGAGTGTAACCCGCGAAACGATTACAAAGCTTCAAAAACCAAGAAGACACATCGATTATTAAAGAGATGAGAGAACGAGATCGAGAGAAACTTCCTGGGTCCTTTATCGACTGGGGGGCTCGTCTCCTAGGTCTGTACTTTTATATACAAGTTAACGATATGTTTCCTACATCAAAATGAAGAGGAAAATAGGAGGTCCTAAAGCTAACTCATGTGTGGGAGATGAGGAGGGTGAAACAGGGGATAACATAAAGTTTTCACGACTACATAAGCAGAAAATTAGGAAAGAAAAAAGGAGAGGATAAAAGGGACGGTGTGCGAGGCATAAAAATAAATATAAACAGAGAGAAAACTTATTCTATGATCGGACTCAGGGAATGAAATGGAGAATGAGTAAATTTTTATCTATCCTTGAACATATGAGGCTGCTGCCGACAGAACGGAGAGGTCGTCGAAATGCTCCTGGCTCCGTTGGTACGGGCGCTCCGAGATCCCTGATCCGAGAGTTGGTTCCGGGTTCGTCAGGGTCCGTCTTCCGAGCTCTATGAGACATGGCATGGGGCGGCCGCCACGCGCGCAGCCGCGTGCCCACCCCTACACGGAAACAATCACTTGGCTTCGAAACTGAGAGGGCTTGTCCAGAAATCAATGAGATAAGATGTGAGAGACAAACGAGAGACCGGGGCGCATTACCGGCAGAGGAGCGGGCCCCTGAGAGCCATGCCTCATATACACGAGCAAATACGCAGATTACAGTCGACTCTGAAATAACCCATGCCTATAGTAACCCATAATCTATAATAACCCATGAATTTAGGCTGCCACCGATTTGGTGGGCAGGGACAACCCATAACTCTTCAATACCCCGTAACCCATAAGGTTTTTGGGGGTCCTAACCCATATGTGGACCATTTCGGGTGTCCAGGACTACCAAACTCAGTAGTCTCCGACCCTTGTAACAGCTCAAATGAAGTAGATTTGCAATCTCAGAATGACGAAACTCACAGTTTATTCAAATTTTGGGAGGAACAGAGCGAGCTCCCCTGGATACAGAGCATCTACTAGCAAAATTTCACTCATTCTCTCACCCCTCGTCACAGCTACGGGCAATAATCCACTCAACGTGTCAAGAACAGGCTTAAGAAACTCAAAGAGCAAGTAAAAACACATAGGAATGTACTTTTGGCACACCTTAGCCAGGCAGAGAAGCTTTCCTCGGAGGAAGAGGAATGGCTTGATCATGATGGGAACCTCGTTGATGAAGAAGCACTCATTTACATGCTTGGCAAGGCCTCCAATTATGAACATGGACTTGAAGGGCTGGATGCCGAGAAACAACCCTTAGTGAGACGCCTGATTGAGCTTGGTACCAAAACAAAAGATGTTGTTGTCCCAGGGAACTTGAAGAAAAGGAAGCGTATGTGACTGGCTCTCAAGGTTCTGATGACAGTCCACAATGACATGTTTGACAGGTCCAACTGAACCTAAAAAGAAGTTGGCTCAACAGTTGAAAAAACTGCCAGTTTTTATGAAGAAGGAGATTGCGACTGTCTAGCAGCGAATCGAAATTCTTGACTGGTATCACACTCACAAAGCAACCCAGGATGCTACTGCACGTCATTTTGATGCCAAGTACCCAAATCTACAGCTCCATCAGTGATTGGGTGAAGAATGAGGCCAAGTGGCGGCAATGGTGGGCTGAGCTACAGGGCACAGCACAACTTGGGTACATGAAACGAGCAAAGCAGACTGAACATCCAGCAGTCACAGAGATGCTCAAGCTATGGGTAGCCAAGGCAATGCAGGATGGGATAAACCTCAATGGAGAGGTACTTCGGCAGGAATGGAGGCATTTTGCTGACCTCGAGGGGATCCCAGACGATGAGAGGTTGAACCTGAGTGATGGGTGGTTAACATCATTCAAGAAGCGTTGTGGTTTAAAGGAGTTTAGGAATCATGGTGAAGCAAGATCTGCAGACCCTGTCCAGGTTGAGAAGGAGTGCAAGCGAGTTCAGGAGCTCATCAGGAAATATGGGTATCGGTTAAAAGACATATTTAATATGGATGAGACTGGTCTATTCTATGTGTAAGTCTCTGAACCTTAGTGAATCCGAAACCTGTTTCTGATTGAACGAGACACAGGGTGCCTCCAGACTGTGGTTTGATGGATAGTCCCACATCAGGGGTTAAAGGAAACAAGAAACGAATCACATATGCATTCACAGCGAATGCAGATGGGAGCGAGAAGCTTCCTCCTTTTGTGATTGGAAAGGCAGCACGTCCATTTCTACTACCGAGCCAACGCGAAGGCTTGGATGACAGCTGTTCTTTATCAAGAATGGCTTTCTGCATGGGACAAGAGGCTAAGGAGCTAAGGGCGTCACATACTCTTACTGCAGGACAACTCTAGTGCGCATATCCCACCTGAAAACCTCACGAACATTCATGTGGAAAATTTTATGGCCAATCTGACCTCACACGTCCAGCCAAATGATGCAGGAATCATCCGTTGCTTCAAGGCACATTATCGTAGCAAATTCATTTCCCGAGCTATCGATTGCTACGACAACAACATCACACCAACTCACATTTACGATATCAATCAACTAGAGGCAATGCGTCTGGCTGACCTAGCCTGGAGGGACGTTGATACGACCACGATCCGCAATTGCTGGCACAAGGCCGGTATTCTTCCTCCAGACATGGACTCCATCACTCCTGCAGAACCTCCGGCTCCGATTATTCCCATCTCGTCTCTAATCAATTCACTACCTGCGGTGGTCAATGTGCCTGCCCCTTCGGTGGAGGAGGAGATAATGGATGGCCTTGCCGACTTGGAGAAGAGGGGTGTCCTGTCAAAATCAAATCGCATGACAATTGAGGAACTTCTCAACCCAGAGTCTGAATGCGAGGTCATCTGTACCCGAATTTCTGATCAGGAAATTGCTGACTTAGTTAACGCAAAGAGGACAGCAACAGAGATGATGGACATTAATGGGGGAGATGATCACGGTGACGATGTGGAAGAAGTCCCCCCAAGGCCATCACGCCAACAAGCTCTTGCAGCGTCAGAGACTATTCAGCAATACGTAGCTGATGTGGATTCTGAATTTGCACGTCAGCTCGAGGCAGTTCTTTTGAAGTTCGGTCACCAGACCCGGCTTGAAGGGTCTCGCACACTCCAGCAGACATTAATTACTGACTATTTCTCTTCTACTTAGTTGCAGTAGAACTACTATATACCCTTCGTTATAAAATACATGAGTTTAGGCCCGCCCGCTCCGGGAACCCCGGTCCGGTGAGGCCTTTGTGGCAACCCATACTCTATGATAACCCATGGGTTTAGGGTGTCCACCAAAAGTATGGGTTATTTCAGAGTCGACTGTATTTTCTTCCTAGGCCCGAAATGATCGCGCTCAGGGAAGGAATGGTAATAGAAGAAAATATTTGAATGAGCGAGATCGCAGGTGGAACAGGGAGGCTGTCGACGAAACTGGTGAGCTATGGACCTTTTCGGACGCGTGTATAGTAGTAACAACGATGTGACGCATACCAAGCTATTCTCCCTCATTCAATTTCTTGGAGCGCAGTGAAACACACCTGACACCCTTTATAGCTATCTACGATCGCCTGCTGTTAATCCTGCCAGGACTTCCAATTCGCGTTAAGGAATATCGAAACGCAGATATAATAGTAAATGGTAAGTGTGGATAGACAACAGATCAAAACCAGTACCAAGGGGCCTGAGCGTCAGTATTGATTCAATTAGAAGAGAATCAAGAATGACATAACCCCCGCGAGGAGGCAGAGGGGGACACAGCCCATGCCTGACATTCGAGAGCATTCATTAATTCCGCCGTGTAGCGCGTGACGGTTGAATCATGCCATGGCTGTGGTATAAGTCTAGGTTTACTACAATCCCACTACTGTATGTCCATATATACAGTCCGGCAACAGAACACCTAACGTGTTCTGTTATGTCCCTTTGGTGCAATGGTTCACCGAGGTTCGCCACACAACTACTAGAGGTGGCTAGGGGAGACGTGCGGTGGGCATCACACCTGCAGCCACCCGTCCACCTCTACAGGCTAAGAAATTTTGAAGTCCTCGGTCACGTTCCCGGGACATTTCTTAAGGATCCAGGTGCCTTGGTTGTGGGTACTCTCTTGGCTGAGCAGGATCTGGGTGAAGCCAATCTTATTACGGGAGTTGCCAGAATTTGATGAGCCTCCCCACTCCAAGGGAAATCGTGAGGCTGATCGGAATCACCTGCGGTGCATCCCCGGTTGCAGCGGGGTGGACCCAGCGGGTGAGCAGGGTGCTCCGCAGCATCGTCTGTATCATATCTATGCTGTTGACATATATCTCTAGCGTGCCACATCGCGGCCCGGGCCATACAGTTGGGGGGACTTCGCCCTTGCGAAGGGGCTCATCAGAGGGCTTAACCGCTACCCTAACCCGCCTTGGCTCGCGTAGCGACGGAATTAGACTACCTAACTTAGGGTGGCTGCGGGAATATATTAATTTGCCGGACCAGCTAACGCGCCAGGGTGCCGCAGGGACCCTGTACAGGTGGGTAGAATAGGGGGGCCGGGCCTGCATCCCTCCCACTTGGACCCCTCACGGCACGGTGCCTGATGAGAGGCCAGCCTACTGTGTAGTCCTTTACACCACAGCTTTTTCGTCCGTCAGATCCTTACTTAAGCATCAGGCCGGTCATCTCCGAAGATGGAGCAGCAAGCTGTGGAAGTGCGAGGTCTTGGAATTGAGCCAAGATGCAGCTTTCCAGCCAACTTAGGGCTGGGATTAGCGGTTTGGAATGTTGTGAGAAAAAGGAAGGTGTCATTCTCGGGGCTATCGGAATAGCCGACATAGCAATAATGATGGCAGGGAGGCCATCGAAGGGAGGGAGCTTGGTTCGCTAGAAAGTTCTTGAGAGGTGTGTCCAGCAGGCTGTGGAATCCCCACTTGTGTAAATGGATTACTCAAATTGACTGCCCCTTTTTTGTCCGAAATATGCCACAGGGACGGCACCATGTGATCCGCAGGCACGACAGTCGATGGTACTTAAGCAATGGCTTAGGCACCATGCTGCAAAAAAAAGACCCTCTGTCCTCTTTTTTAATACTGTTACACTGTCCCGGCACCATCTTTGGTTCTCGACACCTAGTCAATAACAATGCGCCGATTTGCGAACACACTTAATCTGAAGGTATCGCCGGATCCCACTGTTTCCGAGTCTGTTTGCGTTAATATACGGATTATGCCTGATAAGGCGAACCAGAGGCCAGGTGACCAGGCAGAGAGGGAGCTAGAAAAAGCGACGAGAAAGGAAAAAAAAGCAGCGAGAGAATGTGATAAATTACTCTGGAAGTTCGACCAGACGCACTCGGGGCAGGGGCAGCACCCGAAAAAAGTAGCCAATGCAAAGAAGAGGTGGCTAAGGAACGACGTCGTGTGGGCGTGTGCGAACGCAGAAAGAGAAAGGGCAGAAAAAAATGCAAGGGCACAGAATCAGTTGAAACGGAAGGAGTTGGCTGGGTCATCAAGCGGTGGGAAGGATGGGGATCGGGAGAGGGACTCAGGTCAGGGGCGGCGGAAGTTTGTGAAAACCTCTGGGGACATGGGGCCTGATGTTACCTATCCAAAAATAGCATCGAGGTCATCACAAGCGACGCGACTGTAACATACACCCAATAATCCCAAATAACCCCTGAGGTTACACTGTGATATCGGGCCGGGACCAGCCTCTACAGGCCTCTACCACCCATCTCGTGTTACATGACATACATCTTCACACCGGAACGTTGGTGTTTTTAAGTTCAATCAAAAGGTTCACATAGTTGCACAGTGTCAGTTTCAAATCGGGCTGGAAACACTTGTAAAGTTTGAGCAATCATCCAAACTGAAAACCCAGTATAACAATTACTTTTCATTAACTTTTCAACTCAGCTGAAAGTGATGTATAAACAATTAGATAAAGCCCCCCAAAAAACCCATATCTTGACCCATAAAATTGGGATGACATATATGTCGAAGTATTCCGTTTTGAAAGGAAGCAGTCGGTGGGCGGCCTCACTAAAGGGGAAGGGCCAACGAATGAGCGGGGCTCGAGATAGTATTCGGAGGTCAAGGGGGGAGTTTTCCATTTGCATGAGCTCGCCGCTATCTATCTTGATGAAGTAAGCCAGCGGGCTTACAAGTTTCCTCAATATATTCGGATGGCTCAAACCAATTGTTTCTAGTTGAGCCAAAATACTTGCCCAAAAACGAGATTTTAAGAAGGCCAAAAGTAATCCTACGCCCCTCCCATGCTAATCATGCACTCAACGTCTGCCCCAGTGGCACTCCCGGATTTATTTTATTACATCCTTCAATCATCGTAACAAAGAACGAAAAGAGAAACTTCAACCACTCTTTATTAGGAGCTACCTTCCTTCATGAGACGTCAAGTAGACAACGAAAACATTTGGTATAGGGCTCTGTTCAATGCTTTCAAAGGACTCAAAAGAATCGCGGACCTCTTTGCTCCTGCATAGCTACAAATTCCTCATTGTCGATAATTCTGCTAGCGGTTGTAGAGGCGCTTACCTCGTAGTACGCGAAGAATATTGCATAATAAATCACATATTACTCGAAACCAATACAAGCCAAAACTGATAGCTCCAGGCCGCGATGGAGGCCTGCTAGTTAAGACAGGCTCAACTGTATTTCATTATCCATATTATTTTATGATACCATCATCGTCACAACCAACAGAGAGTCCAACGACCAGACATGCGTGAAGAATACAAATCCACTAGAAGTTCTTAATGGAGTGTAACTACCAATCAGTTCTACTTTCCAGAGGTGCAAAGTCGGCCGTCAGGCTGCTGCGCCCAGCGATCCCCACCGACCGCCGTCGCGCCATACAGGATCTGGTCTGGGTCATACTTGTCTTTAACGGCGAGGAGCTTAGCGTAGTTGACACCGTAGAATGCGGTCTTGAAATCAGGTTCGAACGGGTCGGCCTGAGGGATAAATATTGATCAATGAACATGTGGACGAAACAAGAGGAAGGAATTTTTACCTCGTTCAAATATGCACCACTGTCAGGTGTAAGGGCGCGAAGTGCGGCATCATAGGCCGTTGTGAGCGTATGAGCCTGTGCAAAGTCGTCTTCGAGGCTAGCAGTATCACTCCAGGGCCTGCACCGATGAAGTAGTATTAGTAACCCTACTCCCAAGTTTACGGAGGAGGAAACTAACAGGGTCGGGTTAAACGTCCTCTCGGCGTTCCTCCATGCCGGTAGCACTGCATTGTGGGGATGTCCCGCAGCCTTTGCTGTCGGCCTAATCGCAATATCAAATGCATTCACGCCGTCATCGACCATTGTCCTAATCGTGCTCGTGAGCTTGTTCAGGCTGTCCGGATTTTCCCAAAGCCTTCTGGGTAGGAGCCTTCCACCAAACAACATGGTGCCCACTCCGAAGAGACTGGTGGGGAAGAGGCCAAGGTACGCCGGGAGTAAACCTGGGAAAGATTGGATCGTGACGTTGTGTGGGATACCCAGGTCTGTGAGCTTCTTGTGGAAGGGATCTAGGAGCTCGGCGACTTGTGCGGAGGTGCCGTTGGGTAGGAAGAGAGGGGAGAGGTTGAAGACCCCGGAGGAGTAGAAGGCATAGGAGGCACCGCCGGCATCGGTGTATCTTGGTGTGCTGGCTTGGTAGAAGTTGACACCTTCCCAGAAGAGGTTGAGGGTGACGTTGGGACCGGTTGAGAAGGAAATAAGGCCCCCGGCCGCGGGGGTGTTGGGGTGGACCCTGACTGTTACGGTCCAGAGGACGGCGTATGCGCCTCCACCCTACGAATGCCAGCTATCAGCCCAAAGGAATGCAGGAGGAAGCGAATGGACTCACCCCACCACTCATCGCCCAGAAGAGGTCCGAGTTCCGTGTGGGCGAGATAGTCAAAAACTTTCCGTCCATGGTAATGACCTCCATCTCCAACGTCTGGTCCGCAGCAAGCCCATACAACGAGCTCAAATGTGAATGGCCACCACCTTGGAGGTATCCTCCGGCCCATCCAACCGTCTGTTCATAGTTGCAGCAGACATGATGAATAGTAATGCTGATTAGATGAACCCACAGGACATTCCCCGCCGACGACGGCGAAACCACGTGGCTCGGCCTCCTGGTACATCTGCAACACTGACACTCCAGCCTGTGCCTTGACAGCGGGACCAGAATACCCAGGTGAATTGAAGTATGTCGTCCATGTCGTTTGCTTGAGATTGCCCGTCCAGATTGCCAGTGCACCAGCACCAGTGGACTTGCCCATGTAACTATTGAGTACGCACACAGTCAGCATTTCAAGGGTACTTCGGGTGCGAATCTGGAATGGGATAGAAGGGAGCTCCGCTCACTCGTGACCGGTATTCCGTACGACGAAGCGGATGTTGTGCTGCTTTGCAAACGTGATCGTTTTGATGACATGGTCCACGCTAGAGACGTTTACAGCATACTGCACGTAGGTGCCGATGATACACTGCGAGGTCGGGGATGAGAAGGGGTCGCAGCTCTTGTTCGCGAAGAGCGGCGCCTGGGCCGAGTTTGCCGTGAGTTCACTGTCGTCCGTATTTCCTCTTTGGGTTATCAGCACCGAAGTCAAATGACTCACTGGAAAGCTGGATCATGCCAATTGGCCCTGATATTGTCGCACTCGTTCTGGCTGAAGCTAACGCCGGGGAAATTGCTATGGCAAGGCGCGCCAATCGGGACGGTCTTAATTAACCTCCCACCGACGGTCTTGTTGAATGCTGACCATTGCAGGTTGCTCGGCCAGTCCCTATCGCTCGGGACCATGCGACATTCGGTAACGGACCCTCCCGTAAAGGAGGTTAGGCTGGGAGAGAGGATGAGGGCAAGAATGGCTTTCAGGAGTGCGGTGAGCATCGTTTTGGGCGTCGATTACAGTAGACTGCTGCTAGATTTGGATTTCGACTTCGGCCCGCCAGTAGGCTTTTCTTGGGAGGGTGGAGGGGTGTAAGCCTGTGGGCTCATTAGCATCAGAGATTCACCAAGTCACACGAGGCAAGAGTAGTCCCAACAGTATATTCAGATTGGAAGGAGCACGCGGATCAAGCGTAAGGAAGATGATAGTATCAGGAGAAGAAGACGAAGATTGTTTACATCGCGGTTTGTTATTTATCGCTCGGTTAGTTATCTATATCTCGTTTAGCCATCACGTGTGATCACGACCGCTGTAGGTCCAATACTTACGGGACGACCCATTTGCAGAGATCGAATGCATGGAGTGTCGTATGCTTGGGGGCTTTTAGCCGCGAAAGGAGGCTGATGTTGCGCACGACGTGAGAGCCGTCAGCGGCAAGGCTGACACGCCTGCGCTTCTTCACCTCTATCACCAGTGACCCAAAAATAGACAGTCGAAGCGGCGGAACAGTGCGTCGCACATTCTCCAAGTTGCAAAATCGTGCAAGGTCAACAGATGTCGGTGGAACAGAAGTAGGAAAGATGCCTACCTAGGCGTTGGCATACAAGGATCTGCTATGGACAGATGTGAATAGCACCTGGCAAGGGTGGAAGGCACTTACCCATTACGGGAACGCATTTCCGCGGCTAAAGAAGCAGTGTGTATGGCAGGGTGAGGCCACCTGCACGATTTCAGAGGTGATCTCATTCTTATCAACATACACATATGTACCATCATTGGCAAAAGGGTGTATCCGTTCGGGCCCACATTAACAATACGACTAAATACATACATAGCCTTTGGAAGTGAAGGAAAACGATACTCGGATTTGTGCCTCGGCATTCAGTAATCACATCAGCGAATAAGCCTGAGGCCGGTGGATCCTCGGATCTGCAACAATCGCGCCGTTGTTGTGGTTTACCACTGCGGGCGGGCAGGATCCCGCTTGCCCTATTAATATTGGTGGTACGCCACAATACACAATCCATCGTTGATTAAAGGCAAACCGTCATATCGATTGTTTGTCCGGGGCTAATCGGCTAACAGCAGTTTTAGTAATGGAGAAGGTTGGGCGAGATCATGATATTACAGTCGAGATTCCCAACTGATAGACCTCCGTCACGGCCCGGAGCCAGCAGTTTTGGCTGCCCTGTACAATAGCTAGGTTTGCAGCCGGGAATCGTGGGTCCAGATACTAGCGGCTCAGTTTCGTCAGTGACAATCTATACCATGAATAATGACACCGTTGTAGAACGAGAAGTACGTACGTTCGCAACAAGAATAGTAAAAGCGAGTGCAACCGGCGTAACGGTTGCTGTGTTCGTCTTCTCGACCTCGTGAAATTGGTACAAGTACAGCTCCGGGGTGAGTGAGGGAAAGATTGAGGGAGACTTGAGAGAGTGTGTGTGTATGTGTAGGTAGTTTTACAGATTACGCTGTCGCCCGGGTGGTCCTACTGCAGCGGAGATATCCTCGTCGTTACGAGGTAAGGTATCTGGGTACAAACGTGTTACTTAAATACCTAATGAAATGTGTTGAGCGCAGGATTCTGCGCGCAACAGAAGTCTGTTCCTCATGCGATCTTTACCGGCTGATCGCAGGTTACACGTTTCACTGAATAAATACTATTACAATCCTACTCATGCTTAAAATCAGCACAACAGGGTACAGGGTTACTCGAAACCAAACAGTCGAGTTCACATTATCCACCACAACAAATCATATCCTTCAATTTCAGATTACTCCTGGGCCTGGATTTTTTCTCTCGCAGCTCTCTCATGTTCCCTCCACTCTTCAATCTCTTCCGCCAGAACCTGGTCTGGGTCACGCCCACGAACTTCAGGGAGAAGTAGAGTGGAAAATGCGCCAGCAATGTTGCATCCCACGAAGACTAGGGTTCAATGAATATTGAGGGTCGCTTATAAGAAAAAGAAAAGAAGTGGACGCACTCCAAAGGACGGCAGGTGTCCCTATATCCTTACTAAGGGAATTGAACGCAAGGGCGGAGATAATAGCACCTGCTTTTCCTGAAGCAGCGGAGATGCCATGCGCGAACCCACGGTATCGCGTAGGGAACACTGTGGGCACATTATGTAAGAATCTGGGATTGGGACAAGGGAATGTGAATCGTACGTTCGGCAGGGTAACACTAGCCGGGTCGAGGGAAGATGTGTGAGGCTTTGCTCTGGAAAATGGTGAAACGATACTTACGTATGTTGTTCTAACAAGAAACAAGTGGATTATTGTTGGAGTTTTGCAAACACAAGTGAGGGGCCACATACGTGTTGGCACCAAAGTTGAAAAAGAATTGCAAGAGTGCGAAATTGACAATAAACGCCGCCTCACTAAGAGTGTGGAACTTGCCGGCGAGGATACCCACTACACTTCAAATCAGTGCCGACCTCCTTAGTGGAAAAAGGAACTCACGGAAAAGCGAAGTGACAAGGAAACCCTGAAGCTGAATCCACTTCCTCCCTAATATCTCGATAGTCAAAACTGATGCGTAATATCCCGGGACGAACCCAAGGGCAGTAATGATGATATTTCCCGTCGCAATCTTGAAAAGCCTGTTCCACGGCGAGCCCTGGGTGCCATCGAACCCAATTTGCTGTAGGACGACGTTCTGGTTCAAGTTGATACCATAAAATGCAATGTCGAGGAAGAACCATGACATCGAGGTGCCGATAAGCAGTTTCAAGTGCCTCCATTCCGAGATGTACGTCACGAACTCCCTAAAGTGAGCTGTCTTCTTTACCACTGTTTCGAGAGGCGCGTTAACATCGGCCTCCTTCGCATCCGCACTAGAAGACCTCGAGCCGCCACCACCAGCCGCCCTTTTTTCTTCGCTCAAATCGGTGCCTTCTTTGGTTACAGAGGCCGCAGACGAATCATTTGGCGAGGCCGAGTCAGTGGCTTCTTGCCGCTTGAGTTCACTGGTGTCGCTCCCAACTTCTGAATCCAACTCTTTCCTCTGCAGCTGAGCCTTTTTGTAACGCTTAGCCTCGGGGAGTGTGAGTCTCTGGTAGAGGGTTGCGAACGCGGGAATCAAGGAGAGGCCGACGACGATCCGCCATGCTAGATTATTCCGATCAGAAATTTGTTGCACAGAGCCACCGAAGTGGATCGACCCACCTCCATCAACCCTAGACGTTTTTCCAGCCTCCATCACATTCTTGTAACAGGCCAAGACAATAATAGTTGCGAGGGAGCCGACGAAAGAACCCCAGCCTTGGTTTGAGAATATGTAAGCGAGCATGGTACCCCGCTTACGCAAGTTTGCGCGGTCGGAAGTAACAGTGGCGGACATGGGGTAATCTCCCCCTACACCAATGCCGAGCATAATACGGAAGATAGAGAGATAGATGATCGAGCCTTCGGGCGAAAGGGAGCCGGTGGGTGTGGTCATGGTAAGTATGGTTGCAACAATGATGAGCATGAGTTCTTTTCCATCTGGGCTCGGGATAAAAATGTCAGCCAATGAAATGGATTTAGCTCCAAGGGAATGACACATACAAACGGCCTTGCGGCCCAAAGCGTCTGCTGCATAGCCTAGGGACGAAACAAAGAGGTGGCATCAACGCTTAAGTAATTCGAACTGACAACGAGGAGCACTAACCGAACGCGAATTGGCCAATTACACTACCGATGTTGGCGCTGGCCTTCATGAAGCCCTCAAGGTTAGCGGGAAGGTGCCCACCATTGTAGAGGCGCCATTGTAACATCGTCGACACGGGCTTACGACAACTGAAGTGAGCGGCAGGACGAAGACTTAGTACATCCGGCGCTTACATTGATGACGAAGAGGTCGTAGGCTGTGGTCACCCGTCGGGTTGTGTTGTCAGCTTGTATAGTTGAAAACGGCAAGAAGGGCATACCATCGAGGAAGAAACCGACCTATCGAGACAGAAGAGGGTAAGTCATGATGAGTGGGTGAGGAGAGGGAAGGCGATGCTTACCCCAGCAATGCCGAGCAACTTGAGCTCTGTTTTAGTCAGGACGAAAGGTGGCCTGCTCGAATTCTCGAACTCCTCAAGTTGGGACCAGTGAGTCTTGGGAGCAGCAGTTGCACCAGACGCAGCAGGGACGGGTGGCTTTGTTTCTGTGTTCTCTTGGGCCATGTCGATCTGGCGGGGTGATGGGAGAGGGGAGGAGAGAGAGACAACCGGTGGAGTTTTAGAGGGCAGTTGAGGAGAGAGGTGGAGAAAAGAATGGAGGGGATGCGGCCTATCAGAGGCGGACAAAGTGGTCGTGTGCCCTTTAAATCGTTCTTGAATTGTTCTGACAGGTCGTGAAGAAAAGTCCCTGTTGCGAGATTGGTATCGGAGTTTCCCAATCATGCGCTAGCCTTCCGGTTCTTTCCCATCCCGCAAGCCGATCCCGATCCAAGCATCCAACGAGTCCCCCAACTGTGAGGATAAGATCTGCACGAACGAGCCATAAGAGCCCCAGCTCGTATTTTCGCGTGCGTCATAGGAGTGAGCCTAATAATGAATCGACGTGTCAGTCGGGGGGGGGAGAGATGGATCGGTGAGGGCGAACGTGCGTCGCGTAAAAGAGATTGGATTGGCCAGGCGAAGTAATCCAAGGATAGAATTGATTCATCTTATCAGTTCCCAGTTCTCCCGCGTGATCAGCCTCCTTTCCCTCACCTCTTCCGGCCTCCAAGCTCATCTTGCGAGCGTACGTCGCCACCAACCCGCCAGCGGCACCCAGGGCGCAGCGCCCCCTACGACTCTGTTGGGTCTCATCCGCTAGAATGAGGACTGCAAAATTGACTTGGGGCACGGACACATGAATAGAAGCAGATGGTGCCGCAGAGACGGTTGATACTTACTCCATGCTGCCAGAACGACGAACGTGCGCATGGCAGTGTCCTATAGCATGCGCATCCTTCAATGATCGTATCCAACATTGTTCCTCGGGTGGCGGACAAGCGACAAACTCTGGCGTCTACCCCAAGCAGTTGGCACCCTAACGCTCAGCTCTCGTCGGTTGGAGAGGTCCACGCTGAGCCAGGAACGAGTTGTGGATCGTTGGAACGTGCGATGGCGACAACAGGGTCTAGGGCCTAAATAACACGTGATACACATCAGAGAAGTCTCCAAAGCGCTCCATGATAAGCAACGGGCGCTCTGTTTGCAGAACCGATAATGAAGGAGAGTGGGAAGGATGAAGACGGGGATGAGGGGCCCTCCATCTCTGATGCCTCTTATATGTCAAACAAACCTCTGCTGATTTTCCCCCGTTCATGCCAAGACACACGATCAATAATGCTGCCAACGTTGGTCGGAGTCTTCCGACTGATCCAAGGTTCTTTTACTGGTTCTGGTAGGGAACGGAAAACTTAAAGGATTGCATATTCCCCTGGGCCTACTATACCGACTCATTGGAACGCTTTGGCGGAAGCACTCTACTACTCTACATCGACCCACCAGATAAGAGCCTTCCGTACCAATGCGCACCCATGTCCTTGTCAGTCTCTGATGCGCAATACGAGCAGCCTATCTCCAAACCCCCCTGGAGAAACAGACTGGTTCGAGCGGTTGCCCTGGTCAAAATCCAGCTTCATCTCATACCATACCTCCTTCCCTAAAACGACTTCTGCTTTTCCCATACTTGTGAACCCCATCCGCTCATACACAGACAACATATTACGCTTCGCCACCAAAACCATTCTATCATATGTTCCCCTATCCCTGCATACCCGCACAAATTCGACGAACAGGTCGAGCCCAATGGAGGCTCCACGAAAATCCTTATCAACACATAACGTATGACTGCAGACGGTTGTAGAGTGAGGCATATGGGCCGTCATGAATTGCTGGGTATAACGGGGATATGGTGAAAGCGTTGCATATATATACGCTATCAGGCGACGGTGTCTGGGACCAAGTGGAATCGAGCTCAACGGTGGGGTGGTATCAGCACCAGTTGCATCGGTACGGACTAGGGGTACGAAAGCACCAAGGAAAAGATCCGGAGCTACTCTTTGATGAAACCTATCTCCAATATGATCGACATCTCCACCGGCTAGGATTATAGCGGACGTACCTCAGAGTCTCCAGATTGTCGGCTTCATCTGGTGGAAAGCCTGTAGAGCAGTCATTGTCCCTCAAGACACTACTTCAGGCGACTAGACAAACCTTGTCGCTCAATTTCCCAAACGGTCTCAACCTCCTCATGCTGGACAAAGTCATAGAATATCACATCCTTCGAAGCGAGGGGGTCCCGGATGATAACCGGAGAGTTCTCTGATGCTGTAGCCGTCCGTCCTTGAACAATGGTAGGCGCATAATCCCCTGGCCCTGGCTTGTTCTCTGCTGGACGTGACCTTGAACTAGGATCGTTAATTGCACAAAGGAAATCACAGCGGTTGCGATACCTCACTACCCATGTTCCTTCCGTTCTCTGTGACGATCTCTTGCTGCACCAAGCCACTTGTTCAACAAAACCTGCGAGGAAGGAGGTGCGACATGAGTCGAAGAAGAGGTTCTGAATGTCCTGGTGTACCCTGTAGCTGCCCGGCGCAGACACCCCTGATCATGGTCGACGGTTACGCTAGGCTGGGGCGAGGCGCCCAGAGCAACCGAGGTATAGTACCCTCGTTCATAACGGATGACGCTGGGAAGGGCAGAAGGCTTGTGTTATTACATTTATTTCACTAAGCTCAGTGCTACATGCGTCACAACGTGACCCTGAAGAGTTGCCACCTGAAGAACTGGCCCGATGTCGTCCGCTGCACATTCCATGAGTTGATGCTCTGTCAGACTAAACAAGTCTTCAAACAAAATATATTTTTTGGGCAGACGCGACGAGGCCCTCCAACAACCCCCCCCCCACCGCAGTGTGAGGACAACTTTCGGCGCTTGTTTTCCAATAGCGCCGCGTGGGCCTCGTGGCTTGTGTAACGGTGCAGAGCCACTCACTGGGGATGTGGGGTGGCGTTCATCAGGTATATACTCACGTCAGGACTGTTTTTGCGTTACCTCGTAACTGAACTGGGCCCTTACTGCGTGGGAATACATGTAGCCACAAGCTTCTTTCATTAGAGGTGACCTCATTCGCAGATAGTCCGGCCTCGACGCCTCGTTGGAGCGCGGAGCATGTATATACAAACAGACAAACAGTAGCCTGGAAACACTTGCACGCTGCTCAGCTTGTTTAATCGAGCGACCCAGATCTAGGCCGATTTAGTTTGTGTCCCCTCCTTCCCGATCCCAAAGGCAGGCAGCAGAAGTACACAGCGCAGGCCTTGAAGGATCACGCTGTTTCCGCGAAAGTACTTATTTCATATGGAGTCACCAGCTAAGAACGTTCTATGCCGGCTAATACGCTTGTCAGTCTCCGGTGCCCAGCACGGGCAGCCTATCTGCTAGCTTACCTAGGGAATCGGACTGGTTCAAGCTGTTTCCCTGATTAAAATCCACCTTCATCTCATACCAGACCTCCTTCCCTAAAACGACTTCCGCTTTCCCTACGGTTGTGAACCCCACTCTCTCATACACAGACAACATATTGCGTTTCGCCATAAAAACCAGTCTATCGTACGCCCCCCTCTCCCTGCATACTCGCACAAATTCGACGAACAGGTCGAGTCCAATGGAGGCTCCACGAAAGTCTTTATCAACGCACAGCGTATGACCGCAGATGGTTCTGGACCGAGGTACATGAGCCATCATGAATTGTTGAGTGTAACGGGCGTATGGTGAAAGCGTTGCATATGTATACGCTATCAGGCGACGGTGTTTAGGACCAGGAGGGGTCGGGCACAATGGCGGGGTAAAGTCGTCGTCAGTGGTATCCGTGCTGAGTATGGGGACGAAAGCACCAAGGAAAAGCTCCGGGGCCACTCGCTGATGAAACCTACATATTCCCAGATGACCGACATCTCGGCCGGCTAGGATTATAGCCGGACATACCTCAGAGTCTCCAGACTGTCTGCCTCATCCGGCGGAAAGCCTGAGGAGCAGTCATTATTCCTTAACACACGATCTCAGGGCTACCAGACGAACCTTGCCGCTCAATCTCCCAAACCGTCTCTATTTCCTCATATCGGACGAGGTCATAGAATACTACATCTTTTGAAACCGGGGGGATGATTCCCGGAGAGCCCTCTATTGCCGTAGCCGTTTGTCCTTGAGCAGCGGTCGACATATGAAGCCTTGGCCCTGGTTGGCTCCCTGCTAAACATGACCTTGTACTAAAATCGTCAATTACACACAGGGCCCGCGGCAATTGCGGTACCTCGTCTCCCGAGTTCCTTTCCTTCTTGGCGACGGGCTCTCACCATACCAAGCTACTTTTCTAGGGAAACCTGCAGCGAAAGAGGCGCGGCATCAGCGAAAGGGGAGGTGCTGTATGGTCTTGTGTACCTCGTAACCGCCTGACACAAACACCCCTGATCATGGTCGTCGCTGATTATGTGAGGTTAAGGCGAGGCGCCTCGAACAACTGAGGTAATTATTGCGTGTAGTCACAAGCTTCTTTCATTAAGAGCAACCCCGGCTTTCGCAGATAGTTTGGCCTCGTGACTAGGCATTTACCATGCCCTATTGCTAGTATGGCCGGAAGTACGACAGTACGCAAAATTGGCACCCCGCCTGGAGTGCGGAGCATGTACACAAACAGTAGCTCGGAGGAACATTACTTACTCAGCAACGTTGCTTACACAGTGGGTATTGAGCGGATGGGTTCCTGGATATATCACCTAAGATAAACTCGCAATGATGATGAGGTTCCCACACAGAAGCTGTCAATCACACCCCTTGTCAGCATTCCTCGGCCACCTACATCGTCTCTTGGGCATGAACGTTGAACCCCAGTGTTACCTTTCATGACACAGCCACCGAGTATAGCCAAAGGTCGAATCCTCCCCATATCTTACCGCACAGCGGTTTATGAGCGAGGAATAGGGTGAAAAGCGCCACGGAAAGTTCCACACCATTCCAAATTCGCAGAGCCCATTCCCAACGCACGATTACACCATCTAAAGTCTATTCCTTTGACCTGTCGCGGGAGGCTAAACCAACACTGACAATGTGAAACGGGGAAGGACATTGCGGAGTAGCGCGAATCATCACGAATCAGCTCCCCAATATATTGGGCTACTCAGCAGATCCCTGAAGAAAATTCGCTGAACTGCCCACTTTAAGTTGGCAGTCGCCAAGACACCGACAAACTGTCAACACAGCCACTATTACCAGCAAAAGTACGGGGTTGCCAAGACGCCAGTTGATGAGGTGCAAGAGGACTTCTTACTGGTGACATCTCAGCTGATTACCCGACGAGGCAGGTCGTTGAATGGCGGCACCACTTAGGCTAAAATTTGCATTCGAAGGCTGTCCCAGCTTGCTTGGAGAGTACTTAGTTTTGCGTCAAGCCACAGGAGCTTCGTTATGTTGTTGATGCCAAGAAATTACTACGACCAGCTAAACGGATCGCTCCTGCATCGTGAGTGGGGCGTATATGCCTACTCGAGATCAGCATTATTTAACGCCATGCTCGACCCTGTGTCTAAGAATGCCCATAGAATGTGGTATCACTCCACAATACCTATATGACTCTCAGCGGAAGATTTTTGGATAGCTGACTGTCGAGTGTTGGTTGTCTCCAAGTATTGAATGCAGTTACATTGGGATCAACACCATTCTCCGTTTGCTAAGCGAGTTATGCATTGGCATATCATGATCGGCGTTGAGTCTTCACTCCCGAGCAACAACAAGAGGCCAAATAGGATGGCACACACCTACTGTGATGAATGGTCCATACTTGCTATTTGGTATCCATCTGCCAGCTGTCTTTCCAGGTAGTTCCTCACCTTCCTCACCTTCCTGCGGAAACATGCTTGAACCATGTGGTGCGTGAATGATGGATTGCTCAAAGCTTCTCGTCTTTGGCAGGCGCTGAGAAACTAACTCTTGATCTTTGACGGGAGTCTGATTATTAGGAGCGTTATTAACATCTCTGAGCTGAATGACCTCGTAATGATGCTGCAGAACAGATTCTGAGATATTGAGCGCTGTGGATGGTAGCGGGGTAATTATGGAGAATAATTGCCAGTAATATAGCCAGCGGAAGGCTGTTGATTGATGATTCCCCACATCTGCTAGTGATGCATTGATGTTTGATCTTGCTACCTTGACAACGTCATCTTTTGAGGCCTATCGATATTTCTGATTTTGTGACGGGAATTGAATTCAAGCTGTGTAGTCTGACGCACAATACCACTGACAAGTCTTATGACATTACTGATCTTGGGAGCACTCTTCCCAGAACTGATGATGACAGATCGCATGTACTCCCGGCGACCGTGTTCAAAATGGGCTTGCTTTCACCGATACACATATAAGGAATATTTTCCCTTGAGTTTTGAGCGTCAAGCCCTTTCTTTCCCTTTCGCTCCTTTTCTCTTCCAGATTCTCTCATTTCTATCCTCTTGAAGAGGTTTTATTCTGTTCACCTTAATTGTTCTCTAATTCATTGGAACATTCGGACGAGCCTTACAATGAAATCAACCTCCCTCTTATCATTCCTTCTCCTCTCAATTTCTTTCGTTCATACTGCCCCTGTTCCGGCCGCCAAGCGTGCCTGCTCAGCTACGAGTGGTAGGCTAAGGCTTTCAGTCATTTCTCCATTCATTTATTAATATATATTATTCTGGGCCAGGTGCCTGCCACATTTCTCGCGCCATTCGTGTCGACTCTGGCGCTCTGATCAAGAGACAATTTGATGATTTCGGTGGCGATAGCGGTGATTTTGGCGAGGACTTCGGAGGCGACACTGGCGGCGACTCTGGTGATGACTTTGGAGGCGACACTGGCGGCGACTTTAGTAGTAGCGATCTTGGTGGCGACACCGGTGATGATTTCGGAGATGATGCTGAAGGTGACCCAACTTTCGACGATACCTTCGAGGGGGATGGGGGATTCGATGATTCCAGCTCCGGCGATTTCGATGATTCGGCTCTGGATACAACTGATCCGGACTTCGATGATTCCACTTCCACAGACCCTTCCCTCGATACCTTCGACCCAAACGCGGACGATACCTTCGGTGATACCTCTGGACTTGATGGCGGGACAACAGACGACGTTGAAGGTCTAGATGAAACCACAGACGACTCTACCGAGGATACCACCGAAGACGATTCTACAGGGGACGATGGCAGTATAGATGATACGGATTCGACAGACAACACCACAGCAGACGATGATAGCAATGACGATACAACAGCCGCTAATCCCTCCTCTGCAGATGACACTGCGAATTCAAAGGCAGCCTCCCCAACGAAAGCCGCTCCCCCCGCTAAAGCTCCTCCTGCCCAAGCCGCCCCCCCTGCCAAAGCTCCCCCTGCCAAAGCTGCTCCCCCTACAGGGGCTGCTGGGGCTACCTGCCCACCTGCTATCAATGATGCCACTGTCAACTTGATCAAAGACTTCGAGGGCTTCGTCGCAAGCCCGGCCCCTGACCCAATTGGTCTCCCTACCGTTGGTTTTGGGCACAAGTGCGAGAAGGCTGGCTGCTCTGAAGTGCCATTCTCCTTCCCCCTCTCACAGGCCACGGCCGCTCAGCTTCTCCAGAACGACGTTAAGACGTTTACGAAATGTGTGAACGATTTCGTGAGCCCAAACGTGAAGCTCAATGATAATCAGTTTGGCGCTCTGACTTCATTCGCCTTCAACCTTGGATGCGGTAACCTTAAATCATCCACTTTGTTGAAGCGACTGAACGCTGGGGAAGATCCCAACACCGTTGCCGCTCAAGAGATCCCGAAATTCAATAAGGCTGGTGGAAAAGTTTTGGCCGGCTTAACCAGACGAAGAAACGCTGAGGTTGGATTGTTCAAGACGGCCTCGAGCACGGTTGCACATCCATGCAATTAGATGGACTTTTTTTCTGCAAAAGGACTTGATTATTGTAATTTTACTTTATTACTGACTGTGTGTTAGTGGAGCTTAATGCGTCACTTGGTCGTGTAAAGATGTAGGACAATACAAAGGCACTTTTGTGTCGTTCGTACGCTGAGTACGTGAGGAGCCTGATCATAGGTTATTATCCCGTATAGCCTAAGCGCAGTTCTGTCTGGGCTCATACTAGTTCACCCTTCTCGATGAAAAGTGTGAGCCTTGTTAATGAGATTGGAACGACCCTCCAAGGAGTCTCGGTTACTCAACGATTGTATCTGATGAAAGCAAGGCGGCCCCCTAAAGTTGGAGTACATTCTACGAACCGTTCGGGTCCTCGCCCGACAGGGGCGGGGACAAATCTCGTCACGAAAGAGAAGCGAACAAGTTTTCTCCCCATATTGATGCTTGAAATATGTTCTGGTTGTGGCTATGACCCGCTGACTCCTCAAGCATGCGGTCGCCGAAATTCTTGAATTATAATCTTGGTTTCTTTACCCATGCAATAATTCCCCCATCAGCGTGTGTTGCGACGGGGTACCGAGCTTCTGAGAGTGTCCAACAGGTATAAAGCTCTGTGATTAGCCTTGGTAATCCTGCGACCTATCCGAAATGTGGGTTTTACCAGCTCTCCTATTGGGATTTATTACAGCTCCTGTCCTTGCGATTAACGAGTACACTCTGATCGGTCAGTCTTCTGGCCTGCGCAGACTCTCTTTCTGACTTTTGGCTCACGAAGGAAATGTGCCCAAGCCCGCAACTTGCGGCAATTCAGGTATCTTACCAGCAGGCGGATGGATTGCAAACAAACGATGTGGCTATGTCATGGGCACCGCTGTAGCTGGCCGGCGTTTCGATGTCGAGTCCACTGATGGAACCAACTATCACTACGGCCGCTATCGAGGCACAGGAGGCAACTTCTGTACTTGGTTGATTCCATCGGTCAGTCGGTGGTATGACAGGAGCATAATAAGTTATTGACGAATGACATCGCGGCCTAGGCTTTAAATTTGAATACTCAAGTGTCTGGAATACCGTCGTCCTGCTCTTCTGCGACGGCTGCAGCAATGTGTGATCGCAACCATTTCGGACGCGACTTCGACTCGCCTCCTCACCAGGGGGACGGTGCCATTGTAGTTCCTGTCAATCTCGCCGGATGCCCGGGCTTCTACAATTACTTCATCGTAAGTCACTTGCGGTTCGGCACGGGAAAAATACTCACTATTTGTAGGATTCGAATTTCCAGACAGGAGCATTCCAAGATCCTGTACCCTTTAATATGGCGGCAACAACTGGTGGAGGGTATCGGTATACTACTCGCGATGGGGTAGCAAGCATGGTCAGGGCCACTGTTGCAGAATATGGTCAGGTCATCTGGTTCTTCGTCCCTCGATCGTGCATCACTGGGCAGCTGCCAGCTGTGCTCAATAATGACGGAGGAGATGGGTGCTGAAGGTCCTTTTTCCCGGTATATCGGTTGAAATCGGAGCTTCTATTGTGTACATACTTACTGTGAGATATATTCATATGGAAATGTTATGACTGTGTACCGTGTTGAGGATGCCCTTCCTCGGCCTTTGCCATGTGCTCTCCTAACTTCCTAGCAATCTCTCCTGCATCATTCCCACTGAACATGACATTCAGGTTCGAGAGTGTGAGATTTGCGTCGTTGGCCGCTCTCGTGAGCATCTTTTCCTCGAACTCCTTCAGCGCGGTTTGCCAGTCTACCTTGCGCTCCACATGCAAGCGAATGGCATGAGAGAGCTCAAGGGCATCTGCCAATGCTAGGTTGACACCGACACCCGCAAATGGAGTCATGAGGTGTGCGGCATCGCCAATCACTGTTGCACTGCAAAAATAGACATCATAAGCCAAAGATGGCATGGAGTGTATCCAGAAATTTACCCAGGGCGCGTAGGCCAGCTCATTTCGGGAGGGAGCATGTGCAATGGACGGACAATGAGATGGTCGGAGCTCTGTAAGAGTAGCTGTTTTCCTAGTGGGTCCCAGTCGCTGTACATCATCTCGACCAGCTCTTGCCTGGACCTCTTGTCATCCTGCCAATTTATTCCACATGTTGTGGACCAATCCTCTGGGACGCAGACCATGGCATATGTCCTAATAGACTGGTCCCCGTTTCTTTGGCTCAAAAGTCCATTGCTGTCACCAAGCTGAAAGCAGGAGCCACTGCCAACACGCCGGGACAAGTCGGGGTACTTGAACTCAACATTGTCGACTCGAGCCTCAACACAAGTGATGCCGAAGTAAAATGGCTTCGCATCTATCAGGAGACTCTCCATGCCCCGTCCGCGCCCACGACCAAATCCAAGTCCTTTTCCACGCCACCATCCTCGAACACAATCTCGAACTTGGGGCTATTGCTCGCCGATCCAGAGCTTTCCAAGATACCAACCACCTTCTTCCCCCACGTAATTGTTTCTCCTTCCAACGAGTCCAACAAAATCGCCCGCAGGGCGTTTCTGTCGATCTCTGGCCGCTGATCAGGTTCCTCTGACCCGTCATCTTCGAAGACCGCCACCCCATGTTTATCGAGGATTTTGAGCGCTGCCCCCTCCTTTCTTGCATGTTTTTGGAAAGCGGGGTAGAGACCAGCTTCTTTCAAGGCTCTCTGTCCCGTGTTTTGGTGAATATCGAGCGTGCCGCCTTGAGAACGGCTTCCGCGAGACTCATCGAGCTCGTAGAGGGTGTAGGGTATTCTCTGCACCTGGAGAAGCCGGGCAAGGGTAAGGCCGCCAGGGCCGCCTGTGTAAGCAATTTTTGGCAGTGATTTGGCAAAGTAAAATTTCATTACTTACCACCAATGATTGCGATCCTCGGCAAGGTCATGGCAAGGCCTGAGGTTGTGAGTTTGAAGGTTTTTAATATTTATCTAGACCATATGACTTGCTGAACCTGTTTCAGATTGGTGAGAACGCTCGGTGCCACGCAATCATAACGGCAGCTCCGTTGCAGTAAAGAAGAGCCTCAGGGCCTGGAATAGTTTCAGCGGTGATTGATACCGCCCCTGGGAAGATATGTTGGGTGAGGCTGGATGTGTCGATGCACAGCATGCTCTGAGTGGTTGTGTTTGTTTGTTCCCGATTAGATAATGTGAGCGCTTGTGCGAGGCCGGGGATTGCTGAAGTAGCGAGAAGCCTGGAAAATGGCGCTCATGTTGCCCTACAATGTTCGATGACCTACCTCCATTGCTTGAGCCTGCGGCCCCGGGTGGGGACATGTTTGGTGCTTTCCCTGGCTACAGGAGGCCACAGGCACCAATGAATGGCCCATGGTCGCCCGTCTATGACCCACCCCCTCAATGGCTCCAGCAATCTCATCCATCCGCTCCGGCGTGGCTCAGCCCAGCCGGTTACCCAACGCACTCGCACTCCAATTCCTGGGCTGCTGGGTCAACCCCATTTCATCGCCCCACAGAGCTTAGCCCTTGGAGCCAACCCGTGGGGCCACCGCCTTGGTCGACAAACGACGCTACAAACCCAGCTGATTCCGCCTTCAGTCAACCCATCACGCAGGGTTTCTTCGGGGCCAACAAGGTCAACAACCGGCCATGGGGCGGCGTAATTCGTACAACCTCAGCGCACGCCACACCTCATACTGCCGTGGATCCATGGTCGACACCAGCCCACCAACCCTGGGATATAATGCGACCTAAGTCCGCTGGTCCGGACTGGGGAGGACGCGCCACCCCACATACACCGCAAATAGGCGTACCTGCACACCTCATGCCCGACATTTATGATGAAAAGAACCTAGCCAGGAGACCGAGAGATTGGAGATCCAACTACAACCCCCGCGCTACTTTTCTTTCGTCCCTCCCGTCATTGCCTTCCATCCTCAAGGCCCAATCCGACGTTCACGGTATACCCATCTATTGCTGTACATCCGCAGCCGCTGACTTGACCACCAACACAGACTATTCCGACCCGATCAAACGACGTGTGAACCAACTTCTCCAGTATCATCCCTCTCGACCACCCATCTTCCATGATCTTCGCCTCGATCCCATCAATCCTTCTACTCCAATCCTACACGCGTCCTCGTCCCACAGTCGACATCCATTTAATCAAATCGACCTCGCACAGCTCGCAACGACGCCCCCTGCTATGACTCTCCGGCTCTTCCATCCCCGTTTGCCTTGGTATATAGACGTCCAACAACCCAGAGCAACGGAATCACAGTCATTGACATTCTTACCCAAATTTACGCAGCCTTGCATACACAGATCATGCAACGGCACTACTGGAACGAAGTGCTCACCACAGATGATCGTGGAGAGATCGCAAACGCATTCCATAAGCGAGTGCGGTTAACGGGCGGCGCGAAAGAGGTGGTTGACCGCGGAGTCTTATGGATCGATTTTTTGGGTGAGGATCTCGTCTTTGAGGGTCTCGCAAGGACTAGAGGTGGGTTGTGGGAGATTAAAACAAGGAGAGGATCATAAGGTGGATAGGGCGCTTTATATTGCTTCATGTACAACATGCTGTTATCCCTCGCGCGGCTCATACCCGGCCGATGTATCTTTTATCCATAAATATCCGCTATCAACTTTTCACTGTAAATGGGGGTCTGCGCGATGAAGAATTGATTACCAGGTTTACAATACTCATTGCGACGGACCTGTTAAGCGCCTATAGAATGAACGTGACCCAGAATTTCCCATACCAAGTCTTTTTCCGACCACGATGGCTGAATCGTCCGACGGTATGTAAACAGCTTAGAACCTTGTCCAGTAACTGAAACATCGTTTTGACGCGTAGTTTTGGTGTATATTACTATTGTACTAGCATCAATTGGGGCTGGATACTTTGCCGGAACAAAGTCTCGGTCAAATCATACCCCAATAGTAGAAGGCTTTTCGGAGAGCACCGGCTTACATAGGGTCCCTGAGGGGAATTATTGTAAGATGGTATGCAACTGGATTTTATTGCACAATGTGGTCGTTGTCCTGATAGGAGAACTAGGTTCTGGTTGTCCGGACTGACCTTGGAATGACGACTGGAAAGATTGCTGCCCAGTGCGTCGACCTATTTCTGTGGAGTAGGATAACTAATGCCCAAAGTGCCGGTTAGATGCTCGTAAGATTTTCTCTTCATCTCCATCTCCAATCCAATCCATAGTGTTGAGCTAGACACGCGACATTGGCATGCTACAAGACGTTACAAGCAACAAATCCAGCGGTATGTTCATCGGTCCGTCCTCGCTATCAATTCTCAATATCCGATACCATCGCAGCTCCTACGACAATGGGAACGTGCAGGGTTCGTTGACTGTTCATGGTCACACTTAGCTCACGTTGAGTTATTACCTTCATTCGCAGGCAAATCAAAATCGCCCTCCGCTGTTCTTCCGAAGACGAATTATTGCGGCTCCAGAACCAAGCGATGGGCCTAAACCTGTGTGCGCGTTCCATTCAAGATGCGTGAGTTCTTTCACTCTATGCTTTACATCCAGCCTCAGGAACACGGGCCAGTGGAAGGACGCAGATTGCAGCCGGGTCGAGAACGGTTCTCGGTATTGTGGGTACGTCGCTTGAGTTGCTCTGGCAGATGATTGACCTTTGATCCCTCCTCTCACAGGGCCAAGTCGCCTTATAAATAAAATTACGGGAGCACTCCGCTTGTTGTAATGGAAAAATTAGTTGTCCATACTCACGCGATTTATTCTAGTTATGAGATGCGTTTGGGCCTTCTAAAATCATTTATTTGACAGCTGAGGTTAGGGGAGGGGGGACTATAACACGAGTCGCGACGGTGGGGCGCAACGGGTTGTTGGGGTTTCCAACTACCCACCCATTTCGTCTTATAAAGACTCATCAGGTGCATGATATCCGTCAGATACCTGCTGTCCAATCGATTGTCGCCGATAGCAATCGATTGCGATTTTGATCGATAGATCAAAATCCGCGGAACGTATTTATAATCCCCCCGTTAATAACAGGTGAAAATAGGATTAAAAACTTAACTTCAAGTTTAGGGTTAGGGTTAGGGAAGAAGGAAATATACGACTGAGCCGGTGGACTTGGGCGCTTAGGGTAGGAGGAAATATACGACGGCGAGCGTGGACGGGCGCAACGGGGTCGTTAGTATTAAACGATCCACCCGTTTCGTCTTATAAAGACTCGTCAGGCGCACGATTAGTCCACAGACTCTTACCTGCCCGACCAATCGGAAGACTTACACTTATCTTACCGATCGGGAAGCACAGTGGCTGTGCATTCCGCGGAACACTTAATAATTAAAGTTATAACTCACTTATTTCACCGAGGGAAAAGTCACGTGCCCAAGAAATCACGTGGAGAAAATCACGTGACCGTGGGAAGAAACATCGGGCGACTGACTCCGATGGAATCGGACTTCTCACGGGGTCGGGCTTACCCTCAGCACACAGGTCCGAGTGCCTCCAAAAGACTTACAGATCCGCCCTAACCGGGGTTCTCACGCTACCGTAGGAAATCGCACATGACTACTCCGGGCCGACAGGTCCGGGTGAGTTATTAATAGGACATGACGTACCTATTAGCGCACACATACCAAAGTGGTTGATCTTCGCACGGTCCTAAAGAGGAAGCCCCTTCCTACGCCACCCCGAGCGAAGCGCAAATACGGGCTCGGTTAGGTTTCGGTTAGGGAAGGGGGAGCTCAAATACACGAGTCCGACGAGGGCGCAACGGGTTGGTTGGGGTTTCCAACTACCCCACCCGTTTCGTCTTATAAAGACTCATCAGGCGGCACGATATCCGTCAGATACCTGCCGTCCAATCGATTGTCGCCGAGAGCGATCGACTGCGATCGGTTACTTACGTAACGCGATCCGCGGAACGTGTATGTAATCCCCCCATCAAATGGGTGAAAATAGATTAAATACTTATCGTCGAGTTTCAAAACCGTCGCCGTGCTGACTTTGGCGCGCGCTTACGACTGAGAAAAGTCACGTGATCGTGCGACCCGGTCACGTGCCATCGGGCTATGTTACCCGACGACGGAACAATCCGGGCCGGGGTAGGGCCGTCACGTGACAACGCAACAAGGTGCACTTTCGCACGGGGTCCAAGCGTGGGAGACTTGTGAAACCCGGCACCGGGGACATGAATACCCGGTGGCGGTGTACTTACCTTAGGTGGCTTTCCTTCCCACGGGTCTACTAGAGTACGCCCCGCCCGACCGGGACGGTTAGGTCCGGGTTAGGTCAGGGTTAGGGGTGAGCTTAGTATTAGTAAGCCGCACTCGTTGGGAAGGTAAGTAGTACTTACCGCAAAGAACGTTCCGCACGGCATATAACCGGCGAAAGAGCGAGTTAACCGCCACCAGGGGGAGAACTTGCGTTGTTTACCGCTTGACGCGAGAGCTACTTTCCGAGAGACTTAGGAAGGAGGCATAACCGCCCCCCCAGACGTGGTTCCGGGTTACGCCGCACCATCACACCCAAACCGATAAAAGGCCACCTATTTAAAAACCTGTTTTCGCGTGCTGCGATCGAAGCGCAGGTCGTGCAACCCCGAAGTCTTCTAACAACGGGGTCCCAGGAAGGTTACTCAAGATCAGCAAATATGGGCCGGCCGACATACGGGAATCACCCCGCAGAGGTCGGTACCCGAACGCCCAGGGATTTCCCATTTGGGCGCCGACTTGGTACCAGTCGCCGCAGCTAGGTTGTGCGGACAACTACGGCTGGCATGGTATACCACGTAAGCCATATCAATCGAAGTTCGCAATCGCGATCCACGGATCAGGCGTCTTCTCACGATGGTGTTCTACCGCCGGAGCGGAGGAAGAGGCCACGGGAGCTCGAGCTTCTGCGAAGAAGTCGGTTATTAACGCCTGGCGGTCGCGCCGCGCGAGGACGGAAGCACGCCAGATTGACGTGAGATCCATTATCTGTCGGGTTCTTTTCTTCGAAACCAACAGACGTCGACCAAAAAGACCGAGTTTATCTAGCCGCAAAAAGGGTCCTTGCCAACCCTCGTCTAAACACCAATCCTTTGCACACTCCGCCAAGTCAGCCTCGGCTTCAGCACGCGGGATCTTAGTAAAGAGTCGCATCAGCTCAAACGCCTTCTTGGGAAGGCCTAGTTTCACAAGGTTATACGGGAGCGGGACGTTACGCTGCCCCCGCATATCGAGTCGGGCGAAGGTATTCATAGCCTGCGCCCACCCGGTCTTAATCGCGTCCTCAAGTTCTTGAGCGTTAAACATATCCCAGGAGACGTTGTATTCGCTTTTCAGCACAAGTACGCCATTCGCTGGCGGTACGGACTCCCTAAGCCGTACATCCCAACGTACTCGGTAGTTATCACGGAGCCAAGCCGCGATCAACGTCGGAGGGTAGCCGCGCGCGATGTAGATATCCGAAGCTTCTCTACACGCCATCACGTAATCGTTGAAACGCGATGAGAGCGCGGCGAGCCTCGATAGCTCCGAAACGAACGTGCCTTTCTTCACGTATAACGGATGGAAGCTAATCCAGGGTATGCGCTCGAAGTGGTTCATCGGTTTCCTATACGCTTATGTCAAGCCGAC